>JAZHEH010003413.1:0-165010 GCA_036589455.1 Ateles fusciceps
TATACTTACTGAACCGAGCTAGCCACATAACACACCACCATTTGCTTTACTTTCATTGATTTGCAGTTCCTTTAAATTTCTTCAGTATTTTGTATTTACCTTAATTATACCATTAAATTACACTGTCCTAAATCCATGTTTCCCCAGTACTCTATAGTTTCCCTGAGGTAAGAAACAGCATCTGATTTTACCTCGTGTGTCCCTTAGACTGGCTTGGAGTAGGACAGCAATGAGTATTTACTCCATGGTTAAGGGCTTTTAGCCAAACTGAAGCCCAGGGTACAAGGGGTGACCTCCTTCAGCAGAGACCTGTGTTGTGTTCACTGTGTCTCACCCTCCATCTCCCTTGTCATACCTAGCATAAGACAACCTGGTACTAGGTAGGAACTTAAATAAGGTTTGTTGAATGAATCAATCAACTAAAGTGAGGAAAGAAATTATTCTCCTGTGGGCTATTCTTTCAAGTAGTAATTCAATCACCCCCCCCCTCCACCTCACATCCTCCACCGAGGCAACAGGAGAAACTGAGTACCTCTGGCTAGAGTAGATGCTACGGGGGGTGGGGAATACGATAAAGGCGCCGAGCCAAACAGGCCAGCAACTATGGCTTACCTGGCAAACCTGGAGGACTCTGGCAAGGTCAAAGGCAGGAGGAGATCAGCTAAGTGAAGAATTCGGATATGACTTGTCAAGATGGCAAGCCCCACATCTCTTGGGAAAACAAGCTACAAAAAAAAGAAAAAAAGCCTTCTTGGTCGTGGTGGAAACCACTTGCAGCCCAAGCGACCCAGGAGGCTGAGGTGGAGATGGATGGGGGGGGGGGGCAGGTCAAGCACGCCATTGTACTGAACCCTCGTGCAATAAGAGCCAGGACCTGTGCGCCGGCCCAAAAAAAAAAAAGTAAAAAAAAAGCTTTGCGCAGTGGCAGTATCATAGCCAATGAAAAATTATCCGAGGCGGATTATTGCTAATTGAAAACTTTTCCCAAGACCCTGCAATTATCAATTAAAAATATAGTCGGCATTGTCAATTATTTGGAGTCCCAATCGGGACTCAAAAAAAAAAAGATCATTTCACCTAATACTCCCACAATGCCACAAGTATAGGTATCATTATACCATTTTGCAGATACTGCAGCTTACTAGAAGTCAAGTCACTGCCAAAGATAATGAGTTGTGAAAGTGGGGTTGTAATCCAGCCAATCCAGGAATCAAGTTTATAGAGCTGGCGCTCCCAACCAGTGATACTATGCCATATTGCCCTCCTCATATTTCTGTTCTTTAGGCCTACCTGCATAGCTTACATAGTTTTAAAGAGCCTGATTCTTGCCCTTATGACAGCATCTCAGTTTTCCAGGCTAGAGGCTCAGGGGCATCCAAATCCCTCAGCTACCAAGCCTCCCCCCTACCCGTTTTCGTGGTGATTTCATTCTGCCGTTTCAACCTTCCTCTTCCTCAAACTCCCGCATGTTGCGTACACCAATCTCCCCACAAAACTCTTCAAACACTGTACTCCTTTACCCTAGATAGAGAAGCCAGGGGAGGGCACCAGCCCCTTTAGTCTGCCCCCGGCTTCCAGCTCCAGTCCTGCCCTGACACACATGCCGGCATGGCCCACACCCTACCAACCTGGTTCATCTTCCTCCCTTCAAGTTTTTGATTTCCCTTTCTCGGCTCCTGAATGATCCTCTTGATATGATTAGTATGCAAGGTCCAAAGTTGGCTAGCCCACTCTCCAGCTCTCCCCATCTCTCCCTACAGGCAATGGGTTAGAGGAAAAAGTAGACCAGGCTCCTTGGAGGCAAAGCCTACCTCTGACCGCATCTGGCCCCACAGTCAGGAAGGGCTAGCTTTCCACAATTGACAGAACCTGGCTTAGCACTACTACTCTCAGTCAAGTCTCCATGATGTTGCACTGCAGCCATCACATGGCTTTCTTCCCTGGCATCCACTCCAGCCAGCTTCAATCCACAGGGCTAGGCACACGTAAATATCCACTCAGGTACAGGTCCCATACTTTGCTCTATAATCCCTGGGGCCAGAGTTGTTTAAATTTTTTAGTTTAAAAAAGGAGATTAAATTAGATACACACATACACACTGCATATAACACCTTAGGGTGGCCTGGAGCAAGTATTCAATAAAAATTAAAAAAAAAAATCATTAATATACCTAGAGTAGTACCCCACCCCCCCGCCAACCAAAACACAGGCAAGGACTGACTGAAATGCCCATAGCTCACTTGTAAAATTTCGCTTATTTGTTGAATCAGCAAACTTTATGCCAACAATAGCACCTAACATAAACTCAACACATAGTAGTCTTAAGCACTTTACATGTTAACTCATTCAATAATGACCCTATAAAGTAGGACCATTTACGTATTTATTTTGAGACACAGTCTCGCTCTGTCACCCAGGCTGGAGCACTACGGCACAATTTTGGCTCACTGCAACCTCTACCTCCTGGGTTCCAGCAATTCTCCTGCCTCAGCCTCCCAAGTAGCTGGGATTACAGGCACCTGCCACTACGCCTGGCTAATTTTTTGTACTTGTTAGTAAAGATAAGGTTTCACCATGTTGGCCAGGCTGGTCTCCAACTCCTGACCTCAGGTGATCCACCTGTCTCAGCCTCCCAAAGTGCTGGGATTATAGGCATGAGTCACCGCACCCAGCTGAGTAGGTATTATCTTAACTCCCAAATCACAGAGAAAAATGTGAAAGTCGACACTGAGAGGTGAAATTATCTGTCTAATGTCACACACCAAGGTAGAGCCAAGCTCTAAACCCCTGGCTGTCTGACTCTATGCTATATTTGGCTCCCCTGGGGCAGGCTGGGAGGAGACAGGGAAGTGAAACAAGTTCCCCGCCCCCAGAGAAACAATGTGTGGATGGCCTTTGGAGAACAGGGCTGAAGGCCAGGCCCCACCTGAAGATTCAGGGCTAGATGTCGTGTCTTGGTCTTGCTCTAGGTCACTCTGGGAGTACTTGAGACGCATCTGCAGTCCATGGGCCTGAGACTGCACCTGGACGCAGCTCTGCCTCTTTCCGTTTTGCCTTCATCTGCTCCTGAAGTGAAAAAAAAGAAGGGCTAGGTGGTAAGGTGGTGGCCGAGCCTAGGCTTAGGACCCCCACTGCTAAAAACAGCACTGCCTGTGGCTTACTTTTAGCTCCTCTGTAAGCTTCTCCCTCTTTTCTTTCAACTTGTCAACTGCTTTCTCATCCCAGCGCCGCGCCTTGGCCTTCAGGTCACTGGCCCCACCAGAGATCACCCTTGACTTCTGGAATAGGGTTCCATCCAGTGCCACTGTCTAAACACAGCAGGCGGAAGAGAGAAGAGAGGGAGAAGCTGAACAAATGAATCTCCAGTGTTAAGCCTGTCCAGCTCCAACCTGGGCAAGGGAATCCACACCTTGTGGCCCTGATGGCCTCCAAAGGCAATGCGGCGGGCATCCTTACATTGTCACAGACAAGGGCATTGCCACAAGCATACTGCAAGGCCTTTTTGATGTGAGGTGGCTAATAGGAATCACATCAATCACTTAGCTTGGCCCCCTTCAGCTCCCGGAGTTTCTCATCTGTAGGCTTTACCTGTGGGGAGAGCTGAGTCAGTGGCAGAATACGAACATGGAGTACTAAGAGGAAGGGCCCTCGAATCACTGGTCTGACCCAATTCCCAATAAGCCTCACCTCCAGGTAGTCAAGAGGCAAGAAGGTCTCAGGCTTCCCACGCTGCTCCTTGATATAATGAATACAGTCCCGGCCTGTTTCCTGAGTCCACAATAATGGCATCCAATATCTTCTTGCCCAAAACCTGGGTTACAGCAATCTGATATTTCTTTTGTGTGGGCTGGCATAGGTCAATGAGTCGGCCATACTGAGTAAAGGAGGAAGGGAAAACTGAAGCATGAGGCTTTTGGGAGCTGGCTCAGGAATCCTAATTCCAAGATGGAAAGGGGGATAGACTAAAATCTAAATCATCAAGTAAATGCTACTGTATTGCCTAAGTGGTAAAGATAACCTAATACCGAGCATGGTGGTATGTGTTTGTAATCCTACCCACTTGGGAGGTTGCAGTGGAAGGACTGCCTCAGCCCAGTAGTTAAAGACCAGCCTGGACAAAATAGTAACCATACGTCTTAAACAAAGTAAAAAAAAGGCTGGGCGCGGGGGCTCACACCTGTAATCCCAGCACTTGTAGGCTGAGGCATACGGCTCACGTGAGGTCAGGAGTTCAAGATGAGCCTGGCCAACATGGTGAAACCCCGTCTCAGCTCCCTTTACAAAAAAAATTAGCCAGGCGTGGCGGCACACCCCTGTAAGCCCAGCTACTCAGCAGGCTGAGGCAGAAGAATCACTTGAACCCAGGAGGCAGAGGTTCAGTGAGTCGAGATTGTGCCGTGGCACTCCAGCCTGGGCGACAGAACGAATTCCGCCTCAAGAAAAACAAACAACAAAACACACCATTAGCTCTGTAGTTCACCGAACCCTACCCCTAATCTGAATGGGACTGTATGGACTGTGAGGAAGAGGCAACTGCAGACTAATATGGCTGCGCTAACTCTAGACTAGTACAGGGGGTGATCCTTATGTCCTTTTCAAGTAAAAGTTTTGGGTAAAGAAGAGGGAGGAAAAGAAATGAGAGTTATGTAATGAGGGAACTCAAGCATCATATTAACACCTTAAAAAGAGGTTCAGAGCAAGAGATGATATTGTCTCTTAGCACAATTATCCCAGATGCCCTCAAAGTGTGAAGCTATGTTTGCTATACACTCGTGGTTTTGGAACCAAATGTGATTGAATACAAGCCTGCAAACCTAATGGCCTTGCCCTAGGAGACATATTCATATGAATATTATGGACTAATTATTAACTAATGACTGAACGTGACTCTATTTACATGCCAGTACCTTTCTACCAATTTTTTTTTTTTTTTTTTTTTTTACACGGAGTCTCACTCTGTCACCCAGGCTGGAGTGTAGTGGCACAATCTCGGCTCAGTGCAACCTCTGCCTCCTCGGTTCAAGCGATTCTCCTGCCTCACACTCCCGAATAGCTGGGATTACAGGCGCCCGCCCACCATGTCCAGCTAATTTGGGCCTTAAGTAGTAGACAGGGGTTCTACCATGTTGGCAGGCTGGTCTCAAACTCCTACACTTCAGGCGACTCGCCCACCTTAAAGCCTCCTAAAGTACTAGGATTACAGGCATGAGCCACTGCTCCCTGGCTTCGTTCTACATTACATGATTGTTCTGCATGTAAGGGATCTGTGTTCCAAGACCAGAGTGGACTGTGATATTATGAATACATATTTAGTCTTGTACGCCAGAGTTCGGCTAATACTTGCGTTAAGCCCGTGCCCTCTAAGAAATGAGCAGTGCCTTGGCATGTTAATGAGACGATTGTGGCTGCAGGCCCATAGAGCAGCCTCGGACAGAGGTAGCTTGTTACCAGAAAGACCAAGGCATGATCACGCACTAAAACTCGAAGCTCCACCTCCCCACAACCTTCAGGAGGGGAGAGGGGCCTGAAGGTCTGTACCGATCACCGTTGGCTCACGCATCCCACCAAATCTTCGCCACCAGACATAACCAAGCCCCTGGTGTAATACCTGGAGGGTGGCTTGTCCAGATTCGGCATGGAAGCTTCTCACACCTCTTCTCCCATACCTGCGTGATGCATCCATCTGGCTGCTTCTCCCTATCCTTTGCAGATCTTCATAACAAATGGGTAAACTTAAGTAAAACATTTTCCTACCCCTGCCATATGGTTTTGTAAATTAATTGAACCCAGGGAGGGACTCTCAGGAACTGTAAATTACAGGTTGGTTAATACCAGAATTACAACCTGTTATCCGCAACTGGCATCTAAAGTCTTGGACTGAGCCCCTAACCTGTGGGATCCTAGGCCACCCCCTTAGATAAATAGTGTCAGAAGCCCAACTCAATTATAACTAACCCAGCTGGTGTCTGCTGGAGAATCGCTGCGTGTGAGGAACCCCCCACACTTCTGGTGTTAGAAGTGCAGTGTTGTGCTGGTTGTGCTAGTAGTAGAAAAACACTTTGGTTTTTTCCTGTCTCACAGTAGAACACAGCCCCCATGCTATAAAGGAAAAGCCTATTCCTGGCTCCCAAGCAATGACTTTAGGCAGTCGCGGTCTAATTGAAAATCATCTTTCTAAACCTCACATTTACCATTTTACAGACTGCTGCCACCCAGGGACTAATGCCAGAATATATTTATCACCTAAAATCTCTAGGCCTTTAGCAAAATAAATCTCGGCCCTGGGGTATAGTGGCTCACACCTGCTTCCTAGCACTTTGGGGAGGTCAAGAGGTTGGATTTACTTGAGGTCAGGAGTTCAAAACCAGCCTGGCCAACATGGAGAAACCTCATCTCTACTAAATATACAAAAAAATTATCCTGGGCATGGTGGTGGGCGCCTGTAATCCCAGCTACTTGGGAGGCTGAGGCAGGAGAATCACTGTAATCTGGGAGGTGGAGTGTGCAGTGAGCCAAGATTGCTCCACTGCACTCCAGCTTGGGCGACAGAGCAGACTCTGTCTCAAAATAAGTATCTTTACCAGTTCCTTCTTGAAGCCTCCAAAGCCAAGCCTAGTTCCCTAAGTATGTATCGTATAAGAAGGTAGATACTTGACTGTAATTTTATATTATTTTCCTCAGCAGTGCCTAGAAGCGTTTTGTGGCACCCAAAACCAAATTAATCCTAACCACAGCATAATATTCAGAACCCTGGGAACTCAGGATTTGGTGAAAGAGGCCAAAAGATCTAAGTAGATCTGATAAAGCTTAGGGTGTCCCTAAAAGCTACTGGGCTGGTTAGTACATGCCAAGGGAGGCCCATATAGAAAGATTGTGCAGAAGCCTACTCTTCTGGTAGAATAGTTTTTTGTGGCCCCCATCTGCTTCCAAAATCTTCCCGTGCTTTCCCATACCCCTCCCAGAGGCATGGACACAGCAAAACAAACCCTTCAGAAAGATGCAATCCCATATGACTCTAAGTACATGAGTGCCCAAGATGTATACAACACTCTATTTGAATTTTTTTCTCAAAAATGAACATGAGCTTAGGGGAACACGTTGGGACTAATTCTAGTTCTTCCACTTAGAAGTGCTGCTTTTTTAAATCTCTCCTCAGGCTGCATTTCCCACAACAATAAAATGGCATTAAAAACCTTGGTTGACAGGGCTGCTGGGAAATCATGTGACAGTGAAGTGATGTGTGCTCAGAAAATGAGTTCCCTCTCCCCTCCTACCACAGAGCCAGGGTAAAGGCGCTTAATGCTCTCCATTATCTCTGCCTTTCGCTGCTGGCGGCTGCTCCCGTGGCGGTCCGATGCGAGCATCCCCTAGCTGCTCCATCACCTGGTTCAGCTCCTGATCCATTAAATCAAGACGCCGGGGGGCCATCTCCACCTCCTCCGTCAGCTCCCCCACAGCTTCTTCTGCTCTTCTAGGGACTGCCTACAAAGTGAGGGCACAGAGGAATTACCTCCTGCTGGTGAGAAAACACTCCTGGCTCAGAGAGGCTGTGGAGGTCCTATGTGAGAGGGGCAGGACAGGCAGAGTCAAAAGCTCAGGCTTAGAAGTAAAGGGGTACCGTTGCAGAGCTACAGACTTGCTAGTGGTGATGTATTAGCAATAACCAGAACCTGAAACGTAGCAGATGCACACCACCGCTAACACACTCACCACTAGCAAGTATGTAGCTCTGCAACGGTCCCCTTACTTCTAGGCCTGTTCTTGTGACTCTGCCTGTCCTGCCCCTCTTCACATAGGACCTCCAGAGCCTCTCTGAGCCAGGAGTGTTTTCTCACCAGCAGGAGGTAATTCCTCTGTGCCCTCACTTTGTAGGCAGTCCCTAGAAGAGCAGAAGAAGCTAGAGGGGGAGCTGACAGAGGAGGTGGAGATGGCCAAGCGGCGTATTGATGAAATCAATAAGGAGCTGAACCAGGTGATGGAGCAGCTAGGGGATGCTCGCATCGACCGCCAGGAGCAGCCGCCAGCAGCGAAAGGCAGAGATAATGGAGAGCATCAAGCGCCTTTACCCTGGCTCTGTGGTAAGAGGGGAGAGGGAACTCATTTTCTGAGCACATACACTCACTGTCACATGATTTTCCCAGCAGCCCTGTGAGGACAGGGTTGCCAGTCCCATTTTTATTGTTGTGGGGAAATGAGGCCTGGAGAGATTTAAAAAAGCAGCACTTCTAAGTGGAAGAACTGCAATTCAGTCCCAACATGTTCCCCTAAGCTCATGTGTCATTTTTTAAAAAAATTTTCAAATGAGTGTCTGTCATACTGGGCACTCATGTTCTTTTGATCATATCAATTGCATCTTTCTGAAGGGTTTGTTTTGCTGTGTCCATGCCTCTGGGAGGGGATTTGGAAAACCAGGGAAGATTTTGGAAGCAGATGGGGGCCACAGGGCTGGAATTACTCTCCCAGGAAGTAGCTCTGCACAGTCTTCTATATGGGCTCCCTTGGCATGTACTAACCAGCCCAGTAGCTTTTAGGGACACCCTGAGCTTTATCAGATCTCTTTGATCTTTTGGCCTCTTTCACCAAATCCTGAGTTCCCAGGGTCCTGAATATTATGCTATACTTGGGTTCAATTTAGTTGGGTTCCACAAAACTCTTCTAGGCACTGCTGGGGAGATATGTATGAATCAGAGTCAGTCTCTGCCCCTCTTATCTGATAGTTCTTAGGGAACCAGGCTTGGCTTTGGAGGCTGCAAGAAGGGGACTGGTAAAAGATACTTATTTTGAGACAGAGTCTCGCTCTGTCGCCCAGACTGGAGTGCAGTGGCGCAATCTTGGCTCACTGCACACTCCACCTCCCAGATTCCAGTGATTCTCCTGCCTCAGCCTCCCAAGTAGCTGGGATTACAGGCGCCCACCACCATGCCCAGATAATTTTTTTGTATATTTAGTAGAGATGAGGTTTCTCCATGTTGGCCAGGCTGGTTTTGAACTCCTGACCTCAAGTGATCCGCCTGCCTTGACCTCCCAAAGTGCTAGGATTACAGGTGTGAGCCACTATACCCGGCCGGATTTATTTTGCTAAAGGCCTAAGAGATTTTGAAATAATAAATATATTTGGCATAGTGCCTGGGTGGCAGCAGTCTGTAAAATGGTAAATGTGAGGTTTAGAAAGATGATTTTGGATTCAGACACGACTGCCTGAAGTCATTGCTTGGGAGCCAGAATAGGCTTTTCCTTTATAGCATGGGGGCTGTGTTCTTCTGTGAGACAGGAAAAAACCAAAGTGTTTTTTCTACTCTCACACAACCAGCACAACACTTCACTTCTGACACCAGAAGTGTGGGGTTTTTCCTCACACACCAGCAATTCTCCAGCAGACACCAGCTGGGTGACCTATAATTCAGTTCAGCTCTGACACTATTTATCTAGAGATAGCATCAGATCCCACAGGTTAGGGGCTCAGTCCAAGACTTCAGATGCCAGTTGCAAATCTCACGTTGTGACTTGTGGTTCTGACTGACCTGTAAATTACAGTTCCTGAGAGTCCCTGCCTGGGTTCAATTAATTTACAAGAGCAGCTCACAGAACTCAGGAAAATGTTTTACTTACATTTACCCATTTATTATGAAGGATATTACAAAGGATACAGAGAACAGCCAGATGGATGCATAAGGCAAGTATGGGAGAAGAGGTGTGAAGCTTCCATGCCCAATCTGGCAAGCCACCCTCCAGGTACCTTTACACAGGGGCTTCATTATGTAGTCACGATTGGTCAGATCATCAGCCAACGGTGATCGGTTCAACCTTCAGGCCCCTCTCCCCTCCTGAAGGTTGTGTGGAGGTGGAGCTAAGAGTCCCAAATCTAATCATGCCTTGGTCTTTCTGGTAACCAGCTCCTATCTAGAAGCTGTCTATGGGCCTCCAGCCACAATCGTCTCATTAACATGCAAGACACTGCTCATTTCTGAGATTCTAAGGGTTTTAGTCGTGTGTCAGGAACTCTGGCGTAGAAGACTAAATATGTATTTCATAATATCACAGTCCACTCTGGTCTTCAAACACAGATCCCTTACATCAGAACAATCATGTAATGTAGAACGAAGCCAGGAGCAGTGGCTCATGCCTGTAATCCTAGCACTTTGGGAGGCCAAGGTGGGCGGATCACCTGAAGTCAGGAGTTTGAGACCAGCCTGCCAACATGGTCAAACCCCTGTCTCTACTAAAATACAAAAATTAGCTGGACATGGTGGCGGGCGCCTGTAATCCCAGCTATTCGGGAATCTGAGGCAGGAGAATCGCTTGAACCGAGGAGGCAGAGGTTGCACTGAGCCGAGATTGTGCCACTACACTCCAGCCTGGGTGACAGAGTGAGACTCCGTGTCAAAAAAAAAAAAAAAAAAAAAAAAATTGGTAGAAAGATACTGGCATGTTAATAGAATCACGTTCAGTCATTAGTTAATAATTAGTCCATAATATCATATGAATATGTCTCCTAGGGCAAGGCCATTCAGGTTTGCAGGCTTCTATTCAATCACATTAGGTTCCAAAACCAGGAGTGTTCTCAGCAAACATAGCTTCACACTTTCAGGCATCTGGGATAATTGTGCTAAGAGACAATATCATCTCTTGCTCTGAACCTCTTTTGAGGTGTTAATGTAATATTGAGTTTCCCTCATTACATAACTCTCATTTCTTTACCTCCCTTCTCTTACCCAAACTTTTCCACCTTTGAAAAGGACATTAGGATTGGCCACTGTGCTGGTCTAGAGTGCACGCAGCCATCTAGTCTGCAGTTGCCTCTTCCTCAAGTCCATACAGTCCCATTCAGATAGGGGTAGGGTTACGTAGGTACAGAACTAGTGGTCTGTTTTGTTGTTGTTGTTTTCTTGAGACGGAGTTCGTCTTGTCGCCCAGGCTGGAGTGCCACGGCACAATCTCGACTCACTGCAACCTCTGCCTCCTGGGTTCAAGTGATTCTTCTGCCTCAGCCTTCTGAGTAGCTGGGCTTACAGGGGTGTGCCACCACGCCTGGCTAATTTTTTTTTGTATTTTTAGTTGAGACGGGGTTTCACCATGTTGGCCAGGCTGATCTTGAACTCCTGACCTCACGTGAGCCGTCTGCCTCAGCCTTCCAAAGTGCTGGGATTACAGGTGTGAGCTGCCGCGCCCAGCCTTTTTTTTATTTTGTTTTGAGACAGGGTCTCATTATGTTGTCCAGGCTGGTCTTTAACTTCTGGGCTTAAGCAGTCCTTCCACTGCAACCTCCCAAGTAGGTAGGATTACAAACACATACCACCATGCTCGGTATTAGGTTATCTTTACCACTAGGCAATACAGTTGCATTTACTTCGTGATTTAGATTTTAGTCTATCCCCCTTTCCATTCTGGGAATTAGGATTCCTGAGCCAGCTCCCAAAAGCCTCATGCTTCAGTTTTCCCTTCCTGCTTTACTCAGTATGGCCGACTCATTGACCTATGCCAGCCCACACAAAAGAAGTATCAGATTGCTGTAACCAAGGTTTTGGGCAAGAACATGGATGCCATTATTGTGGACTCAGAGAAGACAGGCCGGGACTGTATTCAGTATATCAAAGGAGCAGCGTGGGGGAGCCTGAGACCTTCTTGCCTCTTGACTACCTGGAGGTGAGGCTTATTGGGAATTGGGTCAGACCAGTGTTCAAGGGCCCCTCCTCTAGTACTCCATGTTCGTATTCTGCCACTGACTAGCTTCTCCCCCACAGGTAAAGCCCACAGATGAGAAACTCCGGGGAGCTGAAGGGGGCCAAGCTAGTGATTGATGTGATTCGCTATGAGCCACCTCACATCAAAAAGGCCTTGCAGTATGCTTGTGGCAATGCCCTTGTCTGTGACAATGTAGAGGATGCCCGCCGCATTGCCTTTGGAGGCCATCAGCGCCACAAGGTGTGGATTCCCTTGCCCAGGTTGGAGCTGGACAGGCTTAACACTGGAGATTCATTTGTTCAGCTTCTCCCTCTCTTCTCTCTTCCGCCTGCTGTGTTTAGACAGTGGCACTGGATGGAACCCTATTCCAGAAGTCAGGGGTGATCTCTGGTGGGGCCAGTGACCTGAAGGCCAAGGCGCGGCGCTGGGGATGAGAAAGCAGTTGACAAGTTGAAAGAAAAGAAGGAGCGCTTGACAGAGGAGCTAAAAGTAAGCCACAGGCAGTGCTGTTTTTAGCAGTGGGGGTCCTAAGCCTAGGTCGGCCACCACCTTACCACCTAGCCCTTCTTTCTTTTTCACTTCAGGAGCAGATGAAGGCAAAACGGAAAGAGGCAGAGCTGCGTCAGGTGCAGTCTCAGGCCCATGGACTGCAGATGCGTCTCAAGTACTCCCAGAGTGACCTAGAAACAGACCAAGACACGAACATCTAGCCCTGAATCTTCAGGTGGGGCCTGGCCTTCAGCCCTGTTCTCCAAAGGCCATCCACACATTGTTTCTCTGGGGCGGGGAACTTGTTTCACTTCCCTGTCTCCTCCCAGCCTGCCCCCAGGGAGCCAAGTATAGCATAGAGTCAGACAGCCAGGGGTTTAGAGCTTGGCTCTACCTTGGGTGTGACATTAGACAGATAATTTCACCTCTCAGTGTCGACTTTCACATCTTATCTGTGATTTGGGAGTTAAGATAATACCTACTCAGCTGGGTGCGGTGACTCATGCCTATAATCCCAGCACTTTGGGAGGCTAGACAGGTGGATCACCTGAGGTCAGGAGTTGGAGACCAGCCTGGCCAACATGGTGAAACCTTATCTTTACTAACAGTACAAAAAATTAGCCAGGCGTAGTGGCAGGTGCCTGTAATCCCAGCTACTTGGGAGGCTGAGGCAGGAGAATTGCTGGAACCCAGGAGGTAGAGGTTGCAGTGAGCCAAAATTGTGCCGTTGTGCTCCAGCCTGGGGTGACAGAGCGAGACTGTGTCTCAAAATAAATACGTAAATGGTATCTACTTTATAGGGTCATTATTGAATGAGTTAACATGTAAAGTGCTTAAGACTACTATGTGTTCAGTTTATGTTAGGTGCTATTGTTGGCATAATTTGCTCATTCAACAAATTTGAATTTTTGCAAGTGAGCTATGGGCATTTCAGTCAGTCCTTGCCTGTGTTTTGGTTGGCGGGGGGTGGGGGTACTGCTCTAGGTATATTAATGGTTTTTTTTTTTAATTTTTATTGAATACTTCCCCCAGACCACCCTAGAGGTGTTATATGCAGTGTGTGTATGTATATATCATTTAATCTCCTTTTTCTAAACTCAAAAAATCTAAACAACTCTGGCCCCAGGGATTATAGAGCAAAGTATGGGACCTGTACCTAATGATGTTTACGTGTGCCCAGCCCTGTGGATTGAGCTGGCTGAACTGGATGCCAGGGAAGAAGCCATGTGATGGCTCCAGTGCAACATCATGGAGACTTGACTAAGAGTAGTAGTGCTAAGCCAGGTTCTCTCAATTGTGGAGGCTAGCCCTTCCTGACTGTGGGGGCCAATGCGGTCAAGGTAGCTTTTCCTCCAAGGAGCCTGGTCTACTTTGTCCTCTCAACCCATTGCCTGTAGGAGAAATCCAAGCTGGAGAGTGAGCTAGCCAACTTTGGGCCTCGCATTAATGATATCAAGAGGATCATTCAGAGCCGAGAAAGGGAAATGAAAGACTTGAAGGAGAAGATGAACCAGGTTGGTAGGGTGTGGGCCATGCCGGCATGTGTGTCAGGGCAGGACTGGAACTGGAAGCAGGACAGACTAAAAGGGCTGGTGCCCTCCCTGGCTTCTCTTCTCAGGTAGAGGATGAGGTGTTTGAAGAGTTTTGTCGGGAGATTGGTGTACGCAACATCCGGGAGTTTGAGGAAGAGAAGGTGAAACGGCAGAATGAAATCGCCAAAAAGCGGTAGGTGGGAGGATTGGTAGAAGAGATTGGATGCCCTTGAGCCTCTAGCCTCGGAAAACCAGATGCTGTCATAAGGCAAGAATCAGCTCTTAGAACTATGTGAGTTTATGCAGGTAGGCCTTAAAGAACAGAAATCAGGAGGGCAATATGGCATAGTATAGTGGTTAAGAGTACCAGCTCTAAACTTGATTTCCTGGATTCCTGGATTACAACCCCAGCTTCACAACTCATTATCTTTGGCAGTGACTTGACTTCTGTAAGCTGCAGTATCTGCAAAATGGTATAATGATACCTATCTTGTGGCATTGTTGGGAGTATCAGGTGAAATAATCTTTTTTTTTTCAGTCCCCATAGAGACTGCCAATGATCGCCAATGCCGACTATATTTCAAGTCGTCATTGCAGGGTGTTGGGGAAAAGTTTTCAATTAGCAATAATCCCGCCTCGGATAAACCTCATTGGCTATGATACTGCCACTGCGCAAAGCTTTTTTTTTTACTTTTTTTTTTTTTTTTTTTTTTAGACAGGGTCTCACTCTGTTGCGAAGACTGGAGTGCACTGGCAACCTTGACCTTCCCAGGTGCAAGTGATCCTCCCACCTCAGCCTCCTGAGTAGCTGGGGCTGCAGATGCTTGCCACCACGCCCAGCTACTTTTTCTTTTTTTTCTTTTTTTTTTTTTTATGTTGTTATTGCAGAGATGGGGTTTTGCCATGTTGTCCAGTCTGGTCTTGAACTCTTGGGCTCAAGTGATCCTCCTGCCTCAGCCTTCCAAAGTGCTAGGATTGCAGGGTGAGCCATAGTGCCTGGCCTTTTTTTTTTTTTTAACCTTTTTAAAAGGTATTTAGCATCTTACGTAGCATCTACTAAGAGCAAGAAATATTCGTTTTTGTTGTCATTATAATGGACAATGTGAGGTGGAGGGAGGTGGGGGATGAAATTCTTGCTTGAAAGAATAGCCAGAAGAAAATAATCTCTTTTTTCCTCACTTTAGTTGATTGATTCATTCAACAAACCTTTGTTGAGTACCTACCTTGTACCAGGTTGTCTTGTGCTAGGTATGACAAGGGGAGATGGAGGTAAGACAGATGAACACAACACAGTCTCTGCTGAAGGAGGTCACCCCTTGTACCCTGGGCTTCAGTTAGCTAAAGCCCTTGCCCATGGAGTAAATACTCATTGCTGTCCTACTCCAAGCCAGTCTCAAGGACACAGAGTTGAATCAGATGCTGTTTCTTTCCTCAGGAAACTATAGAGTACTGGGGGAAACATCAATTTCAGGACAGTGTGATTGATGGTGTAATTAAGGTAGATACAAAATACTGAAGAAATTTTCAAGGAACTGCAAATCAACAATAGGAAAAATAAAAAAAACAACGACAAGAAACCCAGTAGAAATGTGGCAAAGTACTTATGATACCTAATCCAATGAAAAAAGTAAGAAAAAAAGTGGCAAAGAATATAGATAGCCTTTCATGGAAAGAGAAGTTCAAGTGGCTAACAACTGTAGGAATTGAGGTCTAACCTCTTAATCAGAGAAATGCAAATTAAAAAGTCTAACAGTGTTTGGTGGAAATAAATCTGTAGATGTCCTGTGTAGTATGTGAATATATATATGCCCTATGGGTGTATATCCCAGAGAGAGTCTTGTCATAGGGTCCCAAAAGACACACGTTCAGTGTTATTCATCTTGGCATAACTTGTAGTAGTGGGACATTGGTGGCAATGTAGATGGCCACTACTGGGGAAAGCATAAGTTAAATGAATATATAGACTGGAATACTGTGTAGGAATTCACAGCAAGAACTAGATTTATGGGCAGCAGTGGTTAACTTATAAACCTGGTATTGACTGAAAAAAGAATAAAATTTATAACACAGTAGATTTGTGTAAATTTTAGAAATAATGACATTTTACAAGGATATGCATTTTTAAGGAATGCGTGTGTGTATGTCACTTTGTGGTGCATGTTCACAGTAGGAAAGGTAATGGGGAATGGAAATTGGGTATTGAAACAAACCAAGGGAAGGGTCTTGCCCAGACAGTGTTGATAAGTGTGTTATGGACTGTGGGATATGATTAACTCGCCTCTGCATCGGAAGTCTAAAAAGGGAGGAGCCCAGCAAAGTGTAATAGAAACTAGGAATCTGTTCAGAACCATTAGGAAAGGTTTTATAAAACAGGGAGTGATGACTGGAGACCTGAAGAGTGAGTAGGATTTAGCCAGCCAGGCAGCGACAGAAAAAGGGAATTCCAGGCAGAGAGAACAGCATGCTTGGAGGTGTGAGAGCATGCCTTGTTCTGGATGCTAAGTAGTTTTGCATGTCTGGAGCATAAAAGCAGGGTCAGGAAGAAGGCGAGAGTGATGACGCGGTCAGCAGGGACCGGATCACAGAGGCCTTTATGAGTCATACTTAGGAGACTGGACATAAAATTGCATAGCTCAAAATTATAGAGTTAGTTACATTTCATTTGGATTATGGTGGCTAATAGGTTTAAGCTGGTAGTGTGACATCTGGCAGCATCTGTCATACCATATTGGGAGTTGGAGAGGGCAATTGGAAGTTAGTCCTGCCTGGCCTGCCAGTGCCTGTGTATACTGGTTGCATACTCTGAGTTTCTGAAGAGATGGAGAGGAGGACAGTAGCAGGAATCCAGTATTTTCTCCATGTTTTTGTACTATCCAAATTCTGCCCTTTAAGAGGTTCTGGGACCTTGGGGCAGAGGTTGGGATGTTGTACTTGAAGCCCTTGGGCAAAAGTGAGCTGAGTTCAGTCAATATACCTGGCGATAATGGTAACTAAAATTAATTGAGTAGCTACCGTGGACCTGGTGTGGTTCTAAGGACTTTATACATATTAACTCATTTAAAAATCTCCCAATAACCCTAAGGTAAGTACTATTATTATGTCCATTTTCCCGATGGGGAAACTGAGGCCTGGAGAGTATAACCAACTTGCCTGAATCACACTACTAGTAAGTGGCAGAGTTGAGATACCAGTCTTCTTAATCTACTACATTATATTGCAATGGTGGTGTACTAGAAAGAGCCCGGATTTTGGTGTTAAATTTGGGTTTGAGTCTCACGGGTGCCATTTACTAGCTGTGTGGCCTTGGGCAAGGTCTTTTACCTCTTGCCCTAAGTTTCCTCATTTGTAAAATTAGGATAATAATGCCTACTTGCAGAGCTGTTGATTAGAGGATTAGAGATAATGTATGTAAAGTACACAGAAGCTTAATAAATAGCAATTACCATAGGTGGTGGATTCAGATGGACTCTTTATGCCTCCTTGTAGGAACGTGGAGGATGCTGGGGTCTCCAGTGTTTAAAGTAGGGATAGATAACGTTTGGCCAAATCTTCCCTGCCTTGTGCCATGTCCACAGGGCTAGGCTGAGGAACTCAGCTTCAGAGGACCGTTTTATGTTCATATGGATGGATGAAGCAAGTTGTAACTGAAAATCAGTAACTGTGTCCCCGAGCCCTGGGTCTGGTTTCCCCTTTCTTTCCACAGTTGGATTTTGTACATTGGTTATCTCTGGCTGATGAGATTATGAGTGATTCTCCCCCTACCTTTATACACAGTTTGGAGTTCGAGAATCAGAAGACACGCTTGGGCATTCAGTTGGATTTTGAAAAGAACCAACTGAAGGAGGATCAGGATAAAGTACACATGTGGGAGCAGACAGTGAAAAAGGATGAAAATGAGATAGAAAAGCTCAAAAAGGTAAGGAAGGAATTAAAAGACAGACTAATAACTGGGAGGAAAAATGGGAAGAAATATGACAGAGGGATAATGTCTACAGCTTAGAAATTTCTCATTTAAATCAATAAGAAAAACACCAAGACCTAATCAGGGGAAAAATGGACAAGTGTCACAAACAGTTCAAGAAGACATTCAAATAGTCTCTAAACACATACAAATAATTTAGTGTTACTAAAGAAGTGCAAATTAAAGCAATAGTCAGATACAGTTTGTTTCCTATCACATCACAGAAAATGTGAAAACAAGGACAATGCTTAATACCAGCCATGGTATAGGAGACCAGTATTCTTATGTAATGTGGCACCATCCTTCAAGAAGCTTCAGAATGCATTTATACCCTATAACTCAGTAATACCTGAGGAGATTATGCAAAATTCTGGCAAAGCTTTATGCAAACACTTTGATGTTTATTACAAGCATTTATAGTTCCAAATTGGAAACTACTCAGTGTCCCTTGGAAAGTGGGAATTTAGCAAATCATGCTACACTCGTAAAATTATTTATGTAGTGTAGTGGTCTGCAAACTTCAGTAATACACAGACCCTTTTTAAAGGAAAAATATTCCCTAAGATTGCCAGTGTTGCCTTAAATCTGTGATTTACTTAAGTATATGCAAATATATATACTTAGAACACTTAACCAACGCTAAGACAAACTTTAAAATTAAATACTAACAAAATGAGTGAAATTTAGATTAACCATGTGAATTCAATTTGACGAATAATGATGTTTTGCTGAAACCTAGTCACTTTACAGTGTGACTATGCTACTGACTGTTACAGCTCAGTTCTTTTGAGTTTAGCATGCCTGTGCCACCATGTATTGTATGATGACTCAATTTTCTCACACCCTTTCTCTTTAAACTACTGTGAAGCCTTTGTGCCTTACAGCATTCCCCTCCTGAGGTGATTTGGTCTTCTCTTGGTTTGAATTTATGTTTTACTTGTGTCTGCTTGTGTTTGTTGCTTGTTTGTGTGTTTTCTTCATTAACCTCTGTTGATTGAAGTAGTCCTCTTTGGTGTCTGAAATCTTTTCTTTTTTGAGATGCAGTTTCGCTCTTGTTGCTCAGGCTGGAATGCAATGGCACAATCTCGGCTCACTGCAACCTCCGCCTTCTGGGTTCAAGTGATTCTCCTGTCTCTGCCTCCTGAGTAGCTGGGATTACAGGCGCCCGTCACTACGCCTGCTAATTGTTTACATTTTTAGTAGAGATGGGGTTTCATAATGTTCGCCAGGCTGGCCTAGAACTCCTGGCCGCAAGTTATCTGCCCGCCTCGGCCTCCCAAAGTGCTGGGCTTATAAGCGTGAGCCACCACGTCTGGCCTGGTGTCTGAAATCTTAAATGCAGTTGTAGCTTGGGCAGTAAAATCCTGAGGCAAGACAAGTTAGATATCTAGATGGTTTGGGATATTATATATATATAATTTTTTTACTTTTCACTTTTGAAATAATTTTCAACTTTGCAAAAAATTACAAGAAATAGTACAAAGAACTCATCACCAAGATTCATCGATCTGCATTATCTTTTGCATTCTTCTCTCTCTCTCTATATATATATATCTAGATATGCTTATTATTTTTTATGAGACATTTGAGAGTAAGTTGCAGATATGTCCCCTTTATGTGATTTTCTTTCTTTCTTTCTTTTTTTTTTTTGTTTTTTTTTTTGAGACAGGGTCTCGCTCTGTCGCCCAGTCTGGAGTGCAGTGGCACGATCTCAGCTCACTGCAGCCTCTGCCTCCTGTGCTCAGGTGATGCTCCCACCTCAGCCTCCCAAGTAGCTGGGACCACAGGCATGCGCCACCACACCCAGCTAATTTTTGTATTTTTTGTAGAGACAGGGTTTTGCCATGTAGCTCAGGCTGGTCTTGAACTCCTAGGCTCAAGCGATCTGCTCACCTTGGCTTCCCAAAGTGCTGAAATCACAAGTGTGAGACACCCCACCGGGCCCCGTTCACATGACTTAAGATCAAAATGAAAACAAAAATTTTCCTTTTTAAAAATCAGAACATTATACATAAGGCTATGATCCCCTTTGGCTGACTATTCTCCATCCTAGTCCCCTTCCTCTTGCCAGAGGTGATTCTTCAGAACCTTTAAGGATTTACTTAAATACTTGTACATTTACATATGTGTATTCATAGAAAATACACAGTATTGTTTGTGTGGGTTTTTTAAAAGTAACAAATGCTGCTATACTGCACATGAAAGTTTTGATGTAGAAAAAAATGCTCAAATATCATTAAGTCAGAATACAGAGTTTTAATTACAATCTAGTCTCAACTATGTAAAGTTGTCTGTAAATAATGCTGAGAGGAAATGTGCTAGAATTTAGAATGTTAATTGATTATCTAGCTGATGAGATTATGAGTGATTCCCCCTAAATACTTTCTCTATACTTTTAACTTTTCTACATACACTAGGTAACTTGTAAAATTGGGATGTGTGAGAGAGGGCAACCAAATTTAAAAAAGATAAGAGGAGGCTGAGGGGTGATAGGGGTGTGAAAGCAGAGCTCATTGATGAGTGACTCCAATAAACTGCCTAGTAGGAAGGGTGGGAGCAGGAGAAGATCCCAGGGTAAGATGGGGAAAGTCTTCACCTATTGTCCTGTTCCCACTGCTGGGACCAGGAGGAACAAAGACACATGAAGATTATAGATGAGACCATGGCTCAGCTACAAGACCTGAAGAATCAGCATCTGGCCAAGAAGTCAGAAGTAAATGACAAGAATCACGAGATGGAGGAGATTCGTAAGAAACTTGGGGGCGCCAACAAGTGAGTGGGTTCAGGCCTGGGGTGGGAGGACGTAGATAGAGCAGGCAGTCTGCTAGATTTGGGTCTCACCTAGCCCCTGGACCTTTTTTAGGGAAATGACCCATTTACAGAAGGAGGTGACAGCCATTGAGACCAAGCTTGAACAGAAGCGCAGTGACCGTCACAACTTGCTACAGGCCTGTAAGATGCAGGACATTAGTTGCCACTGTCAAAAGGCACCATGGATGATATTAGTCAGGAAGAGGTGAGTATTGTGGCTGGTGGTGGGAGTGGGCTATGAACATCATTAACCAGGGATGGGGAGTGAAAATGACCAGGAAGAGCAGTGAGAGACAGAAGGATGGTGGGCAAATGGTGAAAGGACATGAAAAGGGATGCAGGAGAGATGAGGCAAGATGCAGTGGTGAAGGCAGGTGAGGCAAAAGGTAATAATAGCTTTGGTGTGAGAGAGAAGTTGAATTGGGAGTAGAGCTGCAAGCCAGTGAGTGGGTGGTGAGCGAGTCGGAGCCAGGAAAGAATGAAGTAACTCATTAACCTTAGGGACCTCAGCTATATTAGCTCTAGCAGGTGATAGAAATTGGTAGGACTGGGAATTGAGTGACATTAGCCAAGAGCAAAGGAAGACAGGAAGCTGGGGGATCTGAGGATGATAGCTGCAGTGAGGGAGGTTGGCCAGGAGAGGGTTGGGTGAGGGACATCAGCAATGGAGAGGTGAGGAAGTTTAGTTATAGGAAAGACAGAGATACTAGACAAAGAGGAGTAGTGGAAGTAAAGATTGGTAGCAAGGGGAGGGAAATGTTAACTGAGAAGAGGTTTGCCTATATTAATATCTCATCTTAGACCTGGTCATATACCTCAGTCCCATGTGTCTTTCTCCTCACTTTCCAAATGGCATTCTGGTTTAATTTAGTAAAATATTTTGAATACCAGAAATGTTTGGGCATCATGGTAACATGCGACATAATTACCCCTAATCCTAACCACAGACCTGCCAGACAGGCATTATCCCCATGTTACTGTCCGAAGAAACTCAGGATCTGAGAATGTGACTTGCCCAGGACCATAATGTTAGTAAGCAGTAGACTTGAATTTTTTTTTTTTTTTTTTTTTTGATGCAGAGTCTTGCTTTGTCGCCCAGGCTGGAGTGCAGTGGCGTGATCTTGGCTCACTGCAGCCTCCAGCTCCTAGGTTCAAGTGATTCTCATGCCTCAGTCTCCCAAGTAGCTGAGATTATAGGCATACACCACCACGCCTGGCTAATTTTTGTATTTTTAGTAGGGACAGGGTTTCACCACATTGGCCAGGTTAGTCTCAAACTCCTGACCTCAAGTGATTCACTTGCCTTGGCCTCCCAAAGTGTTGGGATTGTAGGCATGAGCGCCTGTGTCTGGCCATAGAGCTCAATTTTGAACTCGAGTCATTCTGCCTGCAAAACCTCTGTTCCTTCCGCCATAGTGCTTTCTAGCAAAGTGCTTTCTCAAAGATTGAAGGCTGCAAAGGAGCTCCGTGTAGAGGGGCACTCTCATGGCCAGTCTGCTCCACTTGACTCTCCCTTGCCATTGCAGGGTAGCTCTTAGGGGGAGGACTCAGTGAGTGGTTCCCAGAGAATTTCCAGTATCTATGCACGAGAGGCCCTCATTGAGATTGACTACGGTGATCTGTGTGAGGATCTGAAGGTGAGGATCAACCACAGGGGTGGGGTGGGGGTTGGGGTGGGGGTTGGGGTGGGAGTGGGACCATCTTCCTAGCTGTCCAGAGAGGGGGTCAGCCCATCTGGGGGCTCTGGAGACCATGGCTGGAAAGGGGAAAGCTGGCAAGGAAGAGGGGATCGGGTTGTGAAGTAGAGTCTCCCCCTCATATGTATACACAGGCATACGCACATTTCCCACCCGACACCCCAAGTTGCTCCTGCCCTTGCCTGCTATCAGTCTTCCCCTTCTAGGTGTGTATATGACTAAGTTAAGCCTAGATACGCACAGAGAAGAGACTTCTCTACGGTGAACAGATTGGCCTCAGGTGTTCCTCAGGGCTCTTTCCTCCTCTCTTATGATTCTCTCATCCTGGATATCGCTTCATTTCTATGGCTTCCACTGCCAACTCTGTGCTAGGTCCCACAGGTACCTCAAACCCTAGCCTTCCCAAATTTACCCATCTCCTCAGTGCCACTCACATGCTCAGCCAGAAATCTGAGCCCTCATCCTTGACTTCTCCCTCTTCGCTTTACATAGTCAATTAATTACCAAGCCCTATGGATTCTACCTCCTAAATATATATATATATATTTTTGAGATGGAGTTTTACTCTTGTCGCCCGAGCTGGAGTGCAATGGCGTGATCTCCGCTCACTGCTGCAACCCCTGCCTCCCGGGTTCAAGCGATTCTCCTGCCTCAGCCTCCCAAGTAGCTGAAATTACAGGTGCCTGCCACCACACCCAGCTAATTTTTAGTAGAGACAGGATTTTGTTTTTTTTGAGACCGAGTTTCACTCTTGTTGCCCAGGCTGGAGTGCAGTTGCACAATCTCAGCTCACTGCAACCTCCGCCTCCCGGGTTAAAGCAATTCTCCTGCCTCAGCCTCCCGAGTGGCTGGGATTACAGGGGTGTGCCACCACACCTGGCCAGGGTTCTGTATTTCTAGTAGAAATGGGGTTTCACCATGTTGGTCAGACTGGTCTTGAACTGCTGACCTCAAGTGATCCGCCCACCTCTGCTCCTCAAAGTGCTGGGATTACAGGTGGGAGCCACTGTGTCCGGCACTAAATATCTATTGAATTGTTTTTTGTTTCCACTGTCTCTAGTGCAGGCCACTTTCATCTCACATAGCCAACTGCAGGAGCCTCCTAAATAGTTTATGATGCATTTCAATCGTCATTATATTTAGGAGGATTTGATTTTTTGAACTTACGGAAAATTTCAAGCACATGGAAGTAAAGAGAATGATAATAATGAACCTCAGGCACTCAGCTTTAGCAGTTAAACAATCTTGTTTTTTATACCCCTCGCCATTGGACTATTTTAAAGAAAACTCTAGACATTACTCCGTCCATAATTACCTCAGCATGAATCTCTAGAATATGAGAACTCTTAAGAAAAACATAACCACAGTGTTATGCCTGAAAATATTTAACAGTAACTCCACAATATTATCTAATCAGTAAATGTTTAGATTTCCATGAAAGTCCCATAACATTTTTTTAATATTTTTTTGCAGTTTATGTTTTTAGATCAATACTTCAGTAAGGTCCATATGTTAAATTGGTCTCTGCTAGTCCGTAACATTTTGCTCTTCATTTTTTTTTTCCTTCTTATTTATGGAAGAAACTGGGTCACTGGTACTATAGAATTGTCTGCATTCTAGATTTGGCTGATTATGTCTCCATAATGTTACTGAACATGTTTTTCAATTCCTTGCATTTCTTAGAAACGGGTAAGTAAATCTAGGGTTTGATTGGATTCAAGTTCTTTTTTGGGGCAAGAGTATATCATAGGTGGTGGTGTGTACTTGTGAGCTTCCTTCCGCATCACATCAGTGGACAGCAGATGTCAGTCCTCACTTTCTTTGTAATATTAAAAATTGACCAGTGTTCAACATTACCTGTGAAGTGTTCTTGCCAAAAGCAAACGTGGATCTGATTAAGTTTCCATATCCATTAGCTGTCGGGAAACACTGGTGCCAAAGGAATGTTAAAAAATCACAAGAGGGCCAGTCATGGTGGCTCACGCCTGTAATCCCAGCACTTTGGGAGGCCGAGGAGGGTAGATCACCTGAGGTCAGGAGTTCGAGACTAGCCTGGCCAACATGGTGAAACCTGATCTCTACTAAAAATACAAAATTAGCTGGGGTGTGCTGGCGCACACCTGTAATCCCAGCTACTCAGAGTCTGAGGCAAGAGAATTGCTTGAACCTAGGAGGTGGAGGTTGCAGTGAGCCAAGATCATGCCATTGCACTCTAGCCTTGGTGACGAATGAAACTCTGTCTCAAAAAAAAAAAAAAAAAAAAAAAGCACAGCGATGCAGTTATCCAAATCCAGACTGGGAAATTTTAAAGAACAGAAAATCTGATGTCTTTTGTAAATAAATGGGGAGAAAAAAATGGAGAGGGGGAACTGTGGCAGACTAAAGGAGACAAATCAACCAAATGAAATGTGTGGACCTCACTTGAATACATCGCGTAGAAAAGAAAGACAGAGGGGCCTTATAGAGTAAATGAGACTTAAGAGACATATCAGCTCACTGCAATGTGTGCACCTTATTTAGAACCTACTTTGAAAAACGCGTAAAAAAATAATGTATAAAACAAAGGAATTTGAACACCGACCAGGTATTTTTATGATGTCAGGGAATTGTTAATATATTTAAGTGTAATAGTGGCATTACTATTTTCCTTAATTCTTTATCTTTTATAGGAGTGGTTCTCATTGAGAGGGTAGATACTTTGTTTCCCCAGGACATATGACGATGTCTGGAGATACTCTTGTCATAACTGGGGTAGGGGGTTCTACTAGCATCTAGTGGGTAGACACCAGAGATGCTGCTAAACTTCTTACAGTTCACGGGACAACCCCAACAGCAACGGATTACCTGACCCAAAATGTCAGTAGTTCGTGAGGTTTGGAAACCCTGTTTGAGAGATACACACTGAAGTGTTTATGGATGAAATGATGTGTTTAGGGTTTGCTTTAAAATAAGTGATCATGTCTGTAATCCTAGCACTTTGGGAGGCTGAGGCAAAAGGATTGTTTGAGCCCAGGAGTTCAAGACCAGCCTGGACAACATAACAAGACCCTGTCTTTATCTTTTTTTTTTTTTTTTTTTTTTTTGAGATGGAGTCTTGCTCTGTCATCAGACTGGAGTGCAGTGGCGCGATCTTGACTCACTGCAACCTCCATCTCCCGGGTTCAGGCGATTCTCCTGCCTTAGCATCCTGAGTAGCTGTGTGCATCACCATGCCCAGCTAAGTTTGCATTTTTAGTGGAGACGGGGTTTCACCAAGTTGGCCAGGATGGTCTATCTCCTGACCTTGTGATCCACCTGCCTCAGCCTCCCAAAGTGCTTGGATTACAGGCGTGAGCCACCACGCCTGGCCCCCCCCGTCTGTATCTTTAAGAAAAAATAAAATAAAATAATTGAGTATAGAAACGAGTTGGGGGATATCATTGGCAGAGTGTTGAGCATGAATTGATAATTATTGAAGCTGAATAATAGGTACATGGAGTTTCATTATGTTTTTCCCCTAGTTTTTGTATATGTTCAATAATTTACATAACATACAGTTAAAAACAACCATGATCAGCTAGTATTAGCTCCAGCCATTTTTTATAAAGTTCCCTATTAGCCTTTCACAAATCGGTTTTAGCAACTGTTGATGATCATTGCCTACATTAGTTAAGCGTTGCAAAATGGTAATTTTCTAATTCTTTCATTCCTCCTCCATTTATTAGTTGGAATTTTAAAGAGTACTTTTCTACATCAACTGTTTAGTTCCCTTGAAATAGTACAGGAAAGGTAGGATAATAGTCCTTTTCCTTTGTTTACCAGCTTTCAGAATTATGACTTGGTTGCCCTTGTAACCTTCAAAGGTGACCAGTGAGATTTTAAATTTGTTTTCTTTTTTTGTTGTTGTTTTTTGTTTTGTTTTGTTTTGTTTTAATTTGTTTTCATTTAAGTGTTGGCCGGGGCACGGGTGCGGTGGCTCACACCTATGATGCCAGCACTTTGGTAGACCGAGGCGAGTGGGACTGCTTGAGGCCAGGAGTTGGAGACCAGCCTGGCCAACATTGCGAAATCCCGTCTCTACTAAAAGCACAAAAATTAGCCACCAATCTCAGCCTCTTGGGAGACTCAGGCATGAAAATTGCTTGAACCCAGGAGGCCAAGGTTGCAGTGAGCCAAGATCACACCACTGCACTCCAGCCTAGGTGACAGAGCAAGACTCTGTCTCAATAAATGAAACGAATGAATGAATAAATGAATGAATGTTGGCCGGGTGTGGGACTCATGCCTGTAATCCCAGCACTTTGGGAGCCTGAGGCAGGAGGATTGCTTGAGCCTAAGAGCTAATTTTTAAAAATTAGCAGGTGTTCTTCACATGTACCCCCAAACCTAAAATGCAATAAAAAAAAAAAAAAAAAAAAATTAGCCAGGTGTGATGGCATATATCTGTAGTCCCAGCTACTCAGGAGGCTAAGGCAAAGATCACTTGATCCTGGGAGGTTGAGGCTGCAGTGAACCTACATCACGCCACTGTGCTGTAGCCTGGGTGACAGGGAGATCCTGTCTCAAAAAAGAAACTTAAATGTTTAGATGTCTTTTATGTTTCAATCTGTTAGAGTCATTTTCTTCTTCCGCTCTTGTTGCCCAGGCTGGAGTGCAGTGGCGCGATCTTGGCTCACCAAAACCTCTGCCTCCCGGGTTCAAGTGATTCTCCTGTCCCAGCCTCCCGAGTAGCTGGGATTACAGGCATGTGCCACCATGCCCGGCTAATTTTGTTTTTTTTTTTTTTTTTTTTTTTTAGCAGAGATGGAGTTTCTCCGTGTTGGTCAGGCTGGTTTCAAACTCGAACCTCAGGTGGTCCACCTGCCTCGGCCTCCCAAAGTGCTGGGATTACAGGCTTCAGCCACTGC
Source organism: Ateles fusciceps (assembly GCA_036589455.1). Lineage (NCBI taxonomy): Eukaryota > Metazoa > Chordata > Mammalia > Primates > Atelidae > Ateles > Ateles fusciceps. The sequence continues at coordinate 27,059 of JAZHEH010003413.1, forward strand.
GCCCAGCATTTTTTTTTTTTAATTTAGAGACAGGGTCTCCCTATGTTGCCTAGGCTGGTCTTGAACTTCTGGCCTCAAGTGATCCTCCTGTTTTCAGCCTCCTGAAGTGTTGGGATTACAGGCATCAGCCTCTGTTCCTTGCCCATTTTTCTTTTGTTTGAGATGGAGTCTCACTCTGTCACGCAGGCTGGAGTGCAGTGGCGTGATCTCGGCTCACTGCAACCACCGCCTCCTGGGTTCAAGTGATTCTCCTATCTTAGCCTCCTGGGATTACAGACATGCTGGGATTACAGATATGCGCCACCATGCCCAGCTAAGTTTTATATTTCTAGTAGAGACAGGATTTTGCCATGTTGGCTAGGCTAGTCTCGAACTCCTGACCTCAGGTGATCAACCTGTCTTGGCCTCCTAAAGTGCTAGGATTGCAGGCGTGAGCCACCACACCCAGCCCCATTTTTCTTCTTGATGCTCACATTGTTCATCCTTGGCCAGTGGGAACCACTTCAAGTTTACTTCTTTGTTGTTGTTATTTTTAGATTTTTATTATGGAAAATTTTATATGCAAAAGTAAAACAGTACAGTGCTCCCTCTTATAGCCATCACCAGTTTTAACAACAGTCAGCTCCTGGCCAAACTTGTTTAATGTGCACCCCCCCCACAAACTTTTTTTTTTTTGAGATGGAGTCTCACACTGTTGCCCAGGCTGGTGTGCAGTGGTGCAATCTTAGCTCACTGCAACCTCTGCCTCCTGGATCCAGGCGATTCTCCTGCCTCAGCCTCCTGAGTAGCTGGGATTACATGCACCCGCCACCACACCCGGCTAATTTTTCTGTATTTTTAGTAGAGACGGGGTTTCACTATGTTGGCCAGACTGGTCTCGAACTCCTGACCTCGTGATCTGCCCAACTTGGCCTCCTAAAAGTGCTGGGATTACAGGTGTGAACCAACTGCGCCCGACCCCCCCCCCACACTTTATTTATTATTCCTCCCTACCCATAGGTTATTTTAAAGTAAATCTCTGGACCAGGCACGGTGGCTCACGCCTGGCGACAGAACGAGACTCTGTTTCAAAAAAATAAATAAATTCTGGACATCATATTTCATTTGCAAATTTTGCAGGATACATCTCTAAAAGAGATAGGAATTCTTAAAAATAATTAGAACCATTGCATACCTAAAAATAGTTTCTTAATACAATAATTAGTGTTGCACGTCATGACGGTCACACACAAAAAACACTACAGTTTGCTTGCTTGAATTGGAAGTCAAATAAGATGATTGATAGTTATTCGGATGATTGTAAAAAGCTGTTAGTTGATATGTCACTTGAATCTCATTTAACTTATGGGATCCCCCTCCGTCTGTTTTTTCTTTGCACTATTTTGTTGTAGAAGTTAACTTATTTCTTCTGAAGGATTTTGAACATTCTATACTTTGTTGATTGTGTCCTGTGGTGTTTTAGAATGCTCCCTTCACCCCACCCCCGAAAAAAGCCCAAAAAATAGTTCTGCTATCCTCTGTAGTTCTTGTAAGTGGGTAGTTAGATGTAGATCGAGTACTGTTCAATAGAGATAAAATGTAACCCACATGTGTAATTTTCAATTTTCTAATAGCCACATTTTAAAAATAAAAGGACAAAGGTGAAATTATTTTTAATACTATATTATGTTTAGCCTAGTATCCAAAGGAGTATCATTTTAATGTGTGAACTATATAAAAATTATTGATGAGATATTTGATGATCCTTTTTTGTACGGTCTTCAAAATCTAGTATGTATTTTACACTTACAGCACGTCTCAATTCAGATGCTAAAATTTCCTCAGAAATACTTGATTCAGTATTTAGATTTCCTAAAATTTACAATTGAAAAAGGAGACCCACATACCCAAGTTGTTCCAAATATACTTAAAAGTTTTCCAGTGACTGAATTGAATATCAGGTTTTCAATTTAAATGAACTAAAATTTCATAAAATTACGATTTCATCTCCTCAGTTGCACTAGCCAAATATCACGTGCTAAGTAGCCATATGTGGCTACTGGCAACCAGATTGGAGAGCACAGAGGTTTGATTAGATTCAAATTTTGGGGTTCGCTTGTTTGTTGTGGTTATCGACTCCTTCACAGGTGGTGGTGTTACTTCCATCAGGAGGTACATAATGTCCATTAGTGGCTCTTTTTGTGTGGTTTGCAGCTATGCTTATTATTTCGTAGATCTATTAATTAGTCAGGGCTTGCAAAATGGTGACCTTATATCATTTCTGTTTACCAGCTGGAATATTATAAAGAGATACTTCCTCTCATCGTTTATTTGGTTATTCTGAGATAGTACAGTTTGTATAGGAAAGGCTTGATTTTTTTTCCCCACTTTATCAGTTTATAAAATAAGGAATTGCTTCCTTGGCTTTCCCAAGATTTGTCCACTGAGTTCTAGTATCATTATGAATTTAAATATATTTGGTGTCTTTCAGTCTGTTGGGGTTATTATCCTTCTTGGTTCTCAGGTTGTCCCATCTTTGACCAATGATAACTCATTCAGTTTGACTTCTGAATCATTTCAACACAATCCTTGTAGTCTTTGATACCTCCCTTGCTTTCCAATATGTCCAGGCTCATCTTCCACATTTTCCATCCAGACCTGGAATCAGCTATTTCTCCAGGAAGGTCTGACTTCCTTTACTGGGAAATGCTATTATTTAGCATCTACCATCTGGATACTGGAGTGTTCATGATTGTTGGGTTTGTTAGTACTTCTAGAACTTTTCAGTAGATTGGACTATTAAATGTGGTTATTTTATTTTGAAGAAAAAATACATCATGAGTTCATATTGATACTTTGGATTGAAATTGTAATTTTCAGTCGAACATCATTTATTTTATGTTTGAATCTCCCAGTTATTGTTGATGAAAGTCTCAGTTCCTAGCAACACTAGCATAACACATTTACTTTATCCTACTCTGTATATAGTAGTTTGAAAATCACAATAAGACATTATTAGTAACAATTTGATTATTGAATGTAGTTTTAAGTAGTTTAAGATTTTCTGAGGTTCTTTTTATTATTAAGCTAAGGAAGGCCTCATTGGGCATGTATAGTCATGTTCCTATGTTTTAAAGTAACTTGAAGGAATTATCTGAGTGTCTAACCAGCTTAATATATAGTTACGTTTCTTTTGTTTTAGTTTGTTTTCCATTTTTAGGGATTGCTCTTTTTAGCATTTTGATTTTTTATATCCAACTTTAATTTTTGAATGTTTCAAACCCATGGAAAAGTTGAAAGACTAAAACAGTGAACACTCATATGCCTTTCACCTTAGATTCATCAGTGAACATTTTACCACATTTGCTCTCTCTCTCTTCCCCTTGCCCCTCACTACAGGCAGTTTTTTTGTTTTTGCCAAACCCTTTGAAGGAAGTGTGGCCATGATATGTCAACCCTAAATACTTCAGCATGCTAGGAATAAGGGATTGTCCTATCTGACCATAATTTCATATTATACTGAAGAAAATGAATAATTGCTTTCATAATATTTAATTTTCAATCCATATTTGAATCTCCCTAGATGTTTCTAAAAGTGTCTTTTATAGTTTTTTTTCTTTTTGAAACTAGTATCCAATAAAAATTTATGAGTTTCTTTTGTTTATTATGTCTCTTTAGTTTCTTTTAATATGGAGCTATCCTTTTACCTTTTCTTCATGGCATTGATCTTTTGAAGAGTCTATGAGAGTTTTTCTTGGAAAATGTCCCACATTATGGATATGTTCTTTTTTTTACAGTATTATTTAATCTGTTCTTCCAACCCTTGTATCTCCTATAAATTGGAAATTTGATCTAGTCTGGAGGCTCAGTGGATTCATGTTAAGTATTTTTTGGCAAGAATATTTCATTGGTGAGCTTTATGTGGGATCCCTCCAGGAGGTACATGATGTCAAGGATGTGCCTACTATTAGTGATACTGAGTTTGATCCCTCAGTTAAGTTGTCAGTTGCTACGTTTTTCAACGCTAAACGTACACTTTTGCCTTTGTCATTAATTAGTAATCTTAAGAGTGATGCTTTGGCATCTTGTGACTGTCTTGTTCCCCAACAATTTTTTACCCAGTGGTTTTCACATTTTGATTTAATTTTCTTTTAATAGTTATATATAACATCTTAATGTGTTTCTAAAACCAAAAGTATAAAACAAGGTACAGGAAGAGAATTCTTACTTCCATACCTGTCCCCTTCACCTCTCTTCTCCATAGATAACCCTTTAATTAGTTTTTGGATTATTATTTTTGTTGTTACATGTTTAAAATACAAATATATTTGTATTCCCTCTACCTTCACTTAAATAAAAGATAGCATACTATTGTGTACCTTTCATATTTTTACTGAAAAACCTATCCTGGAGACCACTCCAAAGTAGTGTATAGAGATCGTCATAAGGGCTTTCTAAAATGTACATATGTTTATGTCCTTCTTCTTCTTAAAATTATTCACTGGTACTTCACCTTTCTCATCATAAAATCTAAACCTTATAAGGCCCTTTATAATGTGGCTTCTACTTGTCTATCTAGCATCTTCTCTTTCTGTGCCCTCCCCCAACACACTTGTACACATGCATCAATGCACACACACAATTGCTACTACTGCCATATTGATTTTTTTTTTTGCGTTCGAAGTTTATTAAAGTTGATTACTTCTTTTTTAATTAAAATATTTTTTTGGACATATCAGATATTAAACTGATAAGAACAGATACTACACTTGATCTTAGCCAAAAGGACAAGAAGCGATAAAGTTGATTACTCTTTTTTTCTTTTTTTCTTTTTTGCTGGGGGGACAAGGTCTCGCTCTGTCATCCAGGTGGACTGCAGTGGCACCATCATGGTTCACTGCAGCCTCAATCTCCTGGGCCCAAGAAGTCCTCTCGCCTTAGCCTCCCAAGTAGCTGGGACCACAGGCATGTGCCACCACGCCTGGCTAATTTATTTTATTTTATTTTATTTATTTATTTTTGAGACGAAGTTTCGCTCTTGTTGCCCAGGCTGGAGTACAACGGCTCGATCTCAGCTCACCGCAACCTCCGCCTCCTGGTTCAAGCGATCTCTCCTGCCTTAGCCTCCCAAGTAGCTGGGATTACAGGCATGCGTCACCACGCCTGGCTAATTTTTTGTATTTTTAGTAGAGACAGGGTTTCTCCATGTTGGTCAGGCTGGTCTCGAACTCCCGACCTCAGGTGATCTGCTCGCCTCAGCCTCCCAAAGTACTGGGATTACAGGTGTGAGCCAACGCGCCAGGCTAATTTTTTAATTTTTGTAGTGACAAGGGTCTCCCTATGTTGCCCAGGCTGATCTCAAATTCCTATTCTCAAGCCGTCTTCCCAACAGCCTCCCAAAATGCTGGGATTAAGGCATGAGCCACCGTTCCTGGCTTGCTTTCTCTTTTGAATTCTTTTCAATTCAGTGAATGGACCATGAGCAACCTCCCCCGGCTTTTTTTTGTGTGATGCTCCCAACCTGCGTAGAAGTCTTCCTGGCCGGGTATGGTGGCTCATGCCTGTAATCCCAGCACTTTGGGAGGCCAAGGTGGACAGATCACGAAGTCAGGAGTTCGAGACCAGCCTGACCAACGTGGTGAAACCCCGTCTCTACTAAAAATAAAAAAATTAGCTGGGCATGGTGGCACGCACCTATAATGCCAGCTACTCGGGGGCCGAGGCAGGAGAATCGCTTGAACCTGGGAGGCGGAGGTTGTGATGAGCTGAGATCACACCACTACACCAGCTTGGGCGACAGGGCAAGACTCCGTCTCACACACACACACACACACAAACATATTCCTGGAAGCCATTTCTAGCTCCTGAGTCTGAGTTAGGTGTCTTTCTTGTGTGCTGATTCAATACTGCCTGCTTATCATTATTTTCACATTCATCCTATAGTATCCTGATTGTTTACTTTACGTGCATTCCTCTATTAGACCCCTGAGCTCTATAAGTACAGAAACCAGGGCTCACAGGACATGATGGCCCCAGAGCCTGGCACTTGGTAGGCATTCAGTAAATATTTATTGACCAAAAGTGGCAGAAAGGCACAAGCCCAGACATGCATTGTAATATCCTTAAGAACTAAAACCAAACTCAAATGGAATTTGCTCAGATGTAGTGATCTAAGCAGAAAACGTGAATTGCCTTACTTATCGTGGAGCTGTAAGTGTAGTCCAGAGCAGCCAGTGTGGGAGCCTCCTGGTCACCCTGAGATGGTACTGGCTCACGACCTGGGGCTGAGAGCCAGAGAGGGACACCACCAGCTGCTCCTCCTGAGAGACAAAGAGGTTAGCAGGGCCTGGGGGAAGGGCTAGAGATGAGAAAGCAGCCTCAGCCTATAATTTCCAGAGATGGTGGGGAATGGTTACTATGGGCAGGATCTGGTGGAAAGAACCGAGCTGGAGAAGAAGAACCTGCCCTCTGTATAGGTACAGGTGCCCAGGCCACACTCAGTCAGTCATCTCTCGGTGGGGGCCTGGGCACAGAGGCCAGGTCCTTCTTGATGTTGCTGGGCCCGGGACTTACAGGATGCCCAGGCTGAGGAAGAGATCAAGCAAGAGATGAACACACTGCAGCAGAAGCTGAATGAGCAGCAGAGTGTGCTTCAGCGTATTGCTGCCCCCAACATGAAGGCCATGGAAAAGCTGGAAAGTGTCCGAGACAAGTTCCAGGAGACCTCAGATGGTAAGGTTTACCCTTCTACTTGGGCCTACGATGAGGACAACAGGCTAAAGGTATGCCACGGGCCTGCTGTACATCACAGCAGTTCCTGTTTTGACGTGCTTTCTTACTTAAAACTCCCAGGAGCCCTAAACAGTAGGAGTTATTACACCTGCTTTTATAGAACGGAAAATTGCGGTTCCCAGTGGGTAAATGACCTGTTCAAGGTCACACAGCTGGTTGCTGGTAGAACCCAGGGAGGAATCCATATTTATGTGGCTCCAGGCCCCTGTTTCTTACTCTGCACTGTATCCAATGGCCAGTCCACTGGATACAGATCCTCTGGGTTCCTCCTCAGGCATTCCCCCTCTCTCTTGGTGGGATGTTCTGCTCTGGACTGTCATTTGCCAGGGCACTGAGGGATCACCTGTCTTTCTTTCTGGCAGAGTTTGAAGCAGCCCGAAAGCGAGCAAAGAAGGCCAAGCAGGCATTTGAACAGATCAAGAAGGAACGCTTTGACCGCTTCAATGCTTGTTTTGAATCTGTGGCTACCAACATTGATGAGATCTATAAGGCCCTGTCCCGCAACAGCAGTGCCCAGGTAGGCTGGAGTCCCTTACCCAACCAGCTGCTACCATCCTCAGTTGCTCTTCCCTCTGGGATTCCTCTCCCTATCTCCATCCAGACTCAGATACAGATCCTGACCCATCTGCCTTCCCCTAGGCATTCCTGGGCCCTGAGAATCCTGAAGAGCCCTACTTGGATGGCATCAACTACAATTGTGTGGCTCCTGGGAAACGCTCCGGCCTATGGACAACTTGTCAGGGGGGGGGAGAAGACAGTGGCAGCTCTGGCCCTGCTCTTTGCCATCCACAGGTAAGGCTGACCCCCCTAGGGCAGTTGACGAAGAGACCGAACTGAGGCCACCAGAGGCTCTGGGGCTCAAGGATACGCAGAGATCTGCGAAGGTGAAGATGGTTTGGTGGAATCTGGATTGCATCCCTGTTTCACTGTCTACTGCAACGCATCTGGCTTTGGTTTTCTTGGACTTGTCTTCCCCATGTACCCTCATCCGCTCAGCATGTCCTCACTGGCCCGTGCATGTATTCAGTCCCACCTCCAGGCTTTTGCTCACAAGGTTGCTGGCTAATAATCCCTTTCCATGCAAATCTAGCTTGATCATCACTTTTACCCTTTCACCCTTCCTCATTCTTCTCCCCCTTCCTTTAGGAAGCCCTCCTTGACCACTGTGGCATATCCTGACCTTTCCCTCCTGAATGCCAGTAGTACTTGAGTCTGACTCCTGCAACTTAGTGCTAGATCATACAGCATCAATTTCTTGAGTGCTGCTCTGTACCAGACCCTGCAGAGGGGTTGGGGACACAGATGTACCAGACATGGTCTCTGGCCTGGAGAAGCTCACAGTCTAGTAGAAGCCAGACACATAAACAGACAGTGTGCTAAGTGTTGTGACCGGGTGAGAGTGTGTGCTATGGATCCACGGAAGAGATACACTTAACCCAGTCTGTGGGGAGGGTGTGGGTAGGCCAGGGAATGCTTTTAAGGGCAGGTGCCACTTGAGCAGGAGATGTAAAGGATGAATAGAAGTTTGCCAGGGAGACCAGCAGGCATTCTAGGCTGAGTGTACAGCATGTGCAGAGGCAAGGAGGCATGACAGAGCATGCTGTGATGGTGTGTGTTGGGATGGGGTGGACCTCTAGGTAGCTCAGTCATTATGACTAGAGCTTTGGACTATCTTTAGCTCCCCAGCCAACCTGGAAGCTCCTGAGGAGACCATATCTTCTTGTGGTTCTGTAGGAACCTGGAACACAGGGCTGAGTGCAGAGGGAGGGTGTTTGTTCATGTATTGGCTCTTAGGGGCTCAGGGCAACTTTGAGACCTGGGTTTTTAGTCTGAAGAAGTGGAGTGGGAAGCTGGCCTGTTTGATGGGCCCTGGGCCTGTCCACCCTGCCTTGCCGCCCCTCCCCACCTCAGTGTCAGCTCACCTACTGGTTCCCTCCCAGCTACAAGCCAGCCCCCTTCTTCGTCCTGGATGAGATTGATGCTGCCTTGGATAACACCAACATTGGCAAGGTGGGTGCAAAGAAAGTGGGGCCTGGGAGGGATGCCCCCAGGTCGGGGCTGGGTTTCAGGGAGCAACTCCTGAGTGTGCCCTAGCTGTTCCTGCTGCCTGCTCTCTGTGCCTAGGAGGCTGGGCCCAGAGTCATCCATGCTGTGGTAGTCAGTAGTCTCCTTTTCTCAACCTCTCTTTCCCTCACCTCCCTCCCCCTACCCTGCCTCTTCTGTCTTCTGGTTGTGGCTGGAAATTACAGGGGGAGTGTTAAGGCTTGAGCCTTGCTAAGTGCCTGGAGGCCTTTCCCACAGGTGGCAAATTACATCAAGGAGCAGTCGACTTGCAACTTCCAGGCCATCGTCATCTCCCTCAAGGAAGAGTTCTACACCAAGGCCGAGAGCCTCATTGGAGTCTATCCTGAGGTAGGGCGAGCCTGGCTCAGGAGCCAGCCCTACTCCCTGCCTGACTTCCCAGGGCAGGAAGGGAAGGCCGCAGTGGAGGGGAAAGTGGGTGGGGGAGCATAGGGAATCAGGTCCTGAATGGCCATTTGGGCTTGTTGGAGTTCTGCCTCTGGAGGCTTAGCCAGCCCAGCCAGGCAGGGCCATTGCATTTGGGGACAGATGGAAAGGTAGGCAGAGGCAGCCAGACAGTGGAGAAGGAGGAGAGTACAGAAGTAGGCAGGGAGAGAAGACACATGGGACTGAGCACATCCTCTCACACCCAGAGAGAACCATTGCCTGGGCTTTGGGCAGGTATGTAGGGGAAGAGGGTTTGAGACCCCTGGTCCTGGGGCACTAGACCCTCTTAATTCTTTCCTTACAATTTTATTTTTCTTTTTCTCCCTCCTCCTTCAGCAAGGGGACTGTGTGATCAGCAAAGTCCTGACCTTCGACCTCACCAAGTACCCAGATGCCAACCCCAACCCCAATGAGCAGTAGCAATAGTTCTACCCTCCTGCCCTGTCTGGATCCCTAAGGTGTCCCTCTTCCAATCTCTCGGATATTTGACTCCCAACCTTTCCGCTACCTCCTGGCCCTTTTTAGTGTAGTCATGGGATTTAGGCACTGCTAATCAAGCATGAAGAGGAACAGAGGTGATGTTAGGTCTGGAGCAAAAATTCCTGAGTGACAGGGAGTATTCTGGCCTCTGGAAGGAGGTGCTGAGCTGAACAGGGCCATCTGTTCATCACACACACCCCCTTCCTCCCCCTCATCACCCATCATCATGGGTCCCTTGGGCCTCTTGCCCACTGTGCGTGTGGGTACGTATGGTATATGTATGTATCCGCATGTGTGCATGTGAGTATGTTTGCAAAATAATAAAGGATATTGGAGACCTGTTTTAGAAGGAGCCTAGGCTGAATTTGATTCCAAGAGAGCTTAGGATGACAGCACCCCTGAGCTGGGCAAAGGTACTCAGGACCTCATAGGAGTCTTAGGCAGTTACCTGAAACTGCCTTCATTTACTCATTTGTGTATTCATTCATGTATGTATTCATCAGACACATACTGAACACCCTCTACTTGTCAAGCTCTGTGCTTGGAATACAGAATTGAATCAGACATGATCTCTACCCTCCTAGTAAGGAGATACAGTGGGTTGATGAATGACTATCATTAGCTGAATGTCTTATGTACTAGAATTTGAGAAGAGGGTGATCACCTCTAGGCTTCCTGGAGGTCACATTTAAGCTGGACCTTGACAAATTGGTAGGATTTGGTCAGGCACTAGTTGCAGAGCATGAGCTCTGGGGGACAGACTTTTATGGGTTCTGGTCTCCACTCTTTATCACTTACTAGTTGTTTGACCTTGGGCAAGTCATTTGACCTTCTGTGCCTCAGTTTCCTCATCTGTAAAATGGGGCTAACAAATATTACCTACCTCATAGGATTTAATGATGTCAAGCTCCTCAATGGAGGCCTTATCCCTTCATGGAGCCCACTTAGGTGCCGATCCCCTAGGAATATAAGCCTCATGCCTGGACCCTAGAGCTCTCTGATCCCAGCTATTAGGGACAGAGAAGCCTTCAAATCTGGAAGGTGCTGAATGCCCTGCTGACTGGGGAAAGTTTCAGGGCACTGATGGGGTCTACCTGGTAAGTGGAGGGCCTGAGGAAGCCTGTAGCTTCAATCATCTATGGTAACTGGGTATCTGAACCCCAATCTGGGTTGTGAGGAAATAGGGGAGAGGTAGCCTGGGCTACATCCCAGCCTAACACACTGTGAGGTTTACTTTAGGAACTAACCTCATTAACTATAAGGATCATGCAGAGACAGCAAAGCCTGTGTGATTAGCTCAGCCTTTCACTCATTCACATACACGATACACTTTTATTCCAATCTGTGTATTGCTTTTTTTGCTTTTAAAGTTGTCTATTCTAATTACTCAAATAATGCATGAATGCATTCTCCTTTTGAGAAATTAGATAGAGATAAAGATAAGACTCATTCAGCTACCAACCAGTCCCCCTTCTGATCCTTCCCCTCTTAGTGGCTTTTATGTTTGTTGTATTTCCATCTAGACTTTGTTTTAATACTTGTGCATACATATATGACTCATTGGCAAATATTGTGTGTTTAACGAAAATGCACATTGTTTAGCAATTTCTTTCTCTTTGCTTAACAATGTTTTTCAGATCTGTGCATGTTACTTAATGTAGATCAATCCATTCTCTGTAATTGCTGCATAGATTGCCATCATATGACTACCACATTTTACTTACGCATTTCTCTTGTGATGGACATAAGACTGCTTCAGGCTTTACTATTACAAGATACTACACAGGGAGCATCCCTAGGCCTGTGTGAAAGTGTGTATGTGAAAGTTTACCTAAGGGTTGATACCTAGAAATGAATTGCAAAGTCATAGGATATCTATATATTGGTTTTTAACAGATACTTCCAAATTGCCCTCCTGTACTATTTACTCAATATTTTTCTGAAGGTAATCTGTGGTCTAACATTGTTATCCTATATCATTTTCATCCCAAGTAGTGATATCCGTGAAGTCACAGGTTTGATGTGTGCTAATTATGTATTTTTCTGATACATATTAAAAGACATAACTATCAAAACAAAATAAATTTGTCTGTTTTTCAACCAAAGAAGTCACATACCAGTGGTGGTACTGTGTGCCATAATTTGGCAAATGCTGGCCTATCTGGGAGAGCACAGTTTGGGGGGTCAGACCTGGTTTCAAATTCCAGCTGTAGAAACTTGGGCAAGTTACTTCACCTCTGAGCCTAAGTTTCCACATCTGTAAAGGAGATAAGAAACACCTACCTTGCAGTAGTGAAGCAAAGAAAACATTAAATATATCTGAACCAATTTGGCTGGTATCTAGATCATCACGGCCCTTTAAAAGCTCACCTTTGCTATTCTCCCCACTTTACAGGTAAGGAAACTGAGGCCCAGAAAGGTTTTGAACCCAGGTCTTCCAAGTCATTCAAGTGCTTTCTCCACTGTACAGGTGGTTATCAACCTTGGCTGCACATCAGAATCATTTGTAAAGCTTTTTCCTTTTTAAAAGTAAGGTAATATATACACAGTTAAAAAATAAAATAGTACAGAAAGGGCTTATAATGAGAAGCAGCAGTTTCCTGCTTGCACCCCCACATCCAAAGGATGTGGAGCTCTTTAAAAATCAATTGCTCTGGTCCAGGCTCTGGAAATCTGATTCAGTAGGCATGGATGATAACCCAGATAACTAACCCCTACCTCATAGGATAAAAAGGATTAGGTGAGATGCCTCGGGCTAAGGCCCTGGCACACAGGAACACATGTAGTACAAAGGAGCTTTGGGGACTTAAGTCCTGAGGATCTAGGAGGTGAGGTGACTTGTCCAAGATTCCACTGGTTTAGTGGAAGAGCCTAGACTTCCAGTTGGGATCTATTTAGTGCTTGCCCCCTGCTCTCTCCTGTCGTGCCCCACCACCTCCTGTCATCACAGGGCAACCCTTGTCAGTGAAGGGTGTGCTTGCAGGAGGCCGCATACCACAGTGTGTTTCCAAGAGCAAGCTGGATCCAAGTAGATTCCCTAGGGCTTGTTGGAGAAACTAGTTTGACTCCCTTATACTGTGTACACAGTAGCCTTGCTCTGGGGGAGTTGAAGAGTACTCCACAACAGTATCTAAGTTTAATTGGGCACTTCCCTCTGGAAATCACAGTGTTGCGCACCAGGAACACAAAGATGAGTCAAATCTTTATCCTGCCTTTGAGGAGCTTTCTAGTTGGGGAAGCAATTTCTAAAACGGCCATTAATTGTACAATGTGATCAACACTCTGACAGGAGCACAGGAGAAACGTCTAGCTTATGTGAAGATTCAGGGAAGGCATCCTCTAGTCTAGGTGGTGACACCTGAACTGAGTCTTGAGAGACTGGTAGGAATTATCCTGTTGAGAAAGTGGAAGGAATTTCCAGATATTGGAAACAATATGCATGAAGACATGAAGGCAAGAAACAGCAAAGCAATCAAATACTGAAGCGTGAAGATTCCTGGGGTGGGGGAAAGCAGCAAGAAAAGGTAGAGAGGAACCAGATTGGAAGAGGGTCGTAAATGCATGGCTACAGAATTGAGATTTGTCTTGTAGGACAGTGTGCTTCCCAAACTGGCTGTATACCACAAACACGTGGGGGCATTTGTGGGCCCCGACCTCTATTCATTAAGTCTGGGGTGAGGACTTGAAATCTTGAATGCTTATAAAGGTTACCACATGACTAGGGTACAGCCAAATTTGGAAACCATAGCTTGCTTGAAGGCAGTGAGGAAGCCATGAGATGGTTTTTAACAGGGTATCTCCAGATTAGATGTGAACTTAACCTGTTTCTGGCTGGCTAGCCTACCAGCATGGAAACAGGTTAGGTTAGATGTTCATGCTGTATGTGCCCGTGCCTGTAGTTTCCCTGTTAATCAGCTTCTTACACTACTATATTTGCTTGTGTTGTCTCTGAATAGCTTTAGACACCACAATGGTGGGCCTTGGGATATTTTGCTTACCAGTATAGCCCCTGCAAAAAAGCACAGTGCCTGACACAAAACAGGCACCCAGTAAAGTTTTTGAATGAATGAGTGCATGAATGAATGCATTTGTGAGAGAACGAATGGAGACGGGCGGATTAGTTAAGAAACTGTGGAAAAGACCAGGAGGCCTGCACTAGGGCAAAGGCCAGTAGGAATAGAATGGAGGTGTTAAGGTGTGAACTGTTAAGGGAAGATGATAAACTGGACTTAATGACTGATTACTCGGATGTGGAGGGTGACTGAGAGGATAGAATGAGTACCCATGAATAGTCAGGATTCCTACCCTATCCCAGTCATCTATTTCCTTATCCATCTCTGAAACAGAATCTCCTTACATCCTCCTCAGCAATTGGAATTCCTCCCTCAAGTTAGTTAGACATTCTGTGTGCTGTGTGGTCTCTCACTACCCCTCCCCACCCCCTCCACAAGCCATTGATTCATTCATCTAGTTCAATAAATCTTGGCTAAGGCACCTCCAGTGTGCAGTAAGGCTCTTCCAAGCCAGGACTGACTCTCTTTCCTACCTTGCCCTGTTTTTGAGGGCTTTCCCAGGAAGAGTCACATCTCTTAGTACAATAACTTATAGTGAGACACCCAGAATGTCAGACCTTTAAAGGAAGACTGCCCAAACCCCTTCTGAGGTCCTCAGAGGGGAATTAACTTCCTAAGGTCCCACTGCTAGGAAGCATTGGAGCCAGAAATGGAACCTAGATTTCCTTTCTATGTCATCTCTAGAGTCTTGATCTTTGATCTATCCCATTGTAAATCAGGACAGGCAGAGGTGGTCAGGGAGACGGTGAGACTTAGATTCAACCTTGAAGGTCGATGTATTGGACAGTCCAAACAAGATGCTTGCCAATTACCCTGCCCCGTTCTGGGAACCGTGAGCAAACCTGCCATGCCTGCAGTCCCTTCTAAGGGGTTTCTTTAGCATAAGTTGCCATGCTCTGTACCATGTGACCTCGCAATCCTGGCCACAGATAGCTAGATGGGGATAGTGTCTGACTCCAGGGCAGCCAAGCTCTAGACTGGCCAGCAGCCTATTAACTGGACTGGCATAAGGACTCCACCTTACACGGGTGACGTGTATCAAATGGCAAATACGTGAAACAACCAGATCTTTCAGGGAGGCTGATGTGAGGTGTTCAGAAAAAGTGAACAGTTAATTAGACTTTAATGAGGCATAAGTGGTGGTAGTAGGGGCTGCAGAAAACTAAACAGCAAAAGCAAAGAGAAAGCTGCAGAAACCATAAATAAGCAGAGAGGGTCATGAGACATTTGTATAATGAGATCATGAGGGGCACAGGGTGGCAGAGCCATGAAGCAGCAAGGCAACAATGGGCTAAAGGACTCAAGCCATGAAGCAATGAGGAGCCACAGAGGAACAGAAACCATGAGACAAAACTGACTGTGAGATCGACAAAGCACCAGAAGGCTTGAATAGATAAAATGAGACAGTAGAAGTGATGAAGACTGCAAGAACCTCAAGGTAGCCAGAACCACGTGGCAACATGGCAACAGGAGTGGAAGAGGCAGCAGGAGCCTACAGTACAGAAAAGCGGTGGATTATTAGGAACTGAAGCCCCAGGAGCCATGAGAAGCTGCAGGACCCAGGAGGCAGGAAAAGCCATGGGCTAGCATCGAGGGGGCAGATAGAAGTTAGTCAGTAGCAGTAGGAGAGGAGTATAAATACAGCCAGAAAGGAGTTGAGTCACCAATTTGGGAAGCACTAGAGAAGAGCAACAGATGCCTGCAGGCTGAGGGGGTGACAAGATAAGTCAGGCTCTAGAGCTGCTTTAAGATCATGAACCATTTTCAACTTATTGTTCTTCCATGAGGCTGCCTGTATAGCAGTTCTTGTCTTCCTTATTTCCCTGTGAATGCTTTAATAAATCCCCATCACTAACCTGAGTGTGTCTTTGTTCCTTAAAATCTAAAAAAGAGGTTAACACTGTGGGTGTAGTTTAGATGAGTGGAAAGCTGGGGCAGGAGGATTTTTCTGGTGGGTTTGAAGCAAGACACAGAGTGGGGACCTCACTTATCCTTTTTCCTGCCCTCACTGGCACCGGACCTTTCATTCACTTGGCTTATTTTTATTCATTTATCCACTTGCCATTTATTCATTCGCTTACATATGCACTAACTCACAACCTCACTTATTCATTCTTGCATTAATGTAAGCATTTAACTAGCTCATTTGCTCTTTCCTGTATTCACTACCATGCAATCATTTTCCATCCATTTGTTCAGCAGGCATATGTTTGAATTCCTGCCATGTGTCAGAGCCCTGTGCTAGGTTCTGGGAATAAGATATACTTGCCTTCCAGGAGTTTCTTGCTTAATTGGGAACTCAGAAGAGTAAGCGGTTAAGTGCACTAAGTGTAGCAGTTTATATAATGGAAGCTAGGTAAGGCAAAGTCAGCATATAGGAGAGTTTGGATGGGTCTCCCTGGTGTGGGAAAGCCTTTATAGAGGATGGGGCACTTGAACTGAGTCTTGAAAGAGGAATTATGCTTACCACGTGTAAAGGGGAGAAAGAACATTACAAACAGAGGAGCCGCCCAAGTAAAGTTAAATGCAAAAAGTCAAAGTGCATGGGTTTCACGGGGAAGGGCATCGTCCATGCAGTGGGAGAAGTGGTGGAATCCCAAGCAGTCAAGCTTAGCTTTGACTCTGAGCAATGGGAGAGCTGTAGAAGGGTTTGAAGCAGGGAGTAACAGAGCCAGGATTGGTACTTTAGGAGGTGGTAGCTTGGGTGAAGAACGGTGGGGGCATGAAACACTGACCTAAAGAATGTACTTAAGGCTGGGGTACACTGGCTCATGCCTGTAATCCCAACACTTGGGAGGCCGAAGGCGAAGGGACCACCTGAGGTCGGAGTTTGAGACCAGTCTGGCCAGCATGGCAAAACCCAATCTCTCAGGCACGGTGGCTAACACCTGTAATCCCAGCACTTTGGGAGGCCAAGGCGGGCGGATCACCTGAGGTCAGGAGTTCAAGACCAGCCTGACCAACATGGAGAACCCCCGTCTCTACTAAAAATAGAAAAAAAATTAGGCGAGGACGTGGTGGCGCATGCCTGTAATCCCAGCTACTTGGGAGGCAGAGGCTGGAGAATTGCCGAACCCCGGAGGCAGAGGTTGCAGGCGCCATTGCACTCCAGCCTGAGACAACAAGAACAAAACTCCGTCAAAAAAAAAAAAAAAAAATACAAAAATTAGCCAGGTGTGGTGGTGTGTGCCTGTAATCCCAGCTACTCAGGAGGCTGAGACAGGAGAATCTCTTGAACCTGAGAGGCAGAGGTTGCAGTGAGCACAGATCAGCGCCATCACACTCCAGCCTGGGTGACAGCATAAGACACGGTCTCAAAAAAAAAAAAAAAAAAGATATTTTGAAAAAGGTACATTTGCCAGAGCAGTGGCTAACCCCTGTAATCCCAGCACTTTGGGAGGCCGAGGCGGGTGGATCACCTGAGGTCAGGAGTTCGAGACCAGCCTAGCCGACATGGCAAAACCCCGTCTCTACTGAAAATACAAAGATTAGCCAGGCATGGTTGTGCATGCATACAATCCCAGCTACTAGGGAGGCTGAGGCAGGAGACTTGCTTGAGCCCAGGCGGGAGGTTGCGGTGAGCGGAGATCGTGCCACTGCACTCCAGCTTGGGTGACAGAGCGAGACTCCATCTCAGAAATAAAGAAAAAAAAAAGGTCGTTAAGTGTGATATCAGAGGCATAAATTAGACTCATCAGGTAACCCCCAAGGAAGAGAGTTCTACCAGGGGACAAGGAAGACTTATGGAGGAGGTGGAATTTGAGCTGAGCCTTAAAAGGGAGGATTCCAACTGGTGGAGATAAGGAGGAAGGGCTTTCCAGGCCTGGGAGACAGAGAAACAGAAGGTGGAATAAATATACCCTGTTTGGGCTAACAAATACTCCATTTTGACTAGAGCAAAGAGGCTTCACCTAAGGGAGAAGCAGGAAGAGAGACTGCAAGGTTTCCCAAACTTTATTATATTCTGCTACAGTAGGTCTGGAGGGATAAGGGAATTTGGGGGAGGAGGGTTGTGGGCAGGAGTGTCCTTTTTAAAATTTTTTTTCTCATTTTAAAATAGAAGTGATCCGTATACCTTATTTAGAAAACTCGGATAGGTAGAAGTCAAATCACTACAGACGGACTCGTGAAAAGCAAAAGTCTACTGCCCCACACATCCCCACCCCCACTCTCACTTTTAGCAGCCACTTTTAGTTATTTATTGTGATTTTTATCTCCATACCTACATAATATGTGGGGCATTTAAAAATCATCACTTTAGAGCATTACCCGCTGATGTCCTGCTTATGACAGATGAGGATTTTAGATCATTTTATAGCAAGTTCAACTCCTTCCTGCTTCTAGTATAATTTAGTTTTTCTGTGAGTTATTGAGTAATGCCTTTATTTCCTGTTCCATGAACTACAGACAATATTTCTAAACTTAGAACTTTGTTAGATGAGAGAATGTCCTTTCCTATAGCCCCCTCCTCACCATTAACCTCCCAACTTCTGTCATCTGGTCTTTCATATTGTCAGAGCATAACATTAAATTCTGTTCGTGTAATCATAATTGAGTTTTTTTGATGTTTGTCTGTAGTTCGATTCTAAAAGTTGAAAAGCAGTAAACAATGTTAATAGGGTTGTGTATTCTTCATTGCAGAGCAAAGCAATGTACTTTTTTATACTTTTTTTTATAGCAGCTTTCTGTTTTTCCTGAGGTTTCTTTTTTTCCCTCTTTATTTTATCATATATTCCTTTTTTTTTTTTCAAAATCTCCATTACATTAGGAATTCCATCAAGTCTACTTTTTGCCCTTCAGGAGACCTTCCCAGAGCCCTCAATTTCCTTTTCAAATCTTCACTAGTTGCTTTCTAAGGTCTGATGCATAGCCGTCATCTTGGGGCTTCTCTTCACTGTTTTCTGTGGTTATACCCACTGTTTACTGGTTCCCAAGATTTTTGTTTTGTTTGTTTGCTTGTTCCATTGTTTTGATGGAGCACATCGTCAAGTTTCTCAGAAAGGTCTTATAGGAAGTAGACTTCCTGAGTCTTTGCATGTCTGAAAATATTTTTTGTTTGTTTGTTTGTCTTGAGATGGAGTCTCACTCTGTCATCCAGGCTGGAGTGCAATGGTGCAGTCTCAGCTCACTACAACCTCTGCCTCCTGGGTTCAAGCGATTCTCCTGTCTCAGCCTCCCGAGTAGCTGGGACTATAGGCGCGTGCCACCATGCCTGGCTAATTTTTTGTATTT
The DNA here is from genome assembly GCA_036589455.1 of Ateles fusciceps. Classification (NCBI taxonomy): domain Eukaryota; kingdom Metazoa; phylum Chordata; class Mammalia; order Primates; family Atelidae; genus Ateles; species Ateles fusciceps. The sequence goes on from JAZHEH010003413.1 coordinate 46,123, forward strand.
TTAGTAGAGGACAGGGTTTCACCGTGTTAGCCAGGATGGTGAAAATATTTTTATTCCATCCTTAACAACTTGGCTATAAAGTTTTGAGAGCAACGCCAATTTTCCCCACAGAACTTTGAAGGCATTGCTTCACTTTCATCTAGCATTCAGTTTTGGTGATAAGAAGTGTGATAGTCTGAGAGTCTCATTGCTTTATAAGTAACTTTCCCCATCACTTTTTCTCTTCTTTTTGGGACCCTCAGTGACACAAATGTTAGATCTTTTATAATAGCATCAACAGGTCCCAGAGGCTCTGTTTATTCCCACCCCGCACCCCTGGTTTGTTCTTCAGATTGGGTAATTCCTGTTGTTCTGTCTTCAAGATCTGTTTTTTCCTCTGTCCTCTCCATTTTGCTGTTAGCCTATCTGTTGAGGTTTTGGGGTTTGGGTTGTGTTTTTTGGTTTTTTTTTTGTATTTTTTAGTTCTAAAATTCCCCATTTGGTTCTTTATTATCAGTTCTGGTTTTTTTGCTGACAGCTTCTACTTTGTTTTAAGCAAGTTTAAGCAAATTGTTGAGGCATTTTTATGATAGTTCCTTAAAAGCTCTTGTCAGATAATGTTAACATTTCTGTCTTCTAGTGTTAGTATTTATTGAGCATCTTTTCTAGTTCAGGTTGATATTTTCCTGGTTCTTGGTTTGATGAGTAATTTTGATTGAAACTGGGCATTTTTGGTATTGTGTTATGAGACGCTAGATCTTATTTCAATACTCGGTTTGACTTTGCTTCCTAGACACCACTCTGACAAATGGAGAGGGCACCTACCTCATTACTGCCAGGGTGGGAGTGGAAGTCCAGTTCCAGCTGGCTTCCATTGATACCTCACGAGAGAGGGTTTCCTAGTTACTGCTAGGTGGGAGTGGGGTTTCCAGCTGCTTATGCAACCTTCTCTGACACCACCCCAGCAGGAGAGGGAGGGGTGACCAGCTTGAGAAGCTTAGTGAGGGTGGAAATATAAGCTTCCCTCTTGGCCTTTGATGAGTGGGGATGGAAGTGACTGCAGCTTCTTCTGTGGTGTTGGAGCAGTTATTATGTAAATTGTAGGCTTCTCCAGCCCTAAGTCTGGGGTATATGAGACAAAAAACAAGACTACGAGGAACTCGCAGGTATGTAGCTTCTCTGCTACCAAGTTCCCTACCCGGTTTGTCGCCTTCTATCCACCTTCAGAATCTTATGTTTATACATAATGTCCAAGTCCAATTTTAGCTGTACTTGGTGGGAGTCTAGGGAAAAGTCTTTCTCTCCATCCACCCCTCCTCCTGTTATTTTTAAGAATTGTATTCTTGGTATTGAAAACTTCATAATTATGTGTTTAGGTTTCAGGTCTTTTGTCATTTCATTATGCTGGTCATTTGTTACATCCCTTCATTTTGAAGTATTTTAACTCTGGGAAATTCTCACATATTATGTCTTTGATCTATTCCTTTCTCCATTTTATTCTTCTACTTCTCGAAATCCTTAATGTTTAAATGTTAGATCTCCTGAATTATTTTGTAATTTTTTATTCCTTATTCTCCTATTCTTTTTTCATCTCTCTCCCTTCCTCTTTCCCTCTCTCCCTCCCTAGCTTTGTCCCTCTCTTCCTTTTGTTTTTGTTTTACTTTCTGAAGAAGAGCTTTAACTTTATCTTTCAACCTTCTTCTATTGCATGACTTTTCATGTGGCAATCCACATTTTAAATTTTAGTATTCACTCTGTCTTCTCTTTTCCTTTCTTACTGCATTATCTGCTCTTGTTTTATGGATACACTATCATCTTGAATCTGAGAAATAATAGAGGTATTTTTATATTTCCTTCTATTCTTTGAAATATGTTTCATTTGTGATTATCTTCTTCCCTTGTTTACTTATTTTGGTCTCTTTCTAGTTGCAGTATTTTGTTCAAATACCTAGTGATCCATAGTTGTGGTCTAAATATTCTTAAGAATGTAGCAATAAAAATCTGATCTGGAAGCTCTGTGTATGGGGGAAGGGCTAGCAACTGGTGGGCCTTCCTTTAGGATGACCAGAAGAGAGCTAACTTGTATGCTGCAGAATCTCTGAGTGCCAGTAATGCTAACGTCTTTTCTCTGAGGTTGTTTAGGTTGCTGGAGTGAGACCCTCTGGTTCTTGCCTAATAGGTGAGATACCTGGCTGCTGTGAATCGTGCACAGGGGAAGGGGAGGGGATTTATGGTTTGATATGCAGCCTTCCCATTAAAATCCCTTTTTCAGCCCCCACATTTTACTCCCCATCCTTCATCATACCTGACATTGTCAAGACCAAGACACTCCAGGCTTCTTACAGAGAAAGAGCAACTCCTTCCTCCTGAAGCATCACCTCCATGCATACTCCGAGGCTGTGGCTTCCTCTACCATGTTCCATCAGTTCACCATCTCCCTCCATTTGCTTCCTTATCTTCCAGAAATGTGTTGAAATCTCTCTTGTGCTGATGGACCTGTTCCCCACTCTCTTCATCATTGTGTGTTTGTACCCTTTTTTAATCCCTTTACAATGATTTTAGCAGAATCTCAGGAGGGAGTGGAGAAAAACACATGGAAAGTTCTTATCATCTTGACCTGGAAATCTTATTAGTCTACTTTTAACTGTTTGGTTTTGTTGTTGTTGTTGTTGTTTTTTCCCGGCAATTGTCTTCATATCTCTAAATAATATGCAGATTTTTCTTTTTTTTTTGAAATGGAGTATCGCTCTGTCACCCAGGCTGGAGTGTAGTGGCATGATCTCGGTTCACTACCACCTCAGCCTCCCGGGTTCAAGCGATTCTCCTGCCTCAGCCTCCCGAGTAGCTGGGATTGCAGGCATGTGCCACCATGCCCGGCTAATTTTTGTATTTTTAGTAGAGATGGGGTTTCACCATGTTGGCCAGGCTGGTCTTGAACTCCTGACCTCTGGTGATTGGTCCGCCTTGGCCTCCCAAAGTGCTGGGATTACAGGTGTAAGCCCACTGCAATATACAGATTTTTCTATTTATCAACTTTTATTGATCAATTTTAGTCATTATTAACTTCCTGCTATTTATACCACCCAAATGCCCTTCCCATGCCTCCAGTATAGCCAGATGTCACTAATTATATATCCTCTATTCCTTGTCTTTCTACCTTTAACTAATAGACTTACTCTCCCCTTCTCCCCCCTCTTAACTTCTGTCATCTGCACTTTTACTTTTATATTAACAAGGTTAATAATATTTACACTTTGTTTTATAACCATAATCTAAGTCATCCATACTTTGCCAGTAAGTCATTCTGAAAGTTTAAGGGCAATAAAGTGTTTACATTATTATGATGATATAAATATTGTTCCACAGAAGGATCCAATTCGTATATTAGGATTGCATTGCTTTTTCTTATACAGCTTTTTCTTAGAGTTTCTAATTGTCTTTCTTTTTTTCCTTGCATTGTCCGACTTTATCAGCTTCTTAAGTTATTCCAATTCTCAAGGAAAGTATAAAATCATTTGAATCCCCTTTTTCCCCAGATACCTTCTTCCTGGAGTTCTTCGTCTTCCTGTTCCAATTTGGACTGATTGCTCTGTAGGCCTGCGGCACAGCTGTCATCCTGGGACGTCCTTTCATTATTCTGGGTGGGACCAGTCTTTCTTGGACCCATATCTTCCTCTTTCCTCTTTAGTTCACTTGTAGTGAACATTGTAGTTGTTCTGCAGCATCCATTCCACTCCTCCCGCTGTATGTCAACTATGGGATGTGAGGTGGGGTTGACCTCACCACCAGCTCTAGGTGTAGGCCTTTACTGGTATAAACTGATCTGAGTAATTTCACCTCCTTAGCCACAGTGATGATTGGTTCAGGGGATGACCCAATCACAATGAGGCTTAGGACTTTTGTTCAGCTTTTGAGAAGAGGAGATGACCTGTCTTCCCTTGGATAAGAACAAAGAAGCATGTAGGCCTGGTTGTCTGCTGTTAGCCATCTTGTGAACATGTGGAAGGCCTACCCTGAGGATGGAGCTGACAAATGGAGGAGGCGAAGCCAAGGGAATCACAGAAATGGAACCATAATCCGGATCACGCCATGCCTAAAGTCTCCTGCCCGATGGACACTTCTCAGTTAAGTGAGCCAATGAATTGCATGTACTATTCAAGACAGCTTGAGTTGGGTTTTCTATTGCTTGCACCTGAAAGCATTCTGATTTATGTTTTGGTTTTCTCATTCTGGGAAATGGGATGGGTGCATGTTTGGTTATATGAGGTATATTTGTACTGTATTAGGTGGAAGCTTTTTTTTTTTAACTCATAAGTACAGGAGGAAGGCTACATGTGGATGTTGGACGACCAAAGAGGTGAACTCTGCTGTTTTCTCTAGCATCTAACTTCCCAAGGCGTTTTTTGGGGAATCCCTCCAAATTGGGAGGCATGGCCCTTTTTCCCGCTGTGGAAACTGATGGTGGTCGAGTACTTTCTTTTCCCGGCCCACCAGGCAACAAGGGCTGAATACTCTCTTCATGGATTTGAATCTGGAGCCGGCAACAGAAAGGAAGCCAGGGAATATACAAAATGAACACAAGGATGATAGATTAGGAGAATACATTTGTAATGTTTAAAACTGACAAAAGATTAATAAATAGAAAAGGAAGATAGTAAACCTAATAGGAAAATGGGCATAGGATATGAAGAATAATTTGTAGAAGGGGAAACACTAAGTTTGCACAAGGGGAAAGTTGAATATATTTAAGAGATTTTTCAACTCTGCTAACAATAGAGAAATGAAATTAATAACAAGAAGTCACTATAGGAATGGCAACATATAGAAAGTTAGATATTATCAAGTGCTGATGAGGATGTGAGGAAAAGGACACCTGTAGTGGGAATGTAAACTGGTATAGGTATTCCAGAGAGTCTGGCAGTACCCATGAAATTAAGTATGTGTATACCCTACAACCCAGCAATCCCGCTTCTGCGCCTATATTCCAGAGAAATTCTTATACATAGGTCCTAAGAAAATATAGTTGAGGTTGTTCATTGCAGCACTGTTTGTGGTAGTGAGGAATCACAAGCAATCAGGTGTTCATCACCATAGGACAGGATAAACAAACTGTATATTCTTAGGATGGAAAACTAGAAAACAAAAGTAATAAACTAGATTTACATATAGCCACATGGACAGGTCTCCAAAATCCCCAGCATTGAGAGAAAAAAAGTAAGAAACGGAATGGTATTTGTAGCATAATTCCATTTACAGAAAGTGTAAAACAACACTATGTATTTTCCTGGATATGCATTTAAGTAAACATGTGGAAGATGGATTGAAAGTATACATAGATTAATTACACTGGAGAGGCTCACTAAGTTGGGCAGAAGAATGGGAGTGAGGATAGGACTCTGAAGTCCACAACAAATAAACCAAAACAACAGATGTGAGAATGGTTGGAGCTCCTTTGCAGTGGCATGTGCCAATAGGATCAGGTCCACTGGTACGAGTAGTGGGGGGGCCAACAGCGGTCTTCTAACCAGGCTGTCTCCAGTAGGCCCTTAGCTGTGATTCCTCCTGCCTGCCTTCCTTGCTCCCACCATGTTCTCAGCCTGATTCTCCAGACTTCTATGAGCTACCCGGATAACTTCATAATAAATCTCTTTCTAGACTGGGAGCGGTGGCTCACGCCTATAATCTCAGCACTTTGGGAGGCCAAGGCAGGTGGATCACCTGAGGTAAGGAGTTCGAGACCAGCCTGACCAACATGGAGAAACCCCATCTCTACTAAAAATACAAAAAATTAGGCATGGTGGCGCATGCTAATCCCAGCTACTCGGGAGGCTGAGGCAGGAGAATCGCTTGAACCAAGGAGGCAGAGGTTGCAGTGAACCGAGATTGTGCCATTGCACTCCAGCCTCGGTGACAAGAGTGAAACTCCATCTCAAAAAATAAATTAATTAATTAATTAATTAAATTAAATTAAATAAATCTCTTTTCTGCTTAACTAGAGTCTGCTTCTGTTACTTGCATCCAAGAATCTTGACTGATAACATCGTGCATTTTGTTGGCGAACATACCTCAAGTAACTTCTTAAGAAAGGTAAGTTTTGGGGTCTTTACATATCTGAATATGTAATCATTATTTTACCTTCATATTTCAATGATAGTTTAGCTTTAGAATTCTATGTTAGAAACAGTTTTTCCTCTGAATTTTGAAGATACTGCTTTAGCATGTAGTGTTGCTGATTAGAAGTCACATGCTAATATTATTCTCATTCCTTTGCTGGCAACCCTGTTTTCTCTACATCTGGAAACTTAATTTTTTTCTTCATACTTAGTGTTTTGAAATGTCACAATGATGTGCCCAGCAGTGGGGTTTTCCCTCATCTACTTTGCTGGGCACCTGGTGGGTGGGCCCTTTCAATCTGAAGACCTCATATCCCCCTGCTCTGAGAAATTGCTGTTTTACTTCTTTGCTTACTTTCTCTGTTCTTTGTAGAACTCCTGTTAGTTGGATGTTGGATCTCCTGGATGATTGTCTTCTCACATATGTATTTTCCATATGTATTTTCCAAGTAGCTGGGGATTTTTTAATTCTATATTATGACTTTATCTTCTACTGGATACCTTTATTTTGACAGTCACTTTTTATTTCTTAGCATTCTTTTTTTTTTTTGAGATGGAGCTTTGCTCTTGTTGCCCTGGCTAGAGTGCAATGGCGTGATCTCGGCTCACTGCAACCTCCATCTCCTGAGTTCAAGTGATTCTCCTGCCTCAGCCTCCCGAATAGCTGGGATTACAGGGATGCACCACCACGCCCAGCTAATTTTGTATTTTTAGTAGAGACGGGGTTTCTCCTTGTTGGTCAGGCTGGTCTTGAACTTCTGACCTCAGGTGATCTGCCCACCTCGGCCTCCCAAAGTGCTGGGATTACTGGCGTGAGCGACCACGCCCGGCCTATTTCTCAGCATTCTTACTCTCCAGAGATGCCTTTTCCTAGTGTCCTTTTCTTCTTTTTTTTATGGATGAAGTATCATCTATGTATGTGTGCTTAATAGAACTTTACTGGCATCTTACAGATAACAGAAGATAATTATCAGGCCAGAAAGGAAACATTTCAAAGAATACCAGATATAACCTCTCCAGGAGAAGTCACTCATACCTCTCTGAGGGAGGCTGCCTACTGGCTGTCCTTCTCCATAACCCCCCAGTTTCATACCACGTGTGGGCAAGATTACTCTTCCACCACTGTGTGGTTTTTGCCGTGTGCTCCCTGCCTGCAATCCAGATCTCCAGCTCTCACCTTGGCATCAAAGAGAGGAGGTCATTTTTGCATTCCCCACTCCCAGGCCAACTGCATTTCCTGCTCCCACATAACACTCCCCATATCAATTTTCTTTGTGGGATTCTAACGCACCTGCCTCACAGTGCTGATCTGGGCCCCGTAGCCCGTAAGAGGCTATCACAGTACTCAGCAGCACATGTCACAGAATAGATTGTTTTAAAGTTAAATAACCATGTATATATAGTAGGGCCAGCAATCCAGCCTCATTCCTTTTTACAGTGCTTCCTCCAACAGGAGTCAATAGCAATTCAAGCCTGCATGTCTCCTGATGTGGTCCCAATGGAGTATCTTTGTGAGCAAAGTCCTGAGAAAAAATATGCACACATATCTCTCAAAAACAAACAATTTTCAGTTGGGCATTTTAGTCCCAATATGAAGTGGGACTAAACACGAATCTAGTCCCAATTCATGTTTAGGATACAAAATTAACTCAGTGGAAGCATAGTACTGTAAAGGACACCCAGATTATATCAGTACACAGAACATTTAACATTTTAATCATAGTGGATATTTGCTGAGTGCTTATTCTGTGGCAGGCACTTGAGTTACTTTCATTTCATAAACAAGGAAAGTGATGCTCCCGGGTGTCATTCGCCCCAGGGTCACAGAGCTAATAAATGGTAGACAGGAAATTGCACCAGGACTGTCTAACCACAGTCAACCCATGTTAACTGCTACACAGAGCTGTCCTGGTTTCCACCAGCCACATTCAGGTTAATAGTGATAGCACATTTTTCTCTAAGATCAGTAGGTGGATACCTGAGATACCTCATTCTAAGTAAAGAGCCTATTCTGGTAAGTTTGCTTCCAGGGTGAATTGCTATCCTTTGCTCTACAGGTAGAAAAGTATTACCAGCTCTTATTTTTAAGATTTCTTTTTCATAGAAACCATGACACTTTATTTTTTAATTCAATTTAATTTTATTTATTTTTGAGCTGGAGTCTCGCTCTGTCACCCAGGCTGGAGTGTAGTGGCATGATCTCGGCTCACTGCAACCTCCGCCTCCTGGGTTCAAGTGATTTTCCTGCCTCAGCCTCCTGAGTAGCTGGGAATTACAGGCCTGTGCCACCACACCTGGCTAATTGTTGTATTTTTAGTAGAGACAGGGTTTCACCGTGTTGGCCAGGCTGGTCTCGAACTCCTGACCTCAGGTGATCCGCTTGGCTCAGCCTCCCAAAGTGCTGGGATTACAAGTGTGAGCCACTGTGCACAGCCTAATTTTTATTTTTTACCAAAGGAAAACATATACATATTTAAAAGAATAAAATATGCTAAAAGATGCCTAATAAAACCCAGCAATATCCTGTCCTACTCCTTCCCACTGCAAGTCCTGCTCCCTAGAGGCAACTATTTCCAAATCTCTTGTTCCTTGCCACCTCCCACTCAGAGGCTGAAGAGCCAGATAATTTCTTAGCCTCCGTTGCAGCTAAGGATGACTACATGACCTGGCTATGGCCAGTGAAATGTTTGCTGCGGGCCTTCAGAAAAAGTGTTTGCTTTCCTGAGTAGAGGGACACATAGCTGATGTTGTCCCCTTCTTCTTTCTGCTTTGAATATAGTCATGCTGTCTGGAGCTGTGACAGCCATCTTGTGATCATGAGGGGAGGACCACGAGGATGAAGACAACCCAATTTACGGAAGAAAGAGCAGCCCAATTTCTTGATGGCATCATTGAGCAGCCGAATACATGCCACACTTCCTAGTAACTGAAAAAAAAAAATAAAGCCGTATGTTTTTAAGCCACTGCCAGTTGGGTTTTTTGTTACTTGTAGCTGAAAAGGATTTTTAACTGATGGACCGCCATGGTTCATCATATGCTTATACCATTATTTCTTTTCGTTTTTGTTTTTCTTTTTTTTTTTAGACAGCTTCTCGCTGGGACGCCCAGGCTGGAGTGCAGTGACGCAATCTCAGCTCACTGCAACCTCCGCCTCCCAGGTTCAAGCAGTTGTCCTGCCTCAGCCTCCCAAGAAGCTGGGATTACAGGCGCCTGCCACCAAACCTGTCTAATTTTTGTATTTTTAGTAGAGACTGGGTTTCACCATATTGGCCAGGCTGGTCTGGAACTCCTGACCTCAAGTGATCCGCCCCCCCTCGTGCTTCCAAAGTGCTAGGATTACAGGTGTGAGCCATGGCGCCCGGGACCATTATTTCCTAACTTAGCAATTTGAGACATTATCTCTTGACATCTTATGGTAGAACAGGATTTACCTCTTTCTATCCCCTCCACACACACCCTACTTTCCCCTCCCTTCATTCTTCCAATATGTTTATATCCCAATTCCTAGTAAATCAGTAGTCACTGCAGAGCCAAAAAGTATACTATAATTAACTTTTTATTTTTTTATATTCCTGATTTTAATAATTGCTTATTGTTTTTCCATACTTGAAATGTGACTAGTCTTAGTTTTTTCCATTTGTTTCATCAGTTCATTTATAAGTCTGTTAGCGTATTTCTTCACAAATGTTCAAACCTATCAGTCCATTGATTTTTTTTTTTTTCAACACTGTTTTGCTCTTGTTGCCCAGGCTGGAGTGCAATGGTGCGATCTCGGCTCACTGCAACCTCTGCCTCCTGGGTTGAAGTGATTCTCCTGCCTCAGCGTCCCCGGAATAGCTGGGATTACAGGCATGTGCCACCACACCCAGCTAAGAGACGGGGTTTCACAATGTTGATCAGGCTGCTCTCGAACTCCTGATCTCAGGTGATCCACCTGCCTCGGCCTCCCAAAGTGCTGTGATTACAGGGGTGAACCACCGCGCCCAGCCTGGCCCATTGATTTAAGGAGAACGCAGTAAAAATTGAGCCAGGCACTGTGGCTCACGCCTGTAATCATAGCACTTTGGGAGGCCAAGGTGGGAGAATCACTTGAGGCTAGGAGTTTGAGACCAGCCTGGGCAACATGGCAAAACCTGGTCTCTATTTTAAAAGTAAATAAAATTAAAAGTTGATTGATTTGGAGCCCTGTGTAAGGGCAGGCATTTGTCAAGTCCACTATTAGACTTCCCTTTAAAGTCACTAAGGACCTGTACAATCTGCTGGAGGACCTTTAAGTACAGAAAATAGAGGCCTTTGCTTTGGGACTGTTTGGTTTCTTTGGAGAACGCTGATATTTTGCTGGAGTGTAGATACTTTGGCTCGTGTGATTCTACCTGTGAGCATGGGAGAGATAAGGGGAAGGTTGGGGGGTGTTAACTGTTCCAACACACACTTGCAATTATGTTTGAGGCTTTATGTCTTGCTCCCACCATGGGGATACCTTTACTGCATCTCTTCAGGATTTGGCAGGGTAGATCAGCTCTCTCCCAGTGGATCTCTTCCCACATGTGGACTCTGCTCATGCCTTTCCCTGCCCTGCTTTCTCAGTTACCATCCCTCCCACCCACTTTCTGCTTGCCAGAAAGTTGTTGAAATCTCTCCCCCATTGATGGGAGCTCCTCCAGTTTTCTTTGGAGTTGTGAGTTTATACCCTTGATCCTTCTATTTTGTGGAGTCTTAGGAGTTAAAGGAGACAAATACATTCCACCTTCTTGAACGGCAGTACTATCTGAATTTTAACTGCTGCAGATTTTCTGAATACACCAAGTTTGTACACCAACAGTTGTGAACATAGAAAAAGTCTGGGTTTGGGAATCTTACAGGTTTGGGTTTGAATTCTGACTGTATTTTTTTTTTTTTTTTTTTTTTTTGAGACAGTTTCGCTCTTGTCACCCAGGCTAGAGTGCAATGGCGTGATCTCAGCTCACTGCAACCTCTGCCTCCAGGTTCAAGCTATTCTCCTGCCTCAGTCTCCTGAGTAGCCGGGATTACAGGCACCCGCCACCGCACCCAGCTAATTTTTTTTGTATTTTTAGTAGAGACAGGGTTTCACCACGTTGGCCAGGCTGGTCTCAAACTCCTGACCTCAGGTGATCTGCCTGCTTCAGCCTCCCAAAGTTCTGGGATTACAGACGTGAACCACCGCGCCCGGCCAAATTCTGACTCTTTGGACCTCCTTGCTCAATTCATATCCAGGGGCCTCAATTTTCTTCTCTATAAAATAATGTTCCAGGTAAAATACAGTCCCAGGTACAATAGTCATGTCTACCTGATAGGGTTCTGGGAAGATTTCCTTAGATACTATATACAAAGCATCCAACACAGGGCTTGGTATACAGTAGGTGTCAAAAAATAGGAGTGATCACTTTTTTTTTTGAGACAGAGTCTCGCTGTGTCGCCCAGGCTGTAGTGCGATGGCGCAATCTCGGCTCACTGCAACCTCCACCTCCCTCCCAGCTTCAAACGATTCTCCTGCCTCAGCCTCCTGAGTAGCTGGGAGTAGTGGTGCATGCCACCACACCCGACTAATTTTTTTGGAGTGATCACTTTTTAATGGGAGCAAGCGGCAAATGTGATTGGAAAGATTTGAATCAGGATTTTGGAGGGCCTGGAATGCCAGGACTACTTCTTGTGACACCGAGAAACCTTGACCATCTTCTGAGAATCTATCAGATTGTTCCCTCAGTCTGGTCTGAGGAGGGACCAAGAAGTTCTTGGCCCAGCAGCTCTTGGGTTAAAATCTTCGTCTGCATCTGAGTTATTTGTAACCCGTTGTCATGGCAACAAGTTTGGCAAGCAAGCCAGTTCTGCAAGCTCCTGACAGTGCGGAGGGGAGGGCAGTGGGAGAAGACGGAAGATTTGGAAGGGGGGTGGTCTGTGACCAGTGCCTCACTTCCCTCTGATTTGTCTGAAGCTTTCAGCTGGAGATGAGGGTGATCATCCTCAAGGGAGAATCACTGGACGTTGGAGCCTCTCCTCCCCCAATCTCCTGATATTTCAGATATGAAAATAGGGCCAGAGAGGTCCAGCAGCTGACTCAAAGCCACACAGCAAGTCAGAGACAGGACTAGACTTTTCTAAAAAAGGACTTAGGGTCATGGAACTGAAGCATAACAAACTGGGAGGGGACCTTTGGAAATGCTTCCTCCACCTCCCCCACCAACACACACGTGCCTTTCTGTGTTGTTCATATGAGGAACCTGGACCCGGAGTGGTTCAGAACAGACTCAGCTTCACACAGCAATTCTGGTGCTGACTTGAGATCAAAACCCAGAGGACTCGGGCCTCACAGACCTGGGTGTTTCCTGAGGAGGTGGCAGTCTAGGAGCCACAGTCCAGAGATGCCCCTCTCTGCTGACTGCCAAGACAGGGCCTCCCAGAGTAAGACTGATTTGACTGCCTTGACTTCTGACTGCCTTGGCCTTTGGCCTCCTCAAATCCAACACGCACGTGTCCAGGTCACATTTGACCCCTCCTTCGCGTCCTCCTTTGTCTGCATGTACGTGTGTCCTCCTGCCTGTGGCATCGCTGTTACCCAAATGGCAGCCCGGCCCCACCCCACCCTGGACCAAACACACCTGCCACATGCTTCCCATCCATATTGCCTACAGGGCTAGGCATTTCTTGAACATTCTCTTATGTAATTCATTCCTCCCAATTATCATTCTCCATCTCCCAGTTTAGCAGGTGGAAACCTAAAGGACCAGAGAAAGATAGTGACTGGCCCAAAGTCACACAGTGAGTCTTAGCCCGGATCCCTCCTCCTCATAATGATCCTCCTCATTTTACATGTTTCTGCCCATTCCATCCCACACTGATTTCTCAGCCCTCAGAGTTCCTCTGGCACTTATCTTTGTCTTAATCACCCCCTTAAACTTGTGCAATTTCCTCTGTGTTCTCTGCCTTATGTGCAGCCTAAATCCTCCTGTCTCCTCATAGCTGATTCCTCACCAAGTCCAGTTGAGTCTCTCCTTTCTGTATGTCAGATCCACCTTCTTTCCTCATCCTCTGTCACTATCCTGTTCTACCCTCAACATCCCTCACATGAATGACCCCAAACCTTCTCCCTGGTTTCCAGACTGTCTATCTTCAACCTAATATTCGGCACACCAGTAGTGAGAGGGCATTGATGTGAGTCAACACAACCTTTCCTTCTATGACACTCCATACCCCACAGGCTAAAGTCTAGCTCCTTGATTGGTAATTAAGATCACATAAGTTCCAGCCCCTGCCAGACCTCTCAAGTCTCATCACCTGCCACTCTTGGCCTCACACCGTGTGCTCTGACCACTGAGCACATAACTGTAAGTGCAACTAACTACAAGTGCTTCCTAGACTGCACCAGGCTATTCTTTTTCTAGGTGTCTTTGTAATGTCCTCTGCATGAAAAGCCTTTCACACTGACACCCAAACCCCATTAACTCAGCTGTTCAAGTGTCACTTTATTCGTGCAGCCTATCTTGGTTCCCAAGTTGGGTGGGATCCTGTCATCGGGGGCTCCCACAGCGCCCCTCTGCTCCTGTACCGTGCAGAACTGTTGTCTGGGGCGCTCTCTCCTTTCAGATCAGAAGCTCCCTGAGGGCAGGAATTCTGTCTCCAGCAAAGCCCAGCACCTGGATAGTCACAAGAGGAAGAGTCGTCGAATATTCATTAAATGAATCCAGGAGCATGAATGGTTGGATAATGAATGAAATTTGTTTTCAGCTCTGTGATTGCGCACTCTAGCCCGAGGGCCTGAGTGACATGACTTGTTGCCTAGCAGCTTTCCCTCCGCTTCGGGGCGTGGTTTATAGGGGCGTGGCTTGTGTCAGCTGACGCTGGGTAAGGTGGCCCAGCAGTCCGAACTAGATAGGTCTTGAGCAGGGAGGCGTGGTAGAAGAGAAGCGCGGATAAAAGTGAGGGCCTTGGCGGGCGCGGTGGTTCACGCCTGTAATCCTAGCACTTTGGGAGGTCGAGGCCGGTGGATTGCCTGAGCTCAGGAGTTCGAGACCAGCCTGGGCAACACGGTGAAACCCCGTCTCTACTAAAATACAAAAAATTAGCCGAGCGTAGGCCAGGCACAGTGGCTCACGCCTGTAATCCCAGCACTTTGGGAGGCCGAGAGAGTGGATCACGAGGGTAGGAGTTCAAGACCAGCCTGACCAAGATGGTGAAAACCCCATATCTACTAAAAATGCAAAAATTAGCTGGGCACGATGGCAGGTGCCTGTAATCCCAGCTACTCGGGAGGCTGAGGCAGAAGAATCGCTTGAACCCCGGGGGGCGGAGGTTGCAGTGAGCCGAGATCACGCCATTGCACTCCGGACTGGGCAACAAGAGCAAAACTCCGTCTTAAAAAAAAAATAAATTAGCCGGGAGCAGTGGTGTATGCCTGTAGTCCCAGCTACTCGGGAGGCTGAGGCAGGAAAATTGCTAGAACCCGGGAAGCGGAGGTTGCAGTGAGCCGAGATCGCACCACTGCACTCCAGTCTGGGTGACAAAGCGAGACTCTGTCTCAAAAAAAAAAAAAAAGTAAGGGCCTTATGAGGTAGGTGATATTATTTCCCCTCCCCCTTATAGGTAAGAAAGCTGAAGCACAGGGAGACATAGGTGACTCGCCAAAGCTACACAGCTAAGTACCGATGTAGTGGGCCCCCAACTCTGATCAACTCCAAGTCACTTTTCACATTGTCCCGTCCTCTTAGCATTCCCTTTGGACGACAGGGTAGTTAATGGCGAAGTCGTACCTGGAACCTGGGTCTTAGAGAAACAACTGTCAAGGTAGAAGAGAGAGAATAAATTAAATTTTGAACGTCTGCTGTGAACCTGTGCAGTAAATAGCCCATAGCTAGAATGCCAGGCCAGATGGAGCACTTTCTGCATATTTAAAAAAAAAAAAAAAAAGGCTGGGTGCGGTGGCTCACACCTGTAATCCCAGCACTTTGGGAGGCCTAGATGGGTGGATCACTTGAAGACAGGAGTTTGAGACCAGCCTGGACAATATAGTGTGACCCCTCTCTACAATAACAACAACAATAACAACAAAAATTATCCAGGTGTGGTGGCACGCACCTGTAGTCCCAACCACTTGGGAGGCCTAGGTGGGAGGACCACTTGAGCCTGGGAGCTGGAGGCTGCAGTGAGCCGAGATCACACCACTGCACTCCAGCCTGGGTGACAGAGCAAGACCCTGTCTCAAAAATTCGTAGGAACTCCTTAAAATATATATACATAGCCGGGCATGGTGGTGCGTGCCTGTAGTCCCAGCTACTCGGGAGGCTGAGGTGGGAGGATCGCTTGAGTCCAGGAGTTCTGGGCTGTGGTGTGCTATGCCGATCGGATGTCCGCACTAAGTTCGGCATCAATATGGTGACCTCCCGGGAGCAGGGGACCACCAGGTTGCCTAAGGAGGGGGTGAACCGGCTCAGGTCGGAAACGGAGCAGGTCAAAACTCCCGTGCTGATCGGTAGTGGGATCGCGCCTGTGAATGGCCACTGCTCTCCAGCCTGGGCAACATATCGAGACCTCGTCTCTAAAAATAAAAAATAAAAAAAAAGGAAAAAGATAAAATAAAAAATATATATACATGTGCAAATTTTTCTGATGTTAAAAGTAAAATTCATTAAATACATTGAAATGTTTGTCTTTGGATGTAAAGGGAGTGGAAATACAGGAGAAAGAATAAAATTAACAAAGGAAAGGAATCAAGAGAGAAGCCTTGAACAAACTAATGATAACTCCGTCCCACCAAAAGTAGTAAGTGTTCATTGACGAAAATTTAGGGGAAAAAAATTCCTACCATCTAAATACAACCAGTGTTAGCATCTTGATGTACTTAGGTTTTTTTCTAGGCCTAGAAAAACCATATTTGGGATCATGCTGTATGTTCAGTTACATTCTGCCATTTTCACATAAACATTTCCCATTAAAATTTTTATAAACATCATTTAAATGGCCACAAAATATTCCATTGAGTGGATATACTTACGGAATTCCTTTCTGCGTGGGTTTTGGCATTTATTTTATTTTTTCTTGCTTTCTTTAGATTTGTTTGGCCAGGTTTTAGGTTTGATTTTCTCTGTCTTATTTTGGGAGATGGCATAGAGAGAGATTGTTGTTTGAGAAAAGTAAGGAAAAGCAGGGTAGGCTTTTGGGAAGCGATAGTATTTGAGGGAAACTTTGGAGTATGTCATGCACACATAGGACAAAACCTTCAAATGACACAGGAGATTACACAGTGAAAATGGTCTCTTTCTCACCTCTCATCCTCAGTTCCTCAGATCTCCACTGGGGCTCTCCACTGTTATCACTTTTTTGTAGGACTTTTGTGTGAATATTCTAAGGCTACACAAATGTGTGTGTGTTGGGGGGGGGGGTGGCAGCTATTTTTTTTGTTTTTGAGACAGTTTCACCCTTGTTGCCCAGGCTGGAGTGCAATGGCGCAATATCGGCTCATCAAAACCTCTGCCTCCCGGGTTCAAGCGATTCTCCTGCCTCAGTCTCCCCAGTAGCTGGGATTACAGGCATGCACCACCACACCCGGCTAATTTCGTAATTTTAGTAGAGATGGGGTTTCTCCATGTTGGTCAGGATGGTCTCGAAGTCCCGGCCTCAGGTGATCCACCCGCCTCAGAATCCCAAAGTGGTGGGATTATAGGCGTGAGCCTCTGCACCCGGCCTGTTTTTGGTCCTTTTAAACAGCTTTATTGAGATATAATTCACTTACCATACAATTCACCCCTTTAGAATGTAGAATTCATCCAGCATGAAACTGGAGGTGAAAATAAATAAAATAAGAAAAAAGAAAAAAATCGGCTGTAGAATTCAATGGCTTTTGGTATATCCATAGAGTTGTTCGACCATCACCACAATCAATTTTAGAATATTTTTCATTACTCTTGTATTAGTTCGTTTTCACACTGCTATAAAGAACTGCCAGAGTCTGGGATAATTTATGAAGAAAAGAAGTCTAATTGACTCACAGTTTTTCATGGCTGAGGAGGCCTCAGGAAACTTAAAATCATGCAGAAGGGGGAAGCAGGCACATCTTACATGGTAGCAGGAGACAGAGTGTGTCAAGGAGGAACTGTCAAACACTTATAAAACCATCAGATCACCAGGCGCGGTGCCTCACGCCTGTAATCCCAGCACTTTGGGAGGCCGAGGCGGGCGGATCACGAGGTCAAGAAATCGAGGCCATCCTGGTCAACATAGTGAAACCCCGTCTCTACTAAAATACAAAAATTAGCTGGCCGTGGTGGCGCATGCCTGTGGTCCCAGCTACTCAGGAGGCTGAGGCAGGAGAATTGCTTGAACCAGGGAGGCGGAGCTTGCGGTGAGCCGAGATTGTGCCACTGCACTCCAGCCTGGCGCCTGGTGAGAGAGCGAGACTCTGTCTCAAAACAACAACAACAACAACAACAACAAAAAAAACCCATCAGATCTCGTGAGGATTCTCTCACTATCATGAAAACAGCATGGGGAGACCACCCCGTGAGTCAATCACCTTCCACTAGGTCCCTCCCTTGACATGTGGGGATTATGGGGATTACAATTTGAGGTGAGATTTGGGTGGGGACACAGCCAAGCCATATCAGCTCCAAAAAGAAACCCTATACCCCCTAGCCATCACCCCCCAGTGTCCCCATCCCCCCACCACTAGACAACCACTAGTTTACTTTCTGCCTCTGTAGATTTGCCTATTCTGAATATTGCGGGTTTTTTTTGAGACGGAGTCTCACTCTGTCACCCAGGCTGGAGTGCAGTGGCGTGATCTCAGCTCACTGCAGCCTCTGCCTCCCTGGTTCAAGTGATTCTCCTGCCTTAGCCTCCTGAGTAGCTGGGACTACAGGCGCGTGCCACCAGGCCCAGCTAATTTTTGTAGTTTTAGCAGAGATGGGGTTTCACCATGTTAGTCAAGCTGGTCTTGAACTCCTGATGTGGAGATCCGCCCACCTTGACCTCCCAAAGTGCTTGGATTACAGGTGTGAGGCACCTCGCCTGGCCTGTTCTGAATATTTCATATAAAAGGAATCATACAAAATGTGGCCTTCTGTGATTGACTTCTCACTAGCATGATGTTTTCAAGGTTCATATATGTTGTAGCATTTTTCAGTATTTCCATTTTTTAAAGAAAAATATAGAGACTTTTTTTTTTAATTTTTTTTTTTTAGAGATGGGGTTTCACCATGTTGGCCGGGCTGGTCTTGAACTTCTGACCTCATGATCCACCTGCCTTGGCCTCCCAAAGTGCTGGGATTACAGGCGTGCGCCACTGCACCCGGCCAGAGACTTTATTTTTATTTTTTGTCTGTTTGTTTGTTTTGAGAGACAGGATCTCTCCCTGTTGCTCACGTTGGAGTGCAGTGGTGTGATCATGGTTCACTATACCCTTGACCTCCCACCTCAGCCCCCTGAGTAGCTGGGACCATAGGCATGCACCACCATGCCTGGCTAATTTTTTAATTTTTTGTCGAGACAGGATCTCCCTATGTTGCCTAGACTAATCTCAAACTCCTAGGCTTAAGTGATTCTCCCACCTTGGCCTCTCAAAGTGATGGGATTACAGGTGTGAGCTACCATGCCCAACCCTAGACTTTATTTTTTTGAGCTTTTTAGGTTTACACAAAAACTGGGTGAAAAGTAGTTTCCCATAAACCCCCTTACCCTACTACAGTTTCCTCTATTATTAACATGGGATACATTTGTTAAAACTGATGAGCCAATATTGGTACATTATTATTATTGTTATTATTTTGAGACAGAGTCTCGCTCCGTTGCCCAGGCTGGAGTGCAGTGGTGCGATCTTGGCTCGCTGCAACCTCTGCCTCCTGGGTTCAAGCAATTCTCCTGCCTCATACTCCTGACTAGCCGGGATTACAGGTACGCGCCACCGCACCCTGCTAACTTTTGTATTTTTAGTAGAGACAGGGTTTCATCATGTTGGCCAGGCTGGTCTCAAACTCCTGACCTCCTGATCCACCAGCCTCGGCCTTCCAAAGTGCTGGGATTACAGGTGTGAGCCACTGTAGCTGGCCTGGTACATTATTATTAACTAAAGTCTATAGTTTGCTTGAAGGTTCACTCTTGGGGTTGTACATTCTGTGGGTTTTGACAAATGTCTAATGTTATGCATCTACCATTACAGTATCATACAGAGTAGCTTCATTGCCCTAAAAAAATATTCTGTGCTTGGCTAGATGTGGTGGCTCAGGCCTGTATTCCCAGCACTTTGGGAGGCCAAGGCAGGCAGATCACAAGGTCAAGAGATTGAGACCTGGCCGGGCGCGGTGGCTCACACCTGTAATCCCAGCACTTTGGGAGGCCGAGGCGGGTGGATCACAAGGTCAAGAGATCGAGACCATCCTGGCCAACATGGTGAAACCCCGTCTCTTCTAAAATACAAAGATTAGCTGGGAGTGGTGGTGCATGCCTGTAGTCCCAGCTACTTGGGAGGCTGAGGCAGGAGAATTGCTTGAACCCAGGGGGGCGGAGGTTGCAGTGAGCCGAGATCACACCACTGCACTCTAACCTGGCACCTAGCGACAGAGCAATAGTCTGTCTCAAAAAAAAAAAAAAAAAAAAAAAGAGAGAGAGAGAGAGAGAGAGATTGAGACCATCCTGGCCAACATGGTGAAACCCCGTCTCTACTAAAAATACAAAAATTAGCTGGGTGCAGGAGGCTGAGGCAGGAGAATTGCTTGAACCCAGGAGGTAGAGGTTGCAGTGAGCCGAGATCGCACCACTGCACTCCAGCCTGGGTGACAGAGCGAGACCCTGTCTCAAAAAAAAAAAAAAAAAATCCTCTGTACTCCAGCTATTCACCCCATTCTCCTTCCCTCAAACCCCTGGCAACTTTGGACCTTTTACTGTTCCATAGTTGGCTTTCCGGAATGTCATATAGTTGGAATCATACAGTATGTAGCTAGCCTACAGTATGAAGGAAGGATTGGTGTCCTCCACTTAGCAATATGCATTTAAGTTTCCTCCACATCTTTTCATGGCTTGATAGCTCATTTTTTATTGCCAGATAATATTCCATTGAATGGATGTACCATGATGTGTTTTCTCAGTCACCTTGGTTGCTTCCAAGTTTTAGCAACTTTGAAAACAATTACTATAAACACTCATGTGTAGATTTTTATGTGAACATAAATTTTCAGCTCATTTGGGTAAATACCAAGAAGCACGATTTCTGGATCATATGGTAAGAGTAAGTTTATCTTTGTAAGAAACTATTCCAAAGTGATGGTACTATTTTACATTCCCACTTTACAGTGAGGATTCCCGTTGCTCTACATTCCTTGTCAACATTTGATGCTGTCAGTGTTTTGGATCTTAGCCATTCTAATAGGGTTGTGGTGGAATCTTACTGTTAGTTTAATTCTCAATTCCCTAATGATACATGATGTTGGGCATCTTTTCATATGCTTCTTTGCCATCTGTATATCTTCTTTGCTGAGATCTTTTGCCCACTTTTAAATTGGATTGTTTGCCTTTTTGTTGTTGAGGGGTTTCTTTTTTCTTTTTTTAAATTATTATTGTTTTTTCTTATAGGGATGGAGTTTTGCCACGTTGCCCAGGCTGGTCTTGAATTCCTGGACTCAAGCGATCTACTAACCTTGGCCTCCCAAAGTGCTGGGATTACAGGCATGAGCCACCCTGTCTGGCCTTATTGTTGAGTTTTAAGAGGTGATTGTATCTTTTAGATACCAGTTCTTTATTAGATATGTGTTTTGCAGATATTTTTCTCCATTCTGTGGCTGGTCTTTTCATTCTCTTAAAAGTGTCCTCAGCAGAGCAGAAGTTTTTAATTGTAACGAAACCAAATTTATCAGTTTTTTTCTTTTATGCATTGTGCTTTTGGTGTTCTACCTAAAAAGTTATTGCCAGCCTGGGCAACATGGCAAGACCACGTCTCTATTAAAAATACAGAAAATTATTTGGGCATGGTGGTGTACACCTGTGGTCCTAGCTACTCAGGAGACTGAGGTGGGAGGATCGCTTGAGCCTAGGGGGCAGAGGTTGCAGTGAGCCTAGATTGTGCCATGCACTCCAGCCTGGGTGACGGAGTGAGACTCTGTCTCAAAAAAATAAAAATAAAATAAAATAAAAAGTCATTGCCAAAGCCAAAGTCACCTGGATTTTCTCCTACGTCACCTTCTAGGAATTTTATATTTTTGCATATTATACTTAGGCCTGTGATCCATTTTGAGTTAATATTTGCAAAAGGTTTAAGATCTGTGTCTAGATGAATGTTTTTGCATGCAGACGTCCAGTTATTCCAGCACCAATTGTCGAAAAGAGTATCCTTCTTCTATTGAATTGCTTATGCTTCTTTGTCAAAACTCAGTTGGTTATATTTGCGCGTATCTATTTCTGGGCTCTCTATTCTGTTCCATTAATCTATTTGTCTATTCTTTTATCAATAACACACTGTCTTGATAACTGTAGCTTTATTTAGTAAGTCTTGAAGCCAGGTGGTGTCAGTCTTCTGACTTCGTTTTACTCCTTCAATTTTGTGTTGGTTATTCTGGGTCCTTTGCCTTTCCAGATAAAATTTATAATTAGTTTGTTGATACCCAACAAATAACTTAGCGGGATTTTGTTTGGGATTGTGCTGAATCTATAGATCAAGTTGGCAAAAACTGACATCTTGATAATATTCAGTCTTCCTATCTATATACAAGAAATAGCTCTCCATTTATTTATATTTTCTTTGATTTGTTTCATCAGAGTTTTATAGTTTTCCTCATTTAGATCTTGTACGTATTTTGTTAGATTTATACCTAAATATTTCATTTTCTTGCCGCTAATGTAAATGATATTGTGTTTTTTATTTTAAATTCCAACTATTCATTGCTGGTATATAAGCAAGCACTTGAGGCTAGACACACCTGTAATCCCAGCACTTTGGGAGGCCAAGGCAGGAGGATCACTTGAGCCCAGGAGTTCAAGACTAGTCTGATAACATAGTGAGACCCTGTCTCTATTTAAAAAAAAAAAAAAAGAACGAAAGCACTTGATTTTTATATATTAACCTTGTATCCTGCAACCTTGCTATAATTGCTTATTAGTTCCAGCAGTTTTTTGTTGATTCCTTGGGATTTTCAACATAACAATCGTGTCATCTGCAAACAGAGACTATTTTATTTATTCTGTCCTAATCTGTGTACGTTTTCTTTTCTTGTCATTTTGCATTATTTAGGACTTCTAGTATGATATTGAACAGGAGTAGTGAGAGCAGACACCCATGCCTTGTTCCTGACCTTGGGGAGAAAGCTTCTAGTTTCTCACCAGTAAATACGACACTAGCTGTAGGTTTTTTGTGGATTTTTTTTTTTTTTTTTTTTTTTTTGAGACAAGAGTTTCGCTCTTGTTGCCCAGGCTGGAGTGCAATGGTGTGCTCTTGGTTCACTGCAACCTCTGCCTCTTGGGTCCAAGCGATTCTCCTACCTCAGCCTCCCAAGTAGCTGAGATTACAGGCATGCACAACTACACCCAGCTAATTTTGTATTTTTAGTAGAGACAGGGTTTCATCATGTTGGTCAGGCTGGTTTTGAACTCTTGACCTCAGGTGATCCACCCGCCTCAGCCTCCCAAAGTGATGGGATTACAGGCATGAGCCACCGTGCCTGGCCTATTTATTTATTTATTTTTGAGATAGATATCACTCTGTTGCCTAGGCTAGAGTACAGTGATGCAGTTATGGCTCACTGCAGCCTCAATCTGACAGGCTCAAGCCATGCTCCCACTTCAGCCTCCTCAGTAGCTGGGACCATAGGTGTGTGCCACCACCCCTGGCTGATTTTTGTACTTTTTTATAGAGACTAGATTTTGCCACATTGCCCAGGCTGGTCTCAGACTCCTGGGCCCAAGTAATGTGTACACCTTGGCCTTCTAAAGTGCTGGGATTTTTTTGTGTTTTTGGGGGAGGATTTTTGAGATGGAGTCCTGCTCGGTCTCCCAGGCTGGAGTGCAGTGGCAGGATCTCAACTCACTGCAACCTCTGCCTCCCTGGTTCAAGCAATTCTCCCACCTCAGCCTTCCGAGTAGCTGGGGTTACAGGCGCGCACCACCATGCCCGGCTAATTTTTGTATTTTTATTAGAGATGGGGTTTCACCATGTTGGCCAGGCTGGTCTCAAACTCCTGACCTCAAGTGATCTGCTCACCTTGGCCTCCCAAAGTGTTGAGATTACAGCCACCACGCCCAGTCATAGATGTTTTTTAGCTATGTTTTTTCCATTAGGATTATTTTTGAATTTTTATTTTGACAATTTCAGACTTACAGAAAAGTTTCAAGAATAGTACAAAGAATTGCTGTATATCTTCACCTAGATTTGTTAAATGTTCACATTTTACCACATATGTTTAGCCTACTCTGTTTCTTCTTCTGTCTCATATATATATTCTGTTCCATTGATCTATTGATCTACCTACCCATATATATTTATATGTGTATTCTTTATATATATATTCTTTATATATGTATTTCTTTTTTCTCCAGAACTGATTAAATTGATAGTCAGTTGCAGACATAATGCCTTTTTATCCCTAAATACTTCAATGAGTATTTCCTAAAATAAAGAGTTGTGTTTTTTTGCAGTAGCTTTGAAGGAAAAAAAAAAAAGAATTGTGTTTTATAAACACTGAACAATTATTAAAAATCAGAAAATTCACATGATAACAATACTATTATATATAGAATCTATAGACCTTATTCAGAACTCACAAATTTCCTCAACCATAGCCTTTATGGCAAAAAAAAAAAAAATCTGAGTAATGTGCATTTGGTTGTTATAGCTCTGTAATCTCCTTCCACATGGAAGAGTCCCTCAGTCTTTCTCTGTTTCATGACACTGACATTTTTGGAGAGTGCAGGCTAGTTATTTTTGGACAGTCCCTCAATTTGTGTTTGTCTGATGCTTCCTCATAATTAGACTCAGGTTATGCATTTTGGTAGGATGCTGTGTCTCTTTCAGTGCATCATATCAGGATGCACATGATGTCTGATTGTCCCATTAATGGCGATGCAAACTTGCAGCACTTGGTTAAGGTAGCGTCCATCGGGTTTCTCCACTGTAAAGTTACTGTAGTATCTTGTGGGGGAGATGCATTGGGCTTATGTAAATATACTGTTACTCAAACTTTCACCCACCAGTTTTAGTGTTCACTGATGATTCTCACCTGGAGCAATTATTATGGCTGAGGTCCACAAAGGTTGATTTTCAAATGCCATCATTCTTTCGACATGTCTTGGGTTGGCTTTCCGGTATAAGGGAGGGCTTTCTTTCTCCTACGTTTATTTATTTATATCCTTATGGACTTATGGTTGTCTCCTTTACTCAGTGGGTGATAACAGATTAAACTATTCTTTATTTTGATGTGCAAATGTTCCATATTTGACCACTAGGACACCTCTAATCTGCTGTGTCCTTGGACACGTCTCCATCTCTCTTTGAACAATTCCTTGTTTTCTAGCACCCCAAGATGCTGGAACTAGCCATTTTCCCAAGGAGCTCTGGCTCTTTAGTAACCAAGATTTGGGCACCAGGTGTTACAGCTATATTTTAAGGGTTTACTTTTTTGTTTGAAGAAGAAAAGCTAGGCCGGGCGCGGTGGCTCACGCCTGTAATCCCAGCACGTTGGGAGGCTGAGGCGGGTGGATCACGAGGTCAAGAGATCGAGACCATCCTGGCCAACATGGTGAAACCCTGTCTCTACTAAAAATACAAAAAAATTAGCTGGGCATGGTGGTGCGCGCCCGTAGTCCCAGCTACTCGGGAGGCTGAGGCAGGAGAATTGCCTGAGCCCGGGAGGCAGAGGTTGCAGTGAGCCAAGGTCGCGCCACTGCACTCCAGCCTGGTGCCTGGCGACGGAACCAGACTCTGGCTCACGCCTGTAATCCCAGCACTTTGGGAGGCTGAGGCAGGTGGATCATCTGAGGTCAGGAGTTCGAGACCAGCCTGGCCAACATAGTGAAACTCCAACTCTACTAAAAATACAAAACTTAGCTGGGCGGAGTGGCGGGTGCCTGTAGTCCCAGCTACTTGGGAGGCTGAGGCAAGAGAATCGCTTGAACCAGGGAGGCGGAGGTTGCCATGAGCCGAGATTGCACCACTGCACTCCAGCCTGGGCAACAGAGTGAGACTCTGTTTCAAAAAAAAAAAAAAAAAGAAAAAGAAAATATGATTGATCTAGGTTACAGGAGAACCCCAATGATCTGTGTCCCTTCTTTACTTCATGTGCCAGAAATTTTTGAGGACACTCCTTTGGCAAATTTTGAGTTAGCTAACGCTACCAAACTTACCATCATTTATACTTCTTAGTAACTGTGGCAGTAACCTCTAAGATGACCCCCAATGATCCAGACTCTTGGTATTCACCCCTTTGTTTAATCCCCTCCCCTTGAGTGTGGGCTGACCTAGGTACTTGCTTCAAACTGATGGAATGTGTCAAAAGTGACAGGATTTCACTTAGTGATTAGGCCACTTTAAGACTTTGACTTCTGGCCAGGTGTGGTGGGTCACACCTGTAATCTCAGCACTTTGGCAGGCTGAGGCAGGCGGATCGCTTGAGCACAAGAGTTTGAAACCAGGCTGAGAAACATAATGAGATCCCATCTCTACAAAGAAAAAAAAAAAAAAGAAAAATTAGCAAGGCATGGTGGCATACCCCTGTACTCCCACCTACTCAGGAGGTTGAGGTGGGAGAATCACTTGAGCCCAGGAGGTTGAGGCTGCAGTGAGCTGTGATCACGCCACAGCACAGTAGCCTGGGCAGCATGACAAGGCCCTGTCTCAAAAATAAATAAATAAATAAAAAACCAGCTCTGAAACTATGCTTTCTATCTTGCTAGACTATGATTATCTCTTTTGCTGGCTTTGATGAAGCCGTGTTGGGAAGGTCCATGTGGGAAGAAACTGAAGAGCAGCATCCAGGCAGAAACTGTGGCACTCACTCTAACAGTCTTTGAGGAATTGAAAATCTGCCACTAACCAGGTGATCTTGGAAGTGAGTCCTTCCTCCGTCAAACCTTCAGGTGAGACTCTATCCCTGGATGACACCTTGATTACAGTCTTGGGAGGGACCCTGAAGCAGAGGGCCCAGTTAAGCCGTGTGTAGATTCCTGACCTACAGAAATTATGAAATGAAGAATGTTGTGGGTTTTTTTTTTTTTTTTTGAGATGAGATTTTGCTCTTGTTGCCCAGGCTGGAGTGCAGTGGCCTGATCTCGGCTCACTGCAACCTCTGCCTCTTGGGTTCAAGTGTTCTCCTGCCTCAACCTCAAGTAGCTGGTATTACAGGCATGAACCACCATGCCCGGCTAATTGTGTGTGTGTGTGTGTGTGTTTAGTAGAGATGGGGTTTCACTATGTTAGTCAGGCTGGTCTTGAACTCTGACCTCAGGTGATCCACCCACCTTGGCCTCCCAAAGTGCTGGGATTACAGGTGTGAGCCACCACGCCCGGCCCGAAATGTTGTTTTAAGCCACAAAATTTGTGGCAATTTGTTACTCAGCAATAGCTAACTAATACAGTAACCATCTTTTATATAAGCTCCTCTAATCATCTGTTCATTCCTGTATTGCTTTTTATTTTTTGAGACAGGGTCTTGCTCTGTCACCCAGGTTGGAATGCAGTGGCGTTACGACAGCTCACCTCAGCCTCAAACTCCTGGTCTCAAGAGATCCTCCCACTTCAAACTCCTGAGTAGCTGGAATTACAAGCATGCACCACCACAATTAGCTAATTTTTTTTTTTTTTTTTTGTAGTGATGGAGTCTCATTATGTTGCCCAGGCTGGTCTGGAACTCTGGCCTCAAGCAGTCCTCCCACCCCAGCCTCCCAGAGTGCTGGGATTGTAGGTGTGAGTCACTGTGCCTGGCCTCGCCTGTATTCTTACAAGTCTGCATTTTCCCTCCCTTGAGTCAACCTTGAACGGCTTTGCTTCCTTCAAAACTTTTCTACTGTACCTTCTGGAAATCACACTCTATAGTTAAGAAGTTCCTGGCCGGGCGCGGTGGCTCACGCCTGTAATCCTAGCACTTTGGGAGGCCGAGGTGGGTGGATCACCTGAGGTCAGGAGTTCAAGACCAGCCTGGCCATCATGGTGAAACCCCATCTTTAAAAAAAACAAAACAAAACAAAACAAAAAACAAACAAAAAAAAAGAAGTTCCCCTATAAAATATAATACATTTGGATATTTTGTGTTTTGTGTGTGGTTTTTTGTTTGTTTGTTTTTTTGAGATGGAATCTCCCTCTGTCGCCCAGGCTGGAGTGCAGTGGCACAATCTTGGCTCACTGTAACCTCCACCTTCTGGTTCAAGAGATTCTCCTGCCTCAGCCTCCCAAGTAACTGGGATTACAGGTGGCCCCCACCATGTCCAGCTAATTTTTGTATTTTTTTTTTCTTGAGACGGAGTCTTGCTCTGTCGTCAGACTGGAGTGCAATGGTGCGATCTCAGCTCACTGCAACCTCTGCTTCTTGGGTTCAAGCGATTCTCCTGCCTCAGCCTCCCAAGCAGCTGGGACTATAGGTGTGCACCACCACGCCCAGCTAATTTTTTTTGTATTTTTAGTAGAGACAGGGTTTCACCAGGTTGACCAGGCTGGTCTTGATCTCCTGACCTCGTGATCTGCCTGCCTCAGCCTCCCAAAGTGCTGGGATTACAGACGTGAGTCACTGCGCCCGGTCTAATTTTTGTATTTGTAGTAGAGGCAGGGCTTCACCCTGTTGGCCAGGCTGGTCTTGAACTCCTGACCTCAGGCGATCTGCCCACCTTGGCCTCCCAAAGTGCTGGGATTACAGGCGTGAGCCACTGCGCCCAGCTGGGTTTTGTGTTTTTTAGAATGGGTCTCAGTCTGTTACCCAGGCTGGAGTGCAGCGGTGTGATCATTTCTCACTGCAGTCTCCAACTTTGGGGCTCAAGCAATCCTTCCACCTCAACCTCTGGAGTAGCTGGGACTGCAGGTGCCAGCCACCACACCTGGCTGGATATAACATATTTGAATAAACCGAGAGACATACCTGGTTCCTGTATGGGCAGACTCAATATTTATTAAAATGTTAATACTCTCCAAATTAATTTATAAAGCACCAAATAATTTTTAGTTGATATTACATTTCTGTTGTATCCTGTTAGAAGAATACACATCTAGAAATAATCAAGAAAATTCTGAAAATGAGTAATGAGTACCAACTATTCTTAGCACTTGTTGAAAGACATTGTGAGGTTATAGGAATTAAACAGTGATACCAGTTCAAAACTGACAACAAGATCAGTGAAACACAATAGAAAGTTCAGAAAAAAACATTGCCTATGGATAATTTAGTAATTGAGGAATGATATTTTAACTCATTGGTGAAAAGGTAGAATGTATAATAAACGGTGTTGGGATAACTGGCTTGTGATTTTGGTGAAAGTGAAGTTGGATCTGTATCTAATTCCTTACACCAAAATAAATTCCAGGTGTATGAAATAAATAAATAAGGCCAGGTGTGGTGGCTCATGCTTGTAATCCCAGCACTTTGGGAGGCCGAGGCAGACAGATCACCTTAGGTCAGGAGTTTGAGACCAGCCTGGCCAATGTGGCGAAACTTTGTCTCTACTAAAAATACAAAAATTAGTCAGGCGTGGTGGTGGGTGCCTGTAATCGCAGCTACTCGGGAGACTGAGGCAGAAGAATCGCTTGAACCTGGGAGGCGGAGTTGCAGTGAGCTGAGATCGTGCCACTGTACTCCAGCCTGGGCAACAGAGCAAAACTCCAACTCAAAACATAAAGCTAAATAAATATTCAAAGTTCACCCATACTTTATTCGTAATCGACAAAAAATGGAAAATCCCCATGTCCATCAGCGGGTGGATAAACAAATTATGGTATGGCCACACAGTGGAAGACTGCTTAGCAACAAAAGGAATTGACTTTTTTTTTTTTTTGAGACAGAGTCCCCTCTGTCGCCAGGCTGGAGTGCAGTGGCTCGATCTCGGCTCGCAGCAACCTCTGCCTCCTGGGTTCAAGTGATTCTCCTGCCTCAGCCTCCTGAGTAGCTGGAGACTACAGGCGTGCGCCACCACGCCCGGCTAATTGTTTTGTATTTTTAGTAGAGACGGGGTTTCACCATGTTGGCCAGGTTGGTCTCCATCTCTTGACCTTGTGATCCACCCTCCTTGGCCTCCCAAAGTGCTGGGATTACAGGTGTGAGCCACTGCGCCTGGCTGGAATGGACTCTTGATGCATGGAACAACTGCAGTGAATCTCAAAATCAGATGCGCAGTAAATGAGCCAGACAAAAAAGAGCACACACCATATGATTCCACTTATATAATGTTCAAGAGCAGGTCAAACGAATCTATGGTGATAGAACTCAGAACAGTGGCACTTGTGAAAGAAGGTTGAGTTGAAGGGTCATTAGGATGATGGAAATGTTCTGTATCTTGACAGACATGTGGGTGACATGGGTTCATGCTTTTGTCAAAACTGATTGAAGCCTGGACACGATCGCTCACACCTGTTATCCCAGCACTTTGGGAGTCCAAGTCGGGGGGATTGCTTGAGCCCAGGAGTTCAAGATCAGCCTGGGCAACTATAGCAAAATCCCATCTCTACAAAAAATACAAAAATTAGCTGGGTGTGGTGGCACATGCCTATAGTCCCAGCTACTCTGGAGGCTAAGGTGGGAGGATGGCTTGAGCCTGGGAGGTGGAGGTTGCAGTGAGTCCAGCCTAGGTGACAGAGTGAGACCCTGTCTCAAAAAAACAAAACCAAAAACAAAAAAGCGTTGCTTATAGCCATGATTGGATTAAAAAAAAAAGCGTAATTGAACTCTTCATTTAAGATCTGAGCATTTCATAATATGTAAATTACATCTCAACAAAAAATTATTGTCTGGGTGCAGTGGCTCACACCTGTAATCTCAGTACTGTGGGAGGCCGAGGTGGGAGGATTGCTTGAGCCCAGAAATTTGAGGCCAGTTTGGGCAACATAGACCTCATCTTCACAAAAATAAAAACAAAATTAACCAGGCATGGTGGTGTGTGCCTGTGGCCCGTTACTCTGGAGGCTGAGGTGGGAGGATCATTTGAGCCCCAAAGTTCGAGGCTGCAGTGAGCTGAGATTGTGCCACTGCACTCCAGCCTGGGTAACAGAGCAAGACCCCATCCCAAACAAAATTACTAGTACTTATAATATCACTCATAAAATATTGGAAGGAAATATTTAATATTGTTATAGTCTAGAGTGGGGAAGGCCTTTCTTATGTGACACAAAACCCAGAAACCATGAAGGAAAAGATAGATGATGTTTTCAGTTTCTTTCTTTTCTATTCTTTTTTGAGACAGGGTCTCGCTCTGTTACCCAGGCTGGAGTGCAGTGGTGCAATCTTGGCTCATTGCAACCTCTGCCTCCTGGGCTCAAGTGATTCTCCTACCTCAGCCTCCCGAGTAGCTGGAACGGGGTTTGCTATGTTGCCCAGGCTGACTTCAAGTGATCCCCCACCTCAGCCTCCCAAAGTGCTGTGATTACGTGAGTGAGCCACACACCCATCCTATTTTATTTTCAATTACAGAGAGAACTTAATGGAATTTCCACAGTCTGCAACCAGAGAAGAAGACCTAGAGGCTGCCTGGCCCTGCCTGAAGCTTTTGGGGGCCAACTCCAGGTCTGACTCTGTTTGAGAGGATGGGGTACCTCCCCACCTTGGTCTCCAGTTCAGCTGCTTGGCCCAGAACCAGGTCCGCAGCAGTGTTGAGGGGTTGGTGCTTGGGACTGGCTGGCTGGGTCAGGCCCCTTGGGACATCTTGGTCACAGGTCACATGATGCTCCTAGCTCAGAAGGGCTGGGGGATGACTGACCATCTTCATGGCTGTGTTCCAGTTAGGGACACCTCAGAGGCCAGACACAAACGGTGGGCTTGAAAGGGGCAGCTTAACCGAATGGCCAGAAGCTGGACTGGTGTTCAGACGCAGCCCAGGACCCCAGCCTGCTGCGAGAGCCCATTCCCCTTCTTTTCTTTTCTTTTTTTTCAAGACAGAGGTGTCACTCTGTCACCCAGGCTGTAGTGCAGTGGCATGATCCTGGCTTATGGCACACTCCAACCTCCCCAGCTCAGGTGATCTCTGACCTCAGTCTCCGAAGTAGCTGAGACTACAGTGGATGCTACCATGCCAAGCTAATTTTTATATTTTCTTTCTTTCTTTTGTTCTTTCTTTCTTTCTTTTTCTTTCTCCCTTCCTTCCTTCCTTCTTTCTTTCCTTCTTCTTTCTTTCTTTTTTTTTTTTTTAGAGGGAGTCTTGCTCTGTCACCCAGGCTGGAGTGGAATGGCATGATCTTGGCTCACTGGGCTGACTGCAATCTCCACCTCCCGGGTTCAAGCAATTCTCCTGCCTCAGCTTCCCGAGTAGCTGGGATTACAGGTCCCGCCACCACGCCCTGCTAATTCTTGTGTTTTCAGTAGAGATGAGGTTTCGCCATGTCGGCCAGCCCGGTCTCAAACTCCTGACCTCAGGTAATCCACCCATCTTGGCCTCCCAAAGTGCTGTGATTACAGCTGTGAGCCACTGCACCCAGCCTAATTTTTGTATTTTCTGTAGAAACGGGGTTTTGCCATGTTGTCCAGGCTAGTCTCAAACTTTTGGCCTCCCAAAGTGCTGGAACGACATGCATGAGCCACCGCATCCAGTCCTGTTCCCCTTCTGGTAGAGGGGGTAGACCCCCCGGGAGTCAGTCGAGCATCTTGTCCCTGGGGGCGGGCAGCTTACTCTGCTCAGGTGCCCAAGCCAATATAGCCTCAGGTGTCAGAGGGACTGGTACTTCGGGGTAGGACAGGTAGGACGGGGTGCCCCAGCCCAATGGCAGGCCATTGATGCAGGTGACTCGGAACTGGGGGAGGAGGGAGGGACACAAAGAGAAAGTTCACCAGCATGCAGCCGGCCACATGCACCTTGTAGAATTCCCAGAACTTGTCCTGCAGCTCCTGGCAGCTCCCTCCCCAGCGTCTGGCCTTCCAGGCAGCCAAGGCCCAAGAAGTACCAGATGCCCAGCATGGGAGACGCTACCAGCTGATCCACGAAGACCTTCCTGAGAGCATTTGGGAGGCCTCAGAGGCCAGACACAGGGAGTAGGCAGTCCAACCAGAGGTACCAGTAGTGCAGGGGAGGGGATCCACGCTGCTGCCCACCACAAACGTACCCGCTGAGTGCCACCAGTGGAACATCTGGTCCAGCTGGGTGTAGAGCTCCCAGGACTGTCACACGCCGTCCCGGGCCACCATAAGCATACCACAGCCCAGTGTGTTGATAACCAGCAGCACACAGCCCTGGAACAGGGACTGCCACATAGTC
This sequence comes from Ateles fusciceps, assembly GCA_036589455.1. Lineage (NCBI taxonomy): Eukaryota > Metazoa > Chordata > Mammalia > Primates > Atelidae > Ateles > Ateles fusciceps. The sequence continues at coordinate 78,576 of JAZHEH010003413.1, forward strand.
CACAGGCCACGCAGCCAATGCCAGTAACATTTGGCACTGTTGACCTCTCCCCCTCCATTTGGAAGGAGAAGGGGCCCTTGGTTTCGGTGACACCGGACTCTCCTGGCTTTATTCTTTACTGTTTGGCCGCTACTTCTCAGTCCCTTTTGTGGCCCCTCTTCTCTGCCCTTTCCTTAGAATCTGGTGTTCCGTAAGGCTGTGTCCCAGCCTTTTTCTCATTCTTGTGGAAATAAACAAAGACTCACCAAATAAGAAGAAAAGCAAAGCCTATTTTTTCAGAGCTTGGTATAGCAAAGGAGTCAGCCACCATCACTTGCCTACTGGCAGACTCAAAGATAGGCAGAGCAGTGGGAAAGCTTTAGCATGGAGAAAAGAGAAGGCTTCAGGTGTGCCCTGACTGGAGGCTGTAGCTGTGGGGAAGCTGCAGGTAGCTAGCTAGAAAGCGGGGGTAATCCTATGTGACTGGTAGGGGGATACATATTTGTCTTTCTCTAGTTATCCTAAGTTGGAAACAGGGACAAAAATTAGGGAAGCTGTTAGTTACTCATCAAGTCTGGCCATTTGGGGCCATTTTTTTTTTTTTTGAAACACAGTTTCACTCTATCACTCAGGCTGGGGTGCAGTGGCGTGATCTCGGCTCACTGCAACCTCTCTGCCTCTGGGTTCAAGTGATTCTCCTGCCTCAGCCTCCCGAGTAGCTGGGACTACAGGTGTATGACAACACGCCCGGCTAACTTTTGTATTATTAGTAGAGAAGGGGTTTCTCTATGTTGACCAGGCTGGTCTCGAACTCCTGACCTCAGGTGATCCACCCACCTTGGCTACCCAAAGTGCTAGGATTACAGGTGTGAGCCACCGCACCTGACCAGGGCCAATTGTTAAGAGAAATATTTGCTTCGCTTCCTGGATTGTCACTAGAGGTGGCAAGCTGGTTTCCTGCAAGTCTGACTTAAGGCAGGCTGGCTTCCTGGACTGTTTATTGTACATAAGGAGTGGGTCCGAGCTCTGTTTTTATATATGGTCTGGCCATTGTCCGTTTGTACGTTCAGTCTCTCATTCTGTGTGATCTTGGTAGACAAACTCACCTATTCCTATAGCTTTAATAACGATCTACATGTTGATGGTTCCCAAGTCTATCATTCCAGCCGACATTTCTTTCCTGCACTTCATATCCGTATGTCCAACTGCCTCCTGGAAATCTCCCCTTGGACATTCCAGACACTTAACGTTTGGCAGGTCCAAAATTGAACTCCGTATTCTCCCCAGAAACCTGTTGCTCTTTGGGTGTTCTCAGTCTCAGTGAATCGTTCCATCATCCGCTCAACTACCTCAGCCGTTAAACCCAGGCTTCCTCTCTGACTCACTCTGTCAACCATCACGTACAGTCCATCACTAAGCATGTTGATTTGTGTCTCCTAAATAGTCTTGTAAATCAGAGATTGGACACATAGGTTCATGGATCCTGGAGGATTCCAGAGCATTCACAAAGACGCTGAATTGTAGACACAATATGATGACGTTTAGTGGCATTCTTCTGGGGAGAGTGTGCAGGCCATAGCTTTCATCACATTCTTAGACAGGTCTGAGACTCAACAAAAGGTTTAGAACCACTTCTCTAAATGCATCCATTCCTCTTCATCCATCCTTCCACTCTGACCAGATGTAAGCCATAGTCCTACAGAGGACATGTCTCCCGATAATAGGCTCTTTGCTCTCCTACAGCTGCAAATAAGGAGGGATCTTGCCGAGGCCATGGGCAGAGGCCAGCAATGCTGGATGCTCTAGCCCCAGGTGGCTCCTGTGTGCCACTGTGGCCTGCTCCCCCCAATCCCACATGCCGACAGGTCACTCATTCATTTTTCCTTTTCCTCCCCTCTCCCATCTCTATTTCTTCATCTTCTTTTCTCTTTCATTCATTCTCTTTCCCTTCCCCAGCTTGTCTCATGCTTCATTAACACACTGATTGTAGGGTAACGGGATCTTTGACACACAAAGCTTGAAGCCTCTTAAAACCAAGACTAGAGGCAGCATTCACCCCTGCTCATTGGCTCTCACTGGCTGAGCCCCCAACACCCGCACCCCCCAACACCCGCATAGAAGAGGAAAGGGAAGTGGGAGGGGCTGAGCTTGGAGGTGTGGGGCCAGTAATTAGGGAGACCTCAGCCTAAGGAATAGCTGTAGTGTTAGGAGGAATACAGGGGGCATCTCAAAGAATCATAGACCCTATAACCCTTGATTAAAACTTAAAAGTTGGGAAGACATTTTGCATTCTCTAACCTGATCTTCTCTCCATCTCTTACGGATGGTCCTTGATTCCTTTTCTTCCCTCAATTCATATTTACAACAACAAGTTCTGTTGGCTTTTCTTCAAAACATATTCCACTCTGTTCTATTGATCTCTGTGTGCATTTTTCTTTAACGCCACGGTGATTATTATAAAATGTACATTTGGTCTTCCCCATTTCCTGACATACAACTTCTAAAATCCTTAAAATCTCCAAAATGATGTATTTTTATATGTTAATGAGTTGGCTGATGGCCAACAGCACCTAGGTAGCTTCGGGATTGGGAATTGGTCCCCAAAAGGACCAAGGCAGGATTAGAGAGTTGGGACTTTCAGCCCCACTCCCCAACATCAGGGGAGGGGAGAGGGCCTGAAGTTTTAGCTGATCACCAATGACCAACGATTTAATCAATCGTGCCTACGTAATAAAGCCTCCATAACAACCCAAAAGGCCAGAGCTTGGGGAGATTCCAGATAGCAAAACAGGCGGAGGCTCCTGGAGGGTGGCACACTGGGAGAAGGCATGAAGCACTGTGCCCCTTCCCACAGGCCTTGCCCCCACGCATCTTTTCATCTATATCCCTTGTAATATTCCTTATAATAATCCAACATCCTTTTGCTGCCTGACCGCTGTCAACATGGATCACATGCATGCTCCCGGTGGCTGAAGGTGACTTCCAATGACATGAAGGAGCAGATTGACAGACTGGCCAAGAGGGCCTGACTCCCTCATGAATCAGATAAAGGATGCTAAATTCTATCGGATTCCATAGAGAGAGCCAGAGTCATCATTTGGCCCAATATTATCAGACCAAGCGAGCCCCCCCTCTTGATTGGAAATATGAGTCATCCACAGCCTCTGCCCTGGTCGCATAAATTATCTGTGTACTCAAGCAATAAAATGATAGTTTAACTAAAAAAAAAAGTCTAATAAATATAAGTAAATGTTACCTTGAGTTCTGTGAGCTACTCTAACAAATTAACGGAACTCAGTGAGGGGGTTGTGGGAACTCAGCTTACAGCCAGTTTGTCAAAAACACTGGTAAAACATCCTGGACTCACATCTGAAGGCGGAGGTGAGGATGACGGAAGGGAACGTGGCATTCTGGAGACATCTCTCAACCTGTGATATCTGATGCCATCTCTGGCTAGTTAGTATCAAAATTACACAAAATTAGCAGGACATTCACATGGTGTCCACCACAAAACTGAGTGCTCATTTACTCTGTGTACTTCCACACATCTGGTCACAGAAACCTGTGCTGATTGTCTGTGAGAGCAGAGCAAAAAGAGTTTGTATTTTTCCACACTCAACCACACTGTTTTGTGTACCGTAACTTTATAGTACTGTGGCGTCTTGACATTAGATAGTGCAAATCCTTCAACTTTGTTCTTCAGTATTATTTTGGTTTTGCTAGGTCTTTTGCTTTTCCATATAAACTTGAGAATTATTTTGTTTATGTCTATAATATGGCTTGCTAAGATTTTGACTGAAATGATATTGAATGCATACATTAAGTTGTAAAGAAATGACATCCTAAAAATATTGAGTCCTCTTTTCATTAACATGGAATAACTCTCCTTTTATTTATATTTCTTTCATTCGTCTTTTGTAGTTTTCTAGATTTGGGTCCAGTACATATTTTGTTATATTTATTCCTAGGTATTTAATTGTTTTGCTGCTATTGAAAACAGTATTGCATCCAGGCGTGGTGGCTCACACCTATAATCCTAGCACTTTGGGAGGCCGAGGCGGGTGGATCACTTGAGGTAAGTTCAAAACCAGCCAGGCCAACACGGTGAAACCCCATCTCTACTAAAAAATACAAAAAATAGCCGGGTGTGGTGGTGGGACCTGCAGTCCCAGCTACTTGGGAGGCTGAGGCAGGAGAATTGCTTGAACCTGTAAGGCAGAGGTTGCAGTGAGTCAAGATCGTGCCACTGCACTCCAGCTTGGGCAACAGAGCAAGACTCTGTCTCAAAAAAAGAAAAAAAAAGAATATTGCTTTCCTAAAATTTCAAATTCTAATTGGTCATTGCTGGTATATAGAAAAGCAATTGCTTTTTTCTTGTGTGTGTATTGACCTTGTACTCTGTGACCTTGCTGTATATATTTTCATTAGTTCCAGGAGTGGTGCCCCCCATAGATTGTTTGGGATTTTCTACTATCCCACAAATTTAATAAATTGCATTTTTATTTTCACTTAATTTGAAATATTTTAAAATTTATATTGAGACTTCTTCTTTGATCTATATGTTATTTAGAAATTTGTTGTTTAATTTCCAAATATTTGAGGATTTCCCAGTCATCTTTCTGTAACTAGTTTCTATTTTATTTCTCCTTTTATTATTTTTTTTGAGATGGAGTCTCATTCAGCCGCCCAGGCTAGAGTGCAGTGGTGCAATCTCAGCTCACTGCAACCACTGTCACCTGGGTTAAGCAATTCTCCCTTCTTAGCCTCCCGAGTAGCTGGGATTAAGGCACACACTGTCATGCCCGACTAATTTTTGTATTTCAATAGAGACAGGGTTTCACCACGTTGGCCAGTCTGGTCTGGAATTCCTGACCTCAGGTTATCTGCCCGCCTCGGCCTCCCCAAAGTGCTAGGATTACAGGTATGAGCCAATGCGTCCAGCTGGTTTCTATTTTATTTCTTTGTAGTCTGAGAGCATACTTTGTATGATTTCTATTCTTTTAAATTTGTGGGGTTTTTGTTTTTTGAGACAGCGTCTCAATCTGTCACTCATGCTGGAATGCGGTGATGCAATCATAGCTCACTGCAGCCTCGAGATCTTGGGCTCAAGGGACCCTCCTGCCTCGGTCTCCTGAGTAGCTGGGACTTAAAAGTGTGCACCACTATGCCCAGCTAATTTTTTATTTTTAATTTTTTTTGTTGAGACAGAGTCTCGCTATATTGCCCAGGCTAGTCGTGGACTCCTGGCCTCAAGAGATCCTCCTGCCTCGGCCTCCTGAAAGTGCTGGGATTACCAGTGTGATCACCACACTCAGCCTTTTGAATTTGTTAAGGTGTGTTTTATGGCCCAGAATACAGCCTATCTTGGTGCATGTTCCGTCAGCTTGAGAAGAATGTGTATTCTGCTGTTATTGGATATAGCATCTATACATTTCAATTAGATCAAGTTGACTGATAGTGCTGCCCAGGTGAAAATCTATTCCAAATCCATCCACATAGCTTTCTCCACAATCACTATCCTAGCCCAAGCTATCATGGTCTCTTGCCTGGACTGTCTAACTGGTCTCATAACTAGCCTCCTAGCTGGCCTTCTTGTTTCCAGTTTTGCCCCCACTATAACCCATTCTCCGCACATCAGACAGAGTAAGCTTTAAAAGACAAAATTCAGATCTGTCACCTCCAGCTCAAAACCCTCCAATGGCTTTTCGTCGTACCTGAATAAGAGCTAAATGCCTTCCATGGCTGACGTGGCTGACGCCATCTTACTCCAGAACTTCCTTCCTACCTTCTCTAATACCAGTCCTTCCTCTTGCTGCCTCCAGTTGGACTTCTTTCTGACGTCCCTTGAATACACCAAGCTCATCTCTACCCTGGGATGCCATGCCTCTGGGTCCTCATGAAATGACTGACGACTTCTTGTCGTTCAAGCTCACCTCAACTCTCACCCCCATGGAGAATCCTTCCCTGACTCAACGATTCCATCTTGTTCTCCATCTTCACCCATGACACTACCTTTGTCCTTTTTTTAAAAAATTGTTTTCATAACACTTTTGACTTTTTTTTTAATTTTTTAAATTTTTTTTTTTTTAAGATGGGGTTTCACCATGATGGCCAGGCTGGTCTTGAACTCCTGACCTCAGGTGATCCACCCATCTCAGCCTCCCAAAGCGCTAGGATTAAACGCCTGAGCCACCGCGCCTGGCCCACTTTTGACTTTTTGAAATGTTCTTGTTCATATATTTGTTTGGTTATTTACGTCTGTCATCCTGTCTCTAAAATGTGAGCTCTAGGCGATTAGGGACCTCTTCACCACTAAGTAGCCAGAACCTAGAACAGTGCCTGACACCTAAGTGTTTACTGATTGGCTGCATTTCTACTTGAACATTTCCAGTGACTTGGAATTGACTACTTTGATCCATGGGTGGCTATGTCTCTTTGGATAGTTTTGTATGTTAGAAATTTCACCTGTCTCTTGAACTAAACGCTGCATTCTTGACCATATGAACAGATTAGAAGAGAAAAATGTATGATTATTAAAAAAGATGCTGAGGAAGCATTTTATAAAACTTAACTCCTGTTCATAACAAAAGAATTTCTTAGCAGGTCGGGCACAGGGGCTCACACCTGTAATCCCAGCACTTTGGGAAGCTGAGATGGGCGGATTGCTTGAGCCCAGGAGTTCCAGACCAGCCTGGGCAACATGGTGAAACCTGAGCTCTACAAAAAATATCCAGGTATGTTGGCACACACCTGTGGTCCCAGCTACTTAAGGGGGCTGAGGTGGGAGAATTGCTTGAGCTTAGGAGGTCGAAGCTGCAGTGAGCTGTGATGGCATCACTGTACTCCAGCCTGGGCAACAGAGCAAGACCCTGTCTTTAAAAAAAAAAAAAAAAAAAAAAAGAATGAGAGGAAACTTCCTTAACCTAATAAAGAGTAAAGAGTATCCTCCAAATCCTCCCAATCCTCCAGCGAAGACCATGTCTAATGATGAAACATTAACACCTTCCCCTTTAACATAAGTAACAGCACAAGGATGCCCATTGCCATCCCTTTCGTCAGAACTGAACTGGAAATCCTGCACAATGAGGCAAAGAAACAAAAAAACAGGAATATGGATTTAGAAGGAAGAAACAAGGCTGTCATTTAAATCTGCCCTCTCGGGTGGCTCACACCACCAGCACTTTGGGAGGCCAAGGCAGGCAGATCACTCGAGGTCAGGAGTTCAAGACCAGCCTGGCCAATATGGTGAAACCCCTGTCTCTACTAAAAATACAAAAATTAGCCAGGCGTGGTGGTGTGCACCTATCCCAGCTACTTGGGTGGCTGAGGCAGGAGAATTGCTTGAACCCTGGAGGCAGAGGCTGCAGTGAGCTAAGATCATGCCACTGCACTCCAGCCTGGGCAACAGAGTGAGACTCTGTCTCAAAATCAATCAATTAATCAATCGATCTGCCTTCTCATAAATGATACTCACTGGTCCTCCTTCTTTTTTTCTGGAGGCCCACAGAGCCCCTCTCTGCATGGTAGCCCCAGGTCTTCCTCCCTCTCTGGGCCTCAATCATCTCATCTGTAAAATAAGGTTATCCAAAAAGCTCCTTGTGTTTCTATCCTTCCGTGCCCCTCTGAGTCCATATCCTCCTTCGTACGGGCAAAACACCTCCGTTTTCCAATCGTGATGATTTCCACATCCCTCCTTTCCTAGCAACAACACACTCCATTTTGTTTTGTTTTGCTTTGTTTAAATATGGTGCCCAGAACTGGAGCAGAAGGTGAAGAAAGGCAAGGGCACAAAAAGATGAAAATAGAAGGAGTTAGACTGAAAACAGAACTTGAAAATGGTAGAGAGAGGCAGCCAAGGGGAAGGGCTTGGGGGGAGGGAGGACAAACAAGGCAGGGGACAGCCTCTGGGACAGAAGTGGCCTGGTGGAGCCAGCTTGTGGGCAGTGCCCTATCTCCTTAACTCATTTCTCTGGGAGGGGAGGAAGGTCCCCTCCATGGTTTTGGGAGATGGTGATGGGCACAGAGTCTGTGGTCAGCCACACGCCCTGGGTGGCTCTGCCAGTCCTCTCTTCCAGCTTTCCTCCTCCTGGACTCCAGGACTCTCTCTCCCTCCCAGAGCTGGGGTGGGGGTAGGGACAAGGGGCATTAACAAAAGCCAGCTCCAGATGGGAAGGGGAACTGCACAGAGTCAGGTCCCTGTCCAGGAGGCAGGAGCAGCCGCCACAGTGGGAGGGGAGCAGCAAGGCAACAGCTGAGTGCGACAAGGCCTGGGTTATTTTTTTTCCAGTTTGTTGGCATGTGGGTGGATTTTTTCTCCTTTTTTCTTCTCTCCTGCTCTCTGCCGTTTCCACAGAGATGTGGGAGTTTGCAAATTTGTCTCAGTGGAGGGGGGGAAAGGCAAGAGCTGATTTTGGGGGTCCTTGTCAGGGACCAGGGGGAGCAGACAAGGATGCTGCAATTTTGGCAGCAGAAAAACCAGGACCCATTCCCGGGCAGCATCCTCGGGCGAAGAAGGCTCTCACTTCCTCCTTTTGTCTTGAGGCTGCCTTCTCACCTCGCCTCAGCTCTTGGCTCTCAAATCCATCCCACCTGGTGATTGCAAAAGCCTCCCTCTGCTTCCTTTCTTGCTCTGCAGTGCCAAATGCCCTTTCCTCTGGGCCCTGGACCAACCAGGGCCACTCCTGAGACTATTCTGACCAGAGGCGGCTCTCCTTGTCAGTATCTCTGGGGGTTGGGCTGTGGGAAGCCGAGGAGCTTTTCTTTTTTTCTTTTTCTTTTTTTTTTTTTTTTTTGAGCTATACATTTAAAGGGTAAAAAACAGTACCTATAGCACATGCTAAGTGTCAAATGAGTGTTGCAGGCTTTCAGAGGGGGAAGTTTTCTGAAAGGATTAAGGGGTGGGTAGTTTAGCGAGGGCTTCCTGGAGGACATGGGACCTAGACAAACTGACAGAGTTGCTGAGGGCATGCCAGACAGGGGCAACAGTACCTGGGGCTGTGGGCCTGGACACCTAGATGCCCATTCTGGTTCTGCCATTAATTTGTAATGTAATGCTGAAGAAGGAAATTCTTTCCCCTTCTCTTGGGCTTTATTTCCTCATTTGGAAAATGGGCTGGATCTCTGAAGCTCTACGGATCTGTGCAGAATGAATCCTGATTCCTGGCATCGAGTGTTAGGAGCCATGCAATGGGATCGTGTGTATATGAGTGCGTTGAACACCATCAGTGGGTAGGCTTACCTGAGACTCAGAGGTTTCTTGAGATGTGGGTCTTTCAACTGCTAAAACAATCTTGGGCAGACGGGGATGGTTGGTCATGCAAGCAAGGACCACAGCCACTAGTTGTCATTGTCATTATAATCATTATTATTATTATTACCACTAGAGGGCAATACTCTCTTATGCCTGGGAGTAGGTCTTACCCCCATTGGAAAGGTGCAGAACTGACCCCTCATTCCAGGTCCAATCAGATCTCTCTCTCTCTCTCTCTCTCTCTCTCTCTTGAGACGGAGTTTTGCTCTTGTCGCCAGGCTGGAGTGCAATGGCAGAATCTCGGCTCAATGCAACCTCTGCCTCCCGGGTTCAAGTGATTCTCCTGCCTCAGCCTCCCGAGTAGCTGGGATTACAGGCACATACCACCATGCCCGGCTAATTTTTGTGTTTTTAGTAGAGACAGTGTTGCCGTGTTGAGCAGTCTGGTCTTGAACTCCTGACCTCAGGTGATCCAGCTGCCTTGGTCTCCCAAAGTGTAGGGATTACAGGCGTGAGCCACCACGCCTGGCCCCAGTCAGATCTCCTCAATCTTTCTCCTGGAGAGCAGAATCCTGAAAAATAGATTGTGAATTCCAAATCCCAGGAGTTTCCTTTCAGCTCTGCCCTGTGGTCTGACTGCCAATTGTGCCCGAACCCAGATCAGCAGGTGGTGGCCGGTCCGTCCCACTGTGGCAGAAGTGCCTGCTTCCTAGGGGCTGGGGAAATGGGAGAGATGCTGACAAGTAGCTTTGGTTTGTCTGAACACGATGGGTGCGTTCACAAGGCTATGCCATTTGCCCCATGCTTTGATTGTCTGGCCGTATATGCTTTCTGCAAGGCTAGCCAAGGCCAGCTCCATAGATGCAGAAGCTGACCTCCTCCTTTCTAAAGAAATGATTTTAGGCTGGGCACCGTGGCTCATGCTAGTAATCCCAGCACTTTGCGAGTCCGAGGCGGACAGATCACCTGAGGTCTGCAGTTCGAGACCAGCCTGGCCAACACGGTGAAACCCCGTCTCTATCAAAAATACAAAATTAACCAGGCATGGTGGTGTATGCCTGTAATCCCAGCTACTCGGGAGGCTGAGGCAGGAGAATCGCTTGAACCCAGGAGGCGGAGGTTGCGGTGAGCCGAGATCGCGCCATTGCACTCCAGCCTGGGCAACAAGAGGGGAGACTCCGTCTCAAAAAAAAAAAAAAAACAAACATTTCTGTATTACCTTATACCCCTTATCACATAGAATTGTAGTTACGATTTATCTGTCTATATACCCGATTAGGTTGTCGATTCATGCATTTAACAAATACAAACTGCTTATCACTTACCTACCACATACCAGGCTTTTGGCCAGGCTTATGGTATACAGTGGGGGAGCAAAACAGTACCTGCCCTTGTAGAGCTAACAGTCTAATGAGGAGGCAGGAGGTAAGGAAATCAAGAACTGCACAAATCAATATAGAATTACAAACTCGCTAAATTCAGGAAGGAAAAGGACTCACTGAGAGCATGTATCGGAGGAATCTGCCAAGTTTGGGAGTGAGAGAAGATGCTGCTGATGAGCCGACATTTGATCTTAGATTTGAACGATGAATAGGCAGTTAAGTGGGCAAAGGCAGCGAGGAGAACTTTCCGCGCCAAAGGAACAGCAGGTGTGCAGGGCCGGAGGTGGGGAAGAGCCTAGCTCCCTGGAGGAACATTTGCTCCTGGAGGGCACAGCTTGCCTCTGGTTTATCTCTTACCGTAGCTCCAGGCCTGGCACATAGAGAAACCAGTAAATGTTTGTTGAACTAAATTGAATGAGATTTTGTCATGGAAAGCATCATTAGGTTGCGGGTTGAAAGGCCTAGCTTCTAGTTGCAGTGCCTCTGGGTAATTCAGTACCATTTTCCAACTGCTTACTGTTCACCTACAGTGGACGAGAACCCAGGGCCAAGCCTGGCTGGGGGATTGAAAGGTCAAAAAAACCCTCTCTGCCCTCTTCAAGCAGCACACGGCCCTGATGGAGTAGCGAACAGGGAGACAAGTCCTTTCCATTGTCTGAGCCTCCTTTTATCTGGTTATAAATGAAAGGTTTGGATTACATGATCTCTAAGGCTCTTTCCAGCTCTAGCCGTCTTGACCTGTTCTTCCTTGAATAATAGCGAGTTAGATGGCAGTGCAGAGCAATGGAAAACGGATTTTTCGATTTCTCCTGCCCTGTAGGAGTTACATGCAGTAGGACTGGGGAAATGCAGACCTGAGTTCTGTTTATGGACCATTCTTCCTTTTAGGAGTGTCTCAGGAGCTGTCAGGGTTCACTGCTTCCGGCTGGAATGTTCCAGCATTCAAAGGACTTTGTTTCTTTCTTTCCTGTCCCCCCCTCCTTACCTCCCCACCAGACTTCTTTTCTGCATCTAGGACTGTGTAGTGCAAATCAGGGTTGGAAGGAGCCTTTAAAATGATCTTTTTTTTTTTTTTTAGAGACAAGGTCTTGTCTCTGTCTCCCAGGCTGAAGTGTAGTGGCACAATTATAACTCACTGTAGCCCCAACCTCCCGGCCTCAAGCAATCCTCCTGCCTCAGTCTCCTGAGTAGCTGGGACCACAGATGCATGCCACCCCACCCAGCTAATTTCTTTTTCAGCGGAGACAGGGGCTCTTTACGCTGCCCACACTGGTCTCGAACTCCTGAGCTTAAGTGATCCTCCCACCTTAGCTTCCCAAAGTGCTGGGATTACAGGCGTGAGGCACTATGCCTGGCCAAAATTATCTTATTCGGCTCCTCCATGTAGTCTTTCCATTCCCTAGGCAACAGACCCTCCTGATGAGGCTGTCCAGCCACTATTTGAAGACCTGCAATGACAGTGAACTCGCCATCTTCACCAAGCATTGCCTGTGAGAGCTTTCTTCCCCTCTGGGATCATCTCCCTGTAATTTTCACCCATTGCTTCTGGCTGTGCCCCTTTTGAGCTAAGCAGAATAATTCCACTACATTGCCCCCCTGACAGCCTGTTGGATGTTTGAAGACAGTAATCATGTCCTCATAAGCCTGCTCTCCTCTAGGCCAAATATCATCTGTTCCTTCAAATGTTCTTCATTGTTTCAAATCCCCTTAGCATCTGTAAATATAGTTTAGTTTATGTAAGATTTATATCCCGCCTACTTTAAAGAGGATATTAGGCGACTCATCAGTTTATAACATGAAAGAAAGACAATTAGGGATAAAAATGTGGAAGAAAACAGACCAGAGACCATGTAAAGGAAGCACAAATAGATGTTGCCAGGTACCTAAAATGAACTGGATTATAATTGGACTCTGAATTTGGCTCAAAGTTTGATGGCAGCTAGGACAAAATTGGAAACACATTGGGTTATGTGGTTTTATGTTCTGACGGGATCAAGCTTACAAATCATCTTCAGAGAGAATATTTTCCTAAAACGAAACTCCAGCCTTGCCTATTACAATTACTTTTTGTGCAGCTGTTTGAGACTGATAGGTATTTTGGTTACACCTCACCCCTTCCCCCACTAGGGGAAAGGAGGCTGAGAAGGATAATTAATTAGCCAAATGCCATCTCAGTTTTAAACACCGCTATCTCTTTAGGGATTCCCCCCAGAGAAGAAGTCTTCCTTTCCCTTTCTCTTTTCTTCTGTGTTCCTCACCCATGGCTACTTTTCTACCTTTCTGCCCTCTAAAGCTTGCAATCTTAAGACTCTTTGGAACACCAGACAGCAGCAAATACAGTAAGAAAAGGCTAGTAGCCTGGTGGTCCCTGATCATAGCAATTGTGTGCAAATCACTTGGTCTCTGGTCCTCAGTGTTCTTATCTGGAGAAGGAATTCACCTCCAAGTTCCTTTCAGCTCTGATATTCTGGACTTAAAGTCTGAGAGAAAGACCAGTTTTTTTTTTTTTTTTTTGAGACAGGATCTCACTTTGTCGCTTAGGCTGGAGTGCAGTGGCACGATCTCAGCTCACTGCAACCTCTGCCTCTTGGATTCAAGCGATTCTCCTGCCTCAACCTCCCCCATAGCTGGGATTATAGGCGTGCACCACCACTCTAGGCTAATTTTTGTACAGACAGGGTTTAACCATGTTGGCCAGGCTGGTCTCAAACTCCTGGCCTCAAGTGATCATCCCACTTTGGCCTCCCAAAGTGCTGGGACTACAGGTGTGAGCCACTGCGCCTGGCCAGACGAGTGTTTTTTCTTTTTTTTTTTCATTTTGATTTTCCCACCTCGTGCTTGGCAGCTAACAGATTTGGGAGAAAAGGTCTGCTCACGGAAGGGAGAGAGCTGTGAGGATCCAGTAGGAAAAACCAATTTGAGCAGATGCCACCTTTGGATCTGAGGCAAATGTTTCATGGTTCTCAGTATTCTGACGGATTCTTGTTGACTGGATTCTGGCAGTGGTGAGATGTGGTTTTAAGTCTCTTTCCTGCTCTAGCTCCACGTTCCTTGGCAAAGCTGGTCCCAGGGACTCAGGCTTCTGGGAAATGACTCTGGGAGGCAGCAGGTAGGAGAAAAGGTAGTACCACAGTTTCTGAGGAACAACAATGAACCAATGCTAAACTCACCTTGTAGTGTGTGATTCTTGGTGCGTGCAAAATCCATGTGGGCCCCTCCCCCCGCCATGTCACTCTCCCTACCATGTCACTCTCCTGATCATAAACCTTTGACAGGGCCGGGTGTGGTGGCTCATGCCTGTAATCCCAGCACTTTGGGAGGCTGAGGTGGGCAGATCACGAGGTCAGGAGATCCAGACCATCCTAGCTAACATGGTGAAACTCCGTCTCTACCAAAAATGCAAAAAAATAGCTGGGTGTGGTGGCGGGCGCCTGTAATTCCAGCTACTTGGGAGGCTGGGCAGGAGAATTGCTTGAACCCGGGAGACGGAGGTTGCAGTGAGCCGAGATCGCACCACTGCACTCCAGCCTAGGTGACAGAGCGAGACTATGTCTCAAAACAAACGAACGAGCGAACAAAAACAAAAAATTTTCATGACTGTTCATTGCCTATAAGGGAAGGTCCAGGTCTTTCAGTTTGGCAATGAAGTCTTCTCTAAGCTGAATCAAGCTCTGTCTTTCCATCTCCCATGCCTTGCCACACACAAACGTACACACACACACACACACACACACACGTCTCTTGCTCTGTCTTCAACCAAACCACATGTGGTTCCCTAACACTGTTCTCTGATCCTGTTCCTTTCCTCACGGGCAGAAGGTTCCTCTCAGCAGGCCTCACCCACTTCTAGCACTTCCACCTGTTGAAATCCTAGCTTAGCTCAAAGACCTTCATTCACATCCATAAAGACTTCCCACCCCCTCCCCACCGTCCTTGTGCCTCAACTCTAACGTTTTCCACATTCTGTCTCATTAGTCATGTTTGTGATTTATGGTTGTGGCTCTCTGAGTAGATTGGGAGCTACCTAAGGGCATAGGCTGTATCGGAGTCACAGAAGCCTCTGTGTCATCTTTTCTTCCCTTGAAGGCTCTAGGAGAGAATCCTTCCTGCTGCTTGCAGTGTATAGTGGCTGTGGCAGTCCTTGGTATTCCTCGGCTTATAGATTCATCTTTCCGATCTCCACCTCCAGATTCATGTGGCGTTTTCCTCATGCACGTGTGTTTCTGTGTCTAATTTTCCCTCTTCCTTTAAGGACAGTAGTCATTGGATTAAGACCTGTACTCATCCAGTATGACCTAATCTTAAGTTGATTACGTCTGCAAAGACCTTTATTTCCAAATAAGCTCACATTCAGTTTCTGTGTGGATATGAATTTTGGGGGGACATTATTCAACCCCGTTCACCATCCAATGTGTCCTACATATTCTATTTGCTTCATGAGTCTCTCTCCCACTAGAATGTTAGCGCTACAAGGTTAAGGATTGTCCTATTTTATTCATTGCTATATCCTCAGCTTCACCAGCAGGGCTTTACTCACGGTAGACATTCAAAATAATTTGTAATGAATCTAAGTACCCATCTGCTTTCAACCCCAGAGGCCATCTGAATAATAGAGAAGAAAGATAAGGATGGGAACATACATACTGCTTAGAACATAATGTTCTGTGTTTGTTGGATAAATGGACATATATGGTGGATATACTGTATTACTTTAACATTCATGGAGCACTTGTTTTGTACAAGGTTCTGAGGGAAGATATAAAAAAGTGAGATGAATCATCTGAGTATCATCACTATGCCTCTGTGTGGCCCTGGGCAAGTCACTTGACCTCTCTGTTTTACTTCCCTCATCTGTAAGACGGGGTGCGTGTGTGGGGGGGTAATAATAGTACCTACATCGTAGGATTGTCATGAGGATTAAGTGAGTCCTTATATGTAAGTGTGGAGCACAGTGCCTGGTACACAGGAAGCACCAGAGACGTGTTAACTATTACCATTGCAGTTGTTATGTGTTACCTCTGTGCAAGGCGGCTTTTTCTTTAAAAAAAAAAAAAAGCTTTATTGAGATATAATTCATATACCATAAAATTCACCCTTGTAAAGGGTACAATTCAGTGCTTTTTAGTGTATGGACAGGATTGTGCAACCATCATCACAGTTTAATTTTAGAACGTTTTCTTTTCTTTTTCTTTTTTTTAAGACTAGTCAAGTGCAGTAGTGAGAGGTGGAAAAAGAGTAGAACAAGAAGTTTGATCTGTAATTGACTGTGAACAACCAATTGAGATAACTCACTGCCTTTGGACCAGCCTCGTTTTAGAACATTTTCATCCCCCTCCAAAAAAGCCCCATACCCGTTAGCAGTCTTTCCCCATTTCTCCACCCACACTCCAGCCCCTGGCAACCATTACTCTAATTTCTGTCTCTATAGATGTGCCTATTCTGGGATTTCATATAAAAAGAATCATACAATATGTGGTCTTTTGTGACTGGCTTCTCTCATTAGCATGATGTTTTCAAGGTTCGTTGTGTTTTCGCATGTGTTAGTTCTTGATTCCTTTTTAATGACTGAATACTATTCCATTGTGTGGTCATACCACATTTCGTGTATTCATTCATCAACTGATGAGCATTTGGTTGCTTCCACTTTCGGGCTATTATAAATCATGCTGCTGTGAACATTCGTGTACAAGTTTTTGTGTAGATGTATGTTTTCATTTCTCTTGGCTATATACCTAGGAGTGGAATCCCTGGATCATATGGTAACTCTATGTTTAACATTTTGAAGAACTGCCAGACTGTTTTCCAAAGTGACTGCACCATTTTACATTCCCACCCGCAATGAATGAGGGTTCCAATTTCTCCACATGCTTGCTAACACTTCTCATTGTCTGTTCTGTGGATTTTAGCTATCATAATGGATGTGAAATAGTATCTCTCTGTGTGTGTGTGTGTGTGTGTGTGTGCGCTTAAGAAAGTAATGTTTATTTTCCGTCAACCTGATTTCCGTTTTCTGTTCAAGAGCCTGTGGAAGAACAGCTTAAGACCACTCAGTGGTTGTTCCTATCCATTCAGCTATCTGAAAGTGACTGCTACAGATCAGCCTCCAGTGGTAGGCTGAGTGCTCCAAACTTGAGTAGAGAATTATTGAACAGGCACAAAGGGCACCTGCACGCCTTCAGACCAGTCTGCACCCTCAGGATGAATAGCAGTAGACTCTGGAGCTGACGCAGTCCATTCACCCTGAAGTTTCTCCTTGGTCACAGCCTTTTCAGCAGCAGCCTGCTCTTCCTTTTCAATCTCTTCAGGATCTCTGCAGAAATAGAGATCAGGCATGATTCTCATGGGTGTTCACAGGAGGTGGTACCATACTCCCCGCAGAACCTTCTGGGCCAGCATCCACTCCACCAGACCCCCTGAGGGAGCTCCCGTGTTGTTGCATGGGATAGCAGTGTCCACACAGTGCGGGGGAGACTCTGTGTGACCCAGAGCAATGGTAGGCAAGTTAATATAAGATGCCTCTGTGAGAGGGTAGTGGTCAGCCCTGGGATCAGTAACCACCAGCAGACGTGGCTCCTGGAAGGCTGCCTGGATCTGGTTAGTGAAAGTTCCAGGAGTGAAGGTCCCAGCAATAAGAGTGACCCCAGTGGAAACAGCAAACTTTAGCACAGACCACTGGCCAGTATTCCTGGAAGATGTAATGCTAGCATCGGTTGGAGTTTCAATGGCAACGATGGCAGAAGCTTCTTCCGGGTCCTCTTCAGATTTGATGTAGATGCCGTCACTTTTCCTTTTGCAGACGTACTGTTCCATTTTGGAAGTCAAGGTTGGTGCCATTCAAGTGGGGTTTTGCTGCAAGAAATTTTACGATATCCTCTTCCTTCATCTGCAGGACATGAAGGGCTCCAGATATCGTGAGAGTTTCCCTTTAGGTTACTGGAGAACGCAGGAGACGCCTGATGGGTAGCGCTGAGAGCTCATTGTGGTTTTGATTTGCATTTCCCTGATGGCTAATGATGTCGATGATCTTTTCATGTGCTCATTGACCATTTGTATATCTTCTTTGGAGAAATGTTTATTCAAATTCTTTACCCATTTAAAAAAAACTAGTTGTCTTTTTGTTGCTGTAAGAGTTCTTTATGTATTTTATGTACAAGTCCCTTATCAGATACATGATTTGCAAATACTTTCTCTTATTCTGTGGGTCGTCTTTTCTGTGCAAGGTGTTTTTTGCATGCTTTTATCCAAGACCACCCTGTCAGGTAGCTGTTATTGATAGGGAAATGGAAATTAAGAGAGGAGAAGATGGAATTTAAATCTAGTTTTGTCTGACTGTAAAACTCATGTTTTCTCCTCTAACCCAACCTGTTCACAAAGATAAATTAAGAAACGTTTCTGTCTTTAAGGAGCTCCGTCTGGCAGAGGACATAAAACAAGAACACAAACGAATGTGCTGTAAAGCAAGTCCCACTTGTTCCACAAATGCCACAAGAGAGGGACAAAAGTCCCACTTGTTCCACAAATGCCACAAGAGAGGGACAGAGGAAGTGGAGTAGAAGGTCAAGAGAAGAGAGAGAGGGGGAGAGAGAGAGCGGCAGCTCGCACTTCTGGCTGAGGGGAATCAGGGTTGGCTTCAGTAAGGTGGCATTTGAGTTAGGTCTTGAAGGATGTGTACAGTTTCAGTGGATGGGGATGATGGAGTGAATGGGAAGAGCATTTCTAAATGACAGCAGGAAATAAGGGTTGGTTTAATGAATGGAGCCTGGATCCCAAGACTGGCTATGATGTGGAGTCCCAGGGCTTGTTGAGTTGGGAGATCCTGGGACTGCCTTGGTTAGAGGACCCAGGGACTGGCTAAGATGGGGGATTCTGGGGTTGGCTGAGGTAGGAAATCTGGGCACTGGCTTGAATGGAGAGTGTAAGGTCTGGCTGGAGTGGGAGATGCCTGCGATGTTGTGCATGAGTGTGTGTGTGTGTGTGTGTGCATCCCTTGGGGAGTTCCAACGGATGCCTGGGATGAGGCCAGCTGCAGACTGGCTGGGCTGAGGGGAGAGTCAAGGGACTGGCTAGGATGGGAGACCCAGGGACGACTGCCCCGTGATGGGGGCTGGAGGAAGGTCGCCTGAGGTAGGAGATACAAGGGTTGGCTTAGAAGGGGAATTTGACACTGGTTAGGATTGGCAGACCTAGGGCATGGGGAGCCTGGTTGTCTGGACCAGGGGACTGCCTGGGAAGGGGGTTCCTCCCCGGGATGACTTTGGATGAAGATCTCCAGGCTGGCGGACCCGAGGGACGGGCGGACTCTGGGAAGGAGGGCTTCTTTAGGCTGCGTTAAGTGAGGACCCTGGCACGGGTGGAATGGAGAGATCTCTTCGGGCTGTGATGGGGCTGGCCCTCGCCTGGCGCCGGTGCCTTGGGGCCGGGCCAGCTGCGGGTGCGGGTGGCAGCCGCAGGTGGGGCACGCGGGGGCGGGCCGGGCGAGCCGGGTGGGGGGCAGGGGCGGGGGCGGGCCGGCGGCCGGGGCGGTCCCGCGCGGCCGCGCTGCGCAGTGACTCCGCAGCGGGCGGAGCGCCGTGGGCCGCGTCCTCCCGAGCAGTGGCTGTGGTGGTGGTGGTGGCGGCGGCAGCGGCGGCAGCCTCAGCTCCTGCTACCCGTGCCGCCGGCCCCAGCGCTGTCTCCCGGGCCCCCTAGGGCCCCCGGGCCCTCGAGCCCGGTGCGCGCCCTCGCGTCCCGCCGGCCCCCCTCCCCCGGCTGGGCCCGGGGGAGGGTGGCGCCGTGAGAGAGCGGGGACCGGGCTCTCCTGCCCGTTCCCCCTGCCCCTGGGCGGCCAGGATGGAGGCGGGGTCGGGGCCCCCGGGCGGCCCGGGGATCGGAGAGCCCAAATCGGGCCGTGGAGTACCTGCTAGAGCTGAACAACATCATCGAGAGCCAGCAGCAGCTGCTGGAGACCCAGCGGCGGCGCATCGAGGAGCTGGAGGGCCAGCTGACCAGCTCACCCAGGAGAACCGCGACCTGCGAGAGGAGAGCCAGCTGCACCGCGGGGAGCTGCACCGGGACCCCCACGGCGCGCGGGATAGCCCGGGCCGCGAGAGCCAGTACCAGAACCTGCGCGAGACCCAGTTCCACCACCGCGAGCTGCGGGAGAGCCAGTTCCACCAGGCGGCCCGGGACGTGGGCTACGCGAACCGGGAAGGCGCCTACCAGAATCGAGAGGCTGTGTATCGGGACAAGGAGCGGGACGCCTCCTACCCGCTCCAGGACACTACCGGTTACACAGCCCGCGAGCGCGACGTGGCCCAGTGCCACCTGCACCATGAGAACCCAGCCCTGGGTCGCGAGCGTGGCGGGCGGGAGGCCGGGCCGGCTCACCCCGGCCGCGAGAAGGAAGCCGGCTATTCGGCGGCGGTGGGCGTGGGGGCCGCGGCCACCGCGGGAGCGGGGCCAGCTGAGCCGTGGCGCATCGAGGAGCTCCAGTCCCGGCGCCGGCGGAGGCCACAGCACCAGTACCAGCACCAGCCCGGCCACGACCCTCCAGAGAAAGTAAGGAATGTGTGTTTGTACCCCAGCTCTTCCCTCTAGATCCCTCTCCAACTTGTCCGGCTGATAGAGTAAGAAGCCAGTGTCTGGTTCCGTGTCTTCCTCTCCTGTCCCAGCCCGCCAGGATAAGCGAGGTCCCCCTCATCCAGCCGTCACCCCTTCCCTGGCCACCCCAGACTGGGTTGGCCAGATGAGTGAGGCGTCTCTTCTTTCCCGGTACCGCGGCCAGCGAGAGACTAGAGCAGTCATCGCCGCCTCCCCCGCCTCCACTTCTTCAACCCCTAGCTGCATCCTTGCTAGAAGATGGGTTTTCATTTATTTATTTATTTTGGATATGCTGGTTGGAATTTTTATGGTCGGTGAGGGTGTCTACTCAGAGCCCCACGGGAGAGAAAGCCCCCCACCCCTCCTTTTTCCTCCCTTTTTCTTTTTTTCTTTTTGCCTGATCTTTTCTCCTCTGGCCGCCTCAGCTCCATCCTTTACCAGAGAGGCAGGTGGGGGACCAGAATGGCTGCTGGAGGCTGAGACATCTCTCTGAGGGGAACTGCAGCACATTCTGGCCGGGGGGGGAGCAAAGATGGGGGAGCAAAGATGGAGGCCAGGCCCTTGGCTAGTTCCTCAAGTCCACCCCCTCTCCACCCTTCAAGAAAAACAGCACCCATTTAAAGAGCCCTACCGGGAAGGGAAGTCTAGATCTCCCCCTCTGCTGGATCCGTTCCAGTTCCTGCGCTGGGTCTTGTGTCTATTTGGGACACCTTGGCACTATGTCTTGGGTTGGTGGGACATGGGCTGTGTCCACTTTTTCTGTGCAGATACCATGGTGAGCTGATTGGGATAAATGTATCAGACTGAGAGAGTCAAGGGCGTGCAGGCTCGCGGCTGCCCTAAAGGCTTCCCTTATTTCTTTTCTGCCTTATTCGAAGGAACACTGAGCTGGGAGTTGGGAGACCTGAGTTCCCCTTCCAGCTCTGCTGCACATTGGCTTTGTGACCTTGACTGAGTCTCTTTCTCTCTTAAGCCATCAGTTCCCCCGTATCTCTTTAAACAGCCAGGTCTGCCTTGAATGCTCTTGAAGTACCTCTCCAGCTCAGATTTGATGGTTCTGTGTTTAATCCAGCCACACTACAGAGCAAGTCTGAAGTCCTGTAGCGAATGGACAGGCTTCCCCCTCCTCTCACTGCTCAGCTGGTCCTACCATGTGCCACAACCAGTGGAGTGTCTCTTGGAGGCTGGGCTGGGGGTGGGGGAAACCTTCTGCCTCAGGAAATCTGCCGGGAGACAGCTCTCTGCAACTCCCCCGTGGTGAGGCAGCAGGCTGGGGTGCTGGGTTGAGATGGCTGGGCCCCAGGAGCAGCAGCTGTAGCTTGAGGGCTCGGCTGGGCGCCACTGCAGCACATCCTAAGCTGAGTTTTAGTGTAGACTGACCCAAGGAGTCTGGGGCAAAGGAAGTGGGCTTTCCTGCCCAGGCAGGGCTGCTGTGAGCTCAGTCCAGGAGGACTGACTGTGTACGTTGGGGTGTCACACTGGAAGAGAGACACAGGTAGACCAAGGTACATTCAGGAGAGGGCCGTGGTGGGCCGGGGGCAGAGGAAGACTGCATGGGGCATGGTGATCTTCGAGCCTGGCTGCAGAAGACCTTTCTAGAGGGGTCAGGCCTGTGACAGAGGGAGCAGACTCAATTATGTGTGGCTTCAGGGAGCAGAACCCAGAACAGTGGGAACATTTAGGTTCAATTAGGAAGAACTTTCTAACCTGGCCTTCTGGTGGTGTAGTGGACTGCCTCGAGAGGTAGAGGTGGGAGCTGGTTGGACCTGGGGCTCTCAGCGGAGCTCGGGTGGGGTCTGGGAGATCTGGAGGAAGCATGATTCCCGAGTCAGGTAGAAAGCCCGAGAGAAATAACCTGGGTGGTCCCCAGTTATGGGATTCCATGACTCTGGCTCTCCATCCTGCAGACATTGGTCTGAATCAGTTGGCTGGCTGGACGCCTGTTTGCTCCTGAGTTCCATGTTTCTGCCATCCGTGCAGGCCTACGTCTTGGTCCTTCCCTCTTTTTGTGAACCCTCAAGGTTGCTTGTTGCATTTCCTTGCTTCGCATTTCCTACTGGATTAATAAAGGGGTTTACGTAGTGCTTTAAGTTCCTCTCCTGACCATATATTAACTATTTGCACACCCATCATTATCTCTTTTGGACTTCACAACAAGCCTTGTGCACTGAGTGTTGGCAACTGCATTTTTAGAGATGGGGAAACTGAGGCTCCAAGATGAAGGGACCTCGCTCAAGGTTACCCTAGTAGTTGCTAATGGAGCTGGGACTAGAACCCAAGTCTTCCTGTCTCCCAGGCCTGTTATTTTTTTCTCTAGAGCTCTCCAACCCACAGGAGTCTCTTGGCCTCAGGAGCTGGACTGGCACTGAGCTGGGAGAGACCAGGAGAGCCTTAGGTCTCTAAAGGATTAGAGCAGGAGATGCGTCTGGGATGAGTGGGGAGTTGACAGCGGCAGGGAAGAAAGCTCTGTCTCCCTCCTTTCCACTCTCCCTCCTGGCCTGGCATCAGGAGGGCCTGTTGATGCAGTAGCCATTGCTGTCACTGCTGCTGCTGCAAGCGACTCCCCTGCTAGGCCTGTTCTGGGTTTGTAAGGAGTGGGTGAGAAGCCGCTGGAAGCGAGGGCAGGCAGGGTGGGAGTTCAGCAGCAGAGGCTGCAGCATTGGGGGAGGCTAGGTAGAGCCGGTACAGGCTGGGCGCTCCTGGTCCCCAGGCTCCCCCTGGTGGAGGAAAAGGGAGAGTGGCACCTGGGCCAAGCTGGGGCTTGTGGGGGCCCCCGCCCCCTCTCTGTGCCCAGGGATTTTCTTTAGTTTTCCCAATGATCCCATGCTTCTGTCACCGCGATCCACATTTTACAGCAGAAGAAACTGGGGGGATCAGAGAAACGGAGCCCACCAGAGGTTATGTTACCAGTAAGACAGACTCCCAATCCTGTCAACTTTCCCTCTACTGCATTGGACATCAGCTGTCATGCCCACCCCCATCCATGTCACCCACCCAGGCTTCCCATATCCTCCTGCACCGTCCCCTCTGGACAGGTTCCAGGACGCCAGTATCCCTTCTGCTGTGCTCTGGGTGTGGCCCTTCTAGTGCAGATAGAGTGAGATGCGTCCCTACCTCCTTTTGGTCATGGGTCCTCTGTACGCGAAGGATTTGTTTGCTTGCTTTTTAGCAGTCGTTGGTCCTGACTGAACACTCAGGTCTTTTCAGCTGGAATGACCACATACCCACCCCAAGCCCGGCTGATTAGAGAACAGCTCTGCTTTTGTTGTTGATCTTGGCTTGGCCCCCTTGCAGTTCTGCCACCTAGAATGATTTATAGGAGTGCTAGGGGCCACTGCTGAGTTGCTCCACGCTGAAGAGCTGCGTTTCCCACGCTTTTTGCATGGGCCCAGCTCCGGCTCTGCTGTAGGCGGTGGTGGGCTGAAGCTGGTATGGTGGCAACTCTCCTTCCTCTACCCCCCACCCCCACCCACCCCCGCAAGCTGGCTTACTATTTGGAGATAGCAACTAGAGGGGCTGGCCTGGTGTGTGTGCGTGTGTGTGTGTGTGTGTGTGTGTGCGCGTGTGTGTGTGTGTTTGGTTTGGTTTTGTTTTCGAGACAGGGTCTTGCTCTGTCTCTCAGGCTGGAGTGCAGTGTTGCAAACATAGCTCATTCAAGTGAGCTCACGAGTTCGAGGCTGAGCGAGCAATGATTGCAGAAAAGAACACCAGGCTGGCCCTTCTACTTGCTATCCTCCCGGTTTTTTTTTTTTAAGCAGAGATGGGGTCTCTCTGTTGCCCAGGCTGGTCTCAAACTCCTGGGCTCAAGCGATCTTCCTTGGCCTCCCAAAGTGCTGAGCCACCACGCCAGGCCCAACCTGGGTATTCTTGACAGCCAGGGCAACGTATGGTCTACCACATGCTGTCCTCTGCTTGCGGTGGGATGTCAGCTCGCCCCACACAGTGGCTAAGACCACTGAGAGACAGTGCGTGAGAGAGTGAGCCCAGGAAGAGGCTCAGGGGAAGTCTCTCCTATGGGGTCTTGGGTACTTTTTCCAGGGGGTGTCTCTCCTTCCCAGGAGGAAAACCATTTATCTTCCCTCCCACTGTGTTGTGAGCATTATCTTGGTGTGGGAGGAAATGATAATGTTGAATTTAATGAGAATGTGAGTCTTGCTTCTCTATCTAGATCTGGGGCAAGAATGGGGTTGTTGTCATCCACAAACATTTCTTGGCTGTGTGCACAGTGCAGGAGGGGCCACCAGGCTGAGCAAATGCCGCGCTCTTAGGGCTTGCAGACCCCCGCTCCCCTCCGTCCAGGGAGACAGGGTTGCAGGCCTAGCTCTGCCATAGAGACAGTGCTCAGGGGCAGAATGAGTGGCAGGGGTGGTGAGGAGTGGGAGTTCTCAGAGGAAGGAGGGATCAGGGCAGGCCAGGCTGCTGGTTGAGTAGCTGGGTGGCGGGTAAGGCATGGGGGTAGGGAAGGAATGTGAGTGGTCCCTTCGTGGAGGCGGCAGCCGGGAGGAAGACATCAGAGCAGACTTGCTGCCTGCCCTTCCTCCTCTGTCCTACCCCTGTCTCTGAATTTGCTGGGTGCAGAGTAAAGGCCTGGAGCATGGGGAAGAGGCCACAAGTGTGCCGAGTGAGTCTCAGCCTCCTGTGTGCCAGGCCCCACGCTACGTGGCTTTATGTAATAATAGCTAACATTTTTTCACTGCTCTTACTGTGTGCTAAGCACTATTTGTTCTAAGCACTTCCTATGTATTAATTCATTCAATCTCCACATGAATCCTCTCTTGTAGATATTGTTATTAACTCCATTTTACAGATGAGGAAACTGAGGCCCAGAAAGGTTGGATAGCCTACCCAGGATCACTCAGTGAATAAGTGGCAGAACTGTGAAGGAGCTGGGGGAACCCAGGGAGTTGGGCTCCGGGGTCTGCAGTGTTCTAACCCACCCTGGAGCACTACTTCTTATCTCATTTGCACAGAGCCCCTGCCAGATAAGTGGTTTTTTTTGTTTTGTTTTTTGTTTTTTTTTTTTGATACGGGGTTTCACTCTGTCACCCAGGCTGGAGTGCAAAGGTGTGATCTTGGCTCACTACAACCTCCGCCTCCTGGGTTCAAGTGATTCTCCTGCCTCAGCCTCCCGAGTAGCTGGGATTACAGGCATGCACCACCACGCCCAGCTAATTTTGTATTTTTAGTAGAGACGGGGTTTCACCGTGTTGGTTAGGCTGGTCTCGAACTCCTGACCTTAGGTGATCCACCCACCTTGGCCTCCCAAAGTGCTGGGATTACAGGTGTGAGCCACAGCGCCCGGCCTATTATCTTCATTTTTTCAGGCAAGGAAACAAGGATCAGAGAGAGGTGTAGTGACCTGCCCCAGGTTATTCAGGCAGATGGAGCCCAGAACTGTCTGCCTTCCAAGCCTCTGGTATACCACTGCCTCCCATAGGTGGGCTTTAAAGCATCGGAGCCACTCCAGGTGTGTCTCTAGCTTCCTCCAACAGAGCTCCCAGGACCGCTGCTCTAGACAGGCTCCCTCTCACCATCACTCGCAGAATTTTGGCCATGGTCTCCTAGTAGATTGCCCCTCCTGCTCTTGCTCCATCAAGCCTCTGATGAGGTGCAGCCGGACCGTGTTCTATGGTCCAGCTCCAGTAGTTTCACTCTCTCTTTGGCCTGAAAACTCCTCCACCTGCCCTGCATGGTCCTCTTAAGATCTGTCCCGTTTGCCTTTCTCCTCTCGTCTTTTTGATTTTTTTTTTTTTTTTGAGACAGAGTTTCGGTCTTGTTGCCTAGGCTGGAGTGCAATGGTGCAATCTCACTGCAACCTCCACCTCCTGGGTTAAGCGATTCTCCTGCCTCAGCCTCCCAAGTAGCTGGGATTACAGACATGTGCCACCACGCCCAGCTAATTTTTTGTAGTTTTAGTAGAGAAGGGGTTTCACCGTGGTGGCCAGGCTGGTCTCAAACTCCTGATCTCAGGTGATCTGCCCGCTTCGGCCTCCCAGAGTGCTGGGATTACAGGCATGAGCCACTGCACCCGACCTCTCCTCTCGTCTTTTTACAGACCATGCTCTAGGGAGACTGACCCATGTGCCCCCATGGTTAGCCCACTTGGGCCTTATGCTGGCCTCTAGGTCTTTGCTCATGTTGTTCCCTTCTCTTGGGCTGCTGGACTCAACTGTCACCTCTCCCCGGTCTGTTTGCTGGTGTCTCTCAATGCTTGCTCGATCCTTGACTCTCTCAGTGAGCACTCTGCCCTCTTTATTCCTTTGTGGTTGTTTACATCTCGTGTACCCTCTGTTAGACTGAGAGCTCCTTCCATTTTATATTTAACTTACATATACTGAAGTGCATGCTGTGTGTTAGGGTCCATGTTAGGAGCTGTGGGCATGAGTGAAGGGGCTATAAACTTGAGAACACATAGCACAGCACATAGTAGCTGCTTAAGAAATACTGAGTAGACAAATGAATGTCTGATTGAGCCCTGCTGAACTAATGGCCAAAGGTACCTAATTTTTTCTTCCTTCCAGGAATCCTGTAGTGAGAAATGACAGCTTCAGAATTCCCTTGGGGTAGGCACAGTAGCTCCCAGCACCTTGGGAGGTCTAGGCGGAGGATCACTTGAGCCAGGGAGGTTGAGGTTACAGTGAGCTATGATTGTGCCACTGCACTCCAGCCTGGGCAGCAAATCGAGATCCCATCTCTAAGGAAAAAAACTAATTATTTTGGCTTTTCTCTGGCTTTTTTCGCACGCTCCCTGGAGCCATTTTGGCTTTTCCCGTCTCTTCTCACACTCACCAGCCCCCCATTCATAGAACGTCAAGGTAGCAGAGTTGGATGAGACTTTGGAGACATTTAGACCAACCTGCTGATCATTATCTCTCCCTACCATGTCAGGTCGTGGTCATGACTGTAGCAAGGGGCCTGCACAGGATCTGTGTGCAGTTCCCCCGGCCCGGTGGGAAGTTGCTTATTTATCCATCAAATCTTCTCGAGCTCAGATCCTAGCTGGACACAGTATCTTAGGGTTGACAAAGATTGGCCCTCTGCCTCGCTCACTGGCATGTTCCCTGGCAGAATCATAAACATTGCTCGTGGGGAAGAATGATTAGTAAGTGACCGACTTCCCTCTTTGGGGAGCTCGTTCAGGGCAAGATAATTTGCCAGTTACTACAACTTCCTCATGGTATTTGGTTTCTCTCCAAGCCTGCATTTTGGAAGCATTTACACGGAGAAGACCAATGCCCAGTGCGTAGTAGCTTAAGCTCTCTGGGACCTTAGCATTCAGGGAAAGTGTGGTGCCATGGAAAGACTTTGTGCAACCCTGGGCAAATCGCTTCACTTTCAGAGCCTCCGTTTTCTCAGGTAGTAAATAGGAATAAAACTGTATTTTCTGATGTATGAGATTCATGTTGCCCACCCCCACCCCCCAATAAAAATTGTATCAGAATTTTTCTTGGCCGCCTGGCATACCTGTACATCAAGGTCCTGATCAGGCTGGAAAGCTGAGGATGGAAAATACTACACGAGACTGCCCTGCCCCCTAGAGGTGGAATGTAGCAACACACAACAGTGCGAAGACGGATGCATAGCATCCCTTCCAAAACAAAGATGACAAGCCAGAGCTACAAGTCTGATCAGGATTATTCCCCTCTAACATTTTAGATGTAAATGTGTCACTGTCATCACCTGATAGGTACCGTTTCACTAATGTTTCATTAGTGCATTTCTCTGGAGTGATGTGATTTTTATACCTTTTTAAAGGAGTGATATGACTGCATATCCAGGCCCTGTGATTTCCTACTGCATTCTAGGATACAGCATACTGCATTCACCTAATAAAGCCAATATTTTCCTCTACACAACCACTTTAGAATTATTGCCATCACACCTGTGATGATAAGTACCTAACTCGGCACTCCCCCCACGTTTTCTTACAAATCCGGGAGGGCATCTCACACAACTGTACATCTGATATGCCAGCCAATTCTATAAACAACTCATCTCATTGCGATTGCTGTGAAAATTAAATAGACGACGTAGATGAAGGCGCTGAGCACACGGTATGTGTTTACTCAGCGATAGACATTATTATTAATAACAACTCTGTAAAGCTCTGTGCTGTGGGAGGACAGGGGGAGAAGCCACGTGGCAGCTCACCACATTTCTGAGAGAGAGGTCAGTCCAGTGATTATTGCATGCCAGGCAGAGAAGTCCATGATTAGTATGATATAGTTCCTGGCTTCTGAGGCGCTCATAATCGGGTAGAGAAGGTGGTGATGGAAATGAGATTATTGCAATGAGCCATGTAGTGTGTTATTGCAGAGGGGAGCACAGGGGCTCAAAGGAGGGACATCAACCCAGACTGTCAAGGAAGGCTTACTGGAGGAGGTGACATCTGGGCTAGGCTTGGAGGATGAGTTGGAGTTAGCTAGGTGAAGAAGGACAGCACGTGGGTTGTGGGGGCAAAGGGAGGTTAGGCAGAGGATATGTATGTGGGGAGTTTTTTTTTTTTTTTTTAGTTCAGTACAAACTAGAGTACAAACTGGGAGGCTCGGAGGGGAGTCTGGAGGGTCACCCGGCTCATCATCTTGACACTTCACTAGCAGTACCAGGAGCTTTCTCTGCTGTTTTGTTTTTGTTTTGAGATGGAGTTTTGCTCTTTTGCCCAGGCTGCAGTGAAGTGGTGTGACCTTGGCTCACTGCAACCTCTGCCCCCCAGGTTCAAGTGATTCTCCTGCCTCAGCCTCCCGAGTCGCTGGGATTACAGATGCCTGCCACCACACCCGGCTAATTTTTGTATTTTTAGTAGAGACAGGGTTTCACCATGTTGGCCAGGCTGGTCTCAAACTCCTGACCTCAGGTGAGCTACCCGCCTTGGCCTCCCAAAGTACTAGGATTACAGGCGTGAGCCACGTGCCTGGCCCAAACAGTGTTTTAAACTGGAGGGAGAGGTGCCTATTGTGCGGTGCGGGAGGAAATGCTCAGAGCCATGTTTTAGAGAGATCCCATTAGAGGGCAGTTTGGAGATAGATTGGAGGGTATCCAGGGAGGAGGCTGGTGTAGAGTCTACATGAGAGATGATCAGGCCTGCGCCGGGCAGTGGGGAGTAGAGATAACCTATGTGGGGGAAAGATGACGACGGGGCGCAGCCTGCTGTGGAAGCCGAGGAGTGGCAGCATTCATGACCAATAAATGGGGTTTAAAATATCAGCTTTTAAGTCAGGAGACTACAAGCTGGAAGGACTCTGACAAATTATCCAACTGAAGCTGTTCATTTTACAGATGAGAAGACTGGGGCCCAGAGAAAGAAGGGACTTGCATAAGGCCAGTCAGGATGTGAGCAGAAAAGAGAGCACATGCCTTTAATCCCAGCACTTTGGGAGGCCGAGGCGGGCAGATCACCTGAGGTCAGGAGTTCGAGACCAGCCTGGCCAACATGGTGAAACTCCGTCTCTCTAAAAATACAAAAAATTAGCTGGGTGTGGTGGTGTGTGCCTGTAATCCCAGCTACATGGGAGGCCGAGGCAGGAGAATCGCCTGAACCCGGGAGGCAGAGGTTGCAGTGAGCCGAGATTGTGCCACTGCACTCCAGCCTGGCAACAGAGTGAGACTCCATCTCAAAAAAAAAAAAAAAAAAAAAAAGTGTCACCCTAGTATGAATGCCAATGTTCACAGAATCTTTTCTTAAATGTGCTATTTCCTGCCTTTAAATCCTGTGCAAGTTGCAGGGATTATTATCTTTGTGTCCCACAGATGAAAACTGGGGTCAAAAGGAGGTGACTTGTTGGGGGAGAAAGTGATGAAGGGGCATCATCTAAGGGTCTTTTGTCTTGATGGTAGACAGACCCGCTGCTCCTGTTCCCACCCCTCCCAAATCAAATTATAATCATAGCTGGGAATGAACCCAGGGTTCTCTTTCTCCCCGAGCCCAGGCCCAGCCTTGTTTCTGCTGCTTTTTGCCTTACATGGCTTCGTTTACTATAACTGAGGCAGCTCAGAGGCAGTTTCTGGCCTGACAGCCAGGTCTGTCATTCCCTCTTACTCTGTTTCCATGGAAGAGGGTGGAACTGTGTCTGTCTTTAGTATTTCCCCATTACCTAGTCAGGGCAACTCCGCCTTGGGTGTCTGTTTTGAGGCCCGATGGTATGATACCCAAAGAATGAGCTCTGGACACAGACAGACCTGGGTTTTGGATCTATGTTCCACCCCAACCCATGGGATGGCCTCAGCTAGGTCATTTTACCTTTTCTGAATTTTAGTTTTTCTGGAAATGGGAGAACAGTGCCTGTTTCTCAAGATTTTTTGTTGGTTGGTTTGTTGTTTACTTGTTTTGAGACAGGATCTCTCTGTCAGCCAGGCTGGAGAACAGTGGTGCAATCATAGCTCACTGCAGCCGTGAAACCTCAAGTGATCCTCCTACCTCAGCCTCCCAAGTAGCTTGGACCACAGGCATGCACCACCATGACCAGCTAACTTTTTTTTTGTAGAGACAGAGTCTCTTTATGCTTGTGCTGATCTTGAACTCCTAGGCTCAAGCAATCCTCCCACTTCTGCCTCTCAAGTGCAGGGATTACAGGCATGAGCCACTGTGCCCGGCATATTTCCCAAGGTTCGCCAAGATAATTTGAATGACATTCCCTATACTTGTAGGTGCTCAGTAAATAGTCATTTTTTCTTCTCTTTCCTGAAATCTCCCATGGACGATGACGTAACGAATCAAAGCTTTGCTTCCCTTGAAAACTGGTAGATTTCCTCTTTCCTAATGTGAGGCTGTCATAGCTCACCCGTATCTTCCTTTTTGCCTCAGCCACCAGTTAATTTGAAGCATAGCTCTAACATTTTTGTTGATTTCTTTTTCGGAGTTATTATTTTCTAGTTCAATTTCTATTCTGTATTCTTGGAGTAAGCACCCTCAAATCCTCTGTGACTCAGGCAGGTATAAATAACTAAGGGGTGTAAGTAGTTGAATGAATGTAAGGCTGAAGAGGCTAGACTGCCCGTGGTGGGATTTGAAGAGGACCAGAGGGTGGAGCAGGCTGGGGCAGCCGAGACAGTTATCTTCGTGGCTGGCTGTGAGGAACCAAGGGGTTAGTTAGGAGGGGCCAGCCCTTCACCCTGCCTCTCTTACTCCCTGTTCTCAAAAGAAGCATAGATTGGAGAACAGGACCTCGTGTACCAGAATCATCAGCTTCCCCATTTTGTATTTCTAGTGTGGAAGACAGAGTTCTAAAGAAAGAGAAGGGGCTTGTTTTGAGAAATTAAATCAAAGCAATGCACATACACAGTTTTTAAAAGGTGAAATCGTACACAAGGGACTTATGTATAGAAAGCTGATTTCTTCCTATCCCCTGCTTCTCAGCCCCAGAGGCAACCACTTTTCCCATTTAGTTCTTCTGGTGGTAACTTCATATCTCTAAGTAACATGCCTTGAATGGTTATTTCCTATTTATCAACTTTAAACATTATCTAGACTTTTTCCTACTATGACAAATAATTTAGCTTATTTACAACAGCTGACTCTCTCTACACCCCCACCTCCCAGGTTTTTTCTTTTTGAGACAGGGTCTCGCCCAGTGGTCCAGGCTGGAGTGCAGTGGTGTGATCACAGCTCACTATAACCTCAAACTCCTGAATTCAAGCAATCTTCCTGCCCCAGTCTCCCAAAGTAGTTGCGACCACAGGTGCACCACACCTGGCTAATTTTTATTTTTATTTTTTGTGCAGACAGAGTCTCGCTCTGTTGGCCAGGCAGGTCTAGAACTCCTAGGCTCGAGTGATCCTCATCCCTTGGCCTTCCAAAGTGCTGAGATTGCAGGGATGAGCCACCACGCCCGGCCCCTCCCAGATTTTGAGAGTTTTATTACTGTTTGGGCTCCTCTATTAGTTACCTTTATAACTTTATTAAGTACTGTTTTAAACTGCAACTTCTTATTTTCAGTTTTCCACAGCATCTCTTGACCACACACTTTGTAAAACATGGTTATTACTGCCATCATCCCCATCCATCTCTGCTTCCCTCTTCCACCCCCCCAGTCTCCTATGTTCTGTACTTGCGTATTTAGCAAGATTGATTACATTGGCAATCTATTCTGTAAAAATAATTATGTCTTTAAGTGCTTTACCTAGAAAGACTGATTACAAAAATTACTGGCAGTACACTGTTTCTGTGATTATGACTGTGTCACTTTTAGTCATCTCAGGGCCAAGTAGTTTACTGTAATTATACCTCATTACTCACAGTTGCACAACATTTGTGCTCCCAGGGTTGTTTTAAAACTTCATACTGAAATATAACATGAACACAGAAAAGTGCTCATATTGGAAGTGATGTAACCGTATCACAAAAGTGATACCGTCACTTTTTACAAACCAAATACCTAGGTAACCAGCACTCAGAGATAAAGTCTGTCTTTAATTTACCCTAGTGGTACTCGGGAAGCCCTTCTCAGTTTGAAGGACTGAAGAACTATGTCTCTTCATTTTTTCTCCGTTTGTTTTTGAGATGGAGTCTCACTCTGTCCCCCAGGCTGGAGCGCGGGTGGCGCAATCTCGGCTCACTGCAACCTCCGCCTTCTGAGTTCAAGCGATTCTCCTGCCTCAGCCTCCCAAGTAGCTGCGACTACAGGTGTGCACCACCACGCCCGGCTAATTTTTTGTATTTTTAGTAGAGATCGGGTTTCACCATATTGGTCAGGCTGGTCTCGAACTCCTGACCTCAGGTGATCCACCCACCTTGGCCTCCCAAAGTGCTGGGATTACAGGCGTGAGCCACTGTGCCGGGCCTTTTTTTTTTTCTTTTCTTTTTTTTTGAGACAGGGCTTCACTCTCCATCGCACAAGCTGGAGTGCAGTGGGCTCAACCTCTGCCTGCTGGGTTCAAGTGATTTTCCTGCCTCAGCCTCCCAAGTAGCTGCGACTACAGGTGTGCACCACCACACCTGGCTAATTTTTGTATTTTTAGTGGAGACAGGGTTTTACCATGAGACTACATGCCTGTAGTCTCAGCTTCCCCTGTTGGCCAGGCTGGTGTCAAACCCCTGACCTCAAGTGATCCGCCCACCTTGGCCTCCCAAAGTGCTGGGATTACAGGTGCCAGCCACTGTGCCTGGCCTTCTTCTTAGGTTATTTCTTTAATCATTTCCTTCCCTTCATTTGCTCTGTTTTCTTGTTTGGGAATGTTTGTCCATTGAGTGTTGAACTTCCTGTAGGCTCTTGATCCTATAGGCAGCTTACCTTTTCTCTCATACGTTCTATTTTATGGTGTGTGAATGAGTTAATAGAATGTTTGGGTGAGCCAGGCATGGTGGCTCATGTCTGTAGTCCCAGCACTTTGGGAGGCTGAGGCGGGAGGATCGCTTGAGCCCAGAAGTTCAAGACCAGCCTGGGCAATATGATGACATGATGAAACCCTGTCTCTACAAAAAAAAAAGAGAAGGAGAAAAAAAAAAAAGAAAGTCTGACTGAGCTATGAGCTGTCTGCATATCCAGGCTTGCTTGTCCATTCACTGGCTTCATTTTGGTTATGGTGGGGTCCTGGGAGAGAGAGGAGATAAACATTTATGCCCTTGAGGTGGAAACTAAGGCAAAAGCTACTTTTAAAAATGGTTGTTTTAGGCCGGGCGCGGTGGCTCACGCCTATAATCCCACCACTTTGGGAGGCTGAGGCGGGTGGATCACGAGGTCAAGAGATCGAGACCATCCTGGTCAACATGGTGAAACCCCGTCTCTAAAAATTAGCAAAAATTAGCTGGGCATGGTGGCACATGCCTGTAGTCCCAGCTACTCGGGAGGCTGAGGCAAGAGAATTGCTTGAACCCAGGAGGCAGAGGTTGCGGTGAGCTGAGATCGCGCCATTGCACTCCAGCCTGGGTAACAAGAGCAAAACTCCGTCTCAAAAAAAAAATGGTTGTTTTGCTTTTTCAACCCAGACTGAAACTGGAAACTATTAGTAAGTCCCCCAGATAGCCAAGCCTGGATGACGTCATTTGGGCCTGTGTTGCTTTTGGCCCCAGCCCTTATCATGCACATTCCTCCAGTGGCCTCCAGAGCACCCCTTTCCTCAGCCTCTGCTGCCTCGACCATGGAGTCAAGTGAGCCCTTAGCTGAGGAACCAGAAGCCTGGGTTCTGATCCCAGCCCTGCCCCTGCCTCCCTCTGGACCCGTGGGCCGGCCCCTCCGCCTCTCCTGGGTGCCTCTCTGTGACTTGAGAGGCTCTCTGTCTGCTGTGAGCTGGGCTTTGCTGGGGTTGGCTGGGTTCTTGGAGGGCAGCCCAGCCTCTTTGGCCAGGCGGTGGGAGCAGGTGGGCCAGAGATGGGCCTCAAGCGTCAGAAGGGGGCTTCGAGGCTGAGCTAGGCTTCTGCAACAGCAGGCTGCGCTAGTCTGCTCCCCCTCCCGTCCACTCTTTCCCATCATGGCTCAACCTCTATCCCTCTGCCTCCAGCAGAGGGAGGAAAGAAGGCAGGGCTAGAGAGCTAGTTCTGTTTTCCTTTGCTTCTCTCTCTCATTGTAGTACCGAGCTGATCCACGCTGCAATACCTGTGCCTAGCTCCACCTTCCTTTTGTGGTGTTCCCCCTTTCCGTCCTTGAATGATTGTGTCTTCTAGAAGCACTCCTTGAGTGTCGTCGGGTGGAGGCCTTGGGCTGTACTGCGTGGTAGGGAGACAGGAGACAGATGAGGGAGAGGGGCCAAGCTCGCAGGTTGGGATGGGAGATGCAGTGCCGCTTGACTCTGGGATGACAGAAGGAAGCAGCAGCTGTAGCAGTTAAAAGCATTCGTTTTGGAATCAGACAAACCTAGACTTAAATCTCAGCTCCACTACTTATGAGCTGTGTGAGTCTCGGTAAGTCACATTGCTCCTCTGAGCCTCAGTGACTGCATCCATACAATGAGAAGAACTACTTTGCACAACAAAGTTATGAAGATTGTGCAAAGTAGTAGGTGCAACTGTGGACCACTGTAGGTGTAACTAAATAGTAACCTTATGGCTGGCTCCCAGGTCCCGGTTCAAGCAATTCTCCTACCTCAGCCTCCCAAGTACCTGGGATTACAGGCACAAGCCACCATGCCCAGCTAATTTTTGTGTTTTTTAGTAGAGAGTGGGTTTCACCATGTTGGCCAGTCTGGTCTTGAACTCCTGACCTCGTGATCCACCTGCCTCGACCTCCCAAAGTGCTGGGATTACAGGCATGAGCCACCTTGCCCGGTCCTTTTTTTTTTTTTTTTTTTTTTTTTTGAGACAAAGAGCCTCACTCTGTCACTGAGGCTGGAGTGCAGTGGCATGATCTCAGCTCACTGCAACCTCTGCCCTCTGGGTTCAAGCGATTCTCCTGCCTCAGCCTGCCCGAGTAGCTGGGATTACAGGTATTGCCACTGCGCCTGACCTCGTGATCCACCCTCCTCAGCCTCCCAAAGTGCTGGAATTACAGGCGTGAGCCACCGTGCCCCGCCTATCCACATCATTTTTGTCATCCCAGAACATGTTCAGTAAGTTGTGCTAAACAAGGACTATAGGAACGATAATCACTAGCAAAAGGACAGCCAGCAGCTGAAACGACCATGGCCTTCATTTTGCACCCCTTACCGCCATCTTTGCCTTCAGGATTGTTTGGATCCATTACTAAAAGTGATTCCAGTATCCAACAAGCTTTCTGATTTGTCACATGGTTCTATTTCTTCTTCTTAAATAATCTTTGTGAGCTTTTCTTGCATAATATCATTACCTCATCCACTTGTTCTCTATATTTTTTTGTCATTTCTAGGTGTGATTCTTGGCTTCCTTAGAAAGGAGTCTTCCTCTCTACCTCAATCATCTTTCAAAAGGTTTTTACTTTCACTTTTTTTTTTTTTTTTTTTTTTGAGACAGAGTTTCGCTCTTTCATCCAGGCTGGAATCAAGTGCCACGATCTGGGCTCACTGCAACCTCCGCCCCCCAGGTTCAAGTGATTTTCCTGCCTCAGCTTCCTGTAGCTGGGATTATAGGTGCCACCATCACCCTGGCTAATTTTTGTATTTTTAGTAGACACGGGGTTTCACCATGTTGGCCAGGCTGGTCTTGAACCCCTTACCTCGGGCAATTTACTCGCCTTGGCCTCCCAAAGTGCTAGGATTACAGGCGTGAGCCACCACACCCAGACTACTTTCACTTTTTCCATTGTCATGATTTAGGTGGCATTTGAACTTGGGAGTCATCTTTACCTCCCCCTAGTGCTTTTTTACTCTTCTCACTGTCACAGGTAAGTCTTTGTGCCACTTGTGGTTTAGGGATGCTTTTGAATGCTCCTTTGGGTAAGGCTACAGCCCCACTCATTCCTCAAGCCACTCCGTTTCCTTCCTAACCCTACACTCAAGTTGTACTGAACTATGTAGAGTTTCCTAAGCATGTCAGGCTTCTTTATGCTTCCATGCCTTTATTCTGGCTGTTGCTATGGCTAAATGCCGTTGCTGGTTTTTTGGAGATGGAGTCTCACTCTGTCGCCTAAGCTGGAGTGCAATGATGTGATCACAGCTCACTGCAGCCTCATCCTCCTGGGCTCAAGTGATCCTCCCATCCCAGCCTTCTGAGTAGTTGGGACCACAGGCATGGACCACCACACCTGGCTAATTTTTTGACTTTTTGTAGGGACAGGGTGTCCCTATGTTGTCCAGGCTTGTCTCAAACTGTTAGGCTGAGACAATCTTCCCGCCTCAGCCTCTGGAGTAGCTGGGACTATAGGCGCACATCATCATGCCCGCCTAATTTTTGTATTTTTGTAGAGACAGAGTTTTGCTATGTTGCCCAGGCTGGTCTCGACTTGGGCTCAAGCAATTCTTCACTTTAGCCTCCCGAGTAGCTGGGACTATAGGCACACACTAATATGCCTGGCTGATTTTGAGTTTTTTGTAGAGATGGGACCTCCCTGTGTTGCCCAGGCTGGTCTCAAACTCCTGGGTTCAAGCAATCCTCCCACCTTGACCTCCTAAAGTGCTAGGATTACAGGCGTGAGCCACTGTGCCTGGCCCCAAATGCCTTTTTACCCTTGTCTACATGGAAGATAACTACTTAGCTTTGCTTTTTTGACATAGGGTTGTGCTCTGTTGCCCAGGCTGGAGCACAGTAGCATGATCATAGCTCACTAAAGCCTCAAATTCCTGGTGAACCCCCTGTCTCAGCCTCCCTAGTAGCTGAGGGAGGCCTAGAGACTCATTTCTGTCTGCCGCCACCGTGCCTGGCTAACTATTCAAATTTGAAGAACATCTAAGTACCTCACACTGTTCCAGGCATTGGAAACGGTGAGCAAAATAGACAAAACCTCTGCCCTATGGAGCTGAGATTCTAGTGTATGGATGTCTGGGAGGGGCATGGAAAAGAAACAAATAAACAAGAAGACACATAATATGTCAAATAGTGAAAAGTGCTACGGAGAAAAATAAAGCTGCATGGGCCTGGGGGATGCAGAAGGCCCACTCAACACCACCACAGCCAGTGTTTGCACAACCTTTATTATTATTATTACTATTTATTATTTTTTGAAATGCAGTCTCACTCTGTCGCCCAGGCTGGAGTGCAGTCGCGTGATCTTGGCTCACTGGATCCTCCGCCTCCCAGGTTCAAGTGATTCTCTTGCCTCAGCCTCCCAAGTAGCTGGGACTACAGGTGCGCACCACTACTGGCTAATTTTTGTATTTTTAGTAGGGACGGGGTTTCACCGTATTGGCCAGGCTGGTCTCGAACTCCTAACCTCGTGATCCACCCACTTCGGCCTCCCAAAGTATTGGGATTACAGGCATGAGCTACCACGCCCGGCACACAACCATTATTAAGCAGCATTTTCTCATTGAAGCATTTCCGGTGTTACCACATGTTCTT
The DNA here is from genome assembly GCA_036589455.1 of Ateles fusciceps. Classification (NCBI taxonomy): domain Eukaryota; kingdom Metazoa; phylum Chordata; class Mammalia; order Primates; family Atelidae; genus Ateles; species Ateles fusciceps. The sequence goes on from JAZHEH010003413.1 coordinate 116,605, forward strand.
TATAACCATAATCCTCCCAGCAACCCTATCATATTAGTGCTATAATTATCTCCATTACATTGATGAAGAAACTGAAACTTAGGGTTGTAAATCGCATAGCTAGGAGAGAAAGAGCTGGGACCCAAATCCAGGCCTATCTGACCCCAAAGCTTGGACTCATAACTACTGTCATTCTGCAAACCTCAACACAATTCTCTGAAGTCAGAATTATTATGCCTATTTTATGGTTGGAGAAACTGAGTTCAGAGAGAAGAACGGATTGATCCATGGGTTGCACAGCAAATGAATGGATTTGAACCCAGAGCTGTGAAGGCTAGGGCCTCCTACGAACCCTGAGGCCTAAGGCTCTATAGACTTACCTGCCTCTACATTTCTAGGGTCCAAGCAAGTTATCAAGTTGAAGCCCTTGGCTCTCCATGCTTCTCTTCCCTCCTATAGTCCATATGGAGCCTTGAGATACATAGATACCCAAACCCACATGTCCAAGCCCTGTCTATCTCCCGTCTCCCCTTAGGCCACTCCTTGGGCCTGGATAATAAGACCGTACAATTCCTGAAAGTAAGCCCAAGAAATTTAGGCAGGAAATTCTGAGGTCCTTGGTGCTTGGAGTGCAGCCTAGAAGGGACAGGGCGAGAAGATCCTGATGGGTCTCGATGGCCTTATAGACCTTTTGCCTGATGGGAAGTGGCCCGGTGTAGGGTCTTCTGTTTATCAGTACGACCCATGAGATTGTGATTTGTAATAGGCTGGCCTCCAAGATCCTCCTCCTTTGGCTTCCTGAGCTAGGTCCTGCTTTGCAGGGAAGGGAACAGGGGGGTGTTCTGTGGGCCTGGGACTTCAGAGGCTCTGGCAGGTGAAGAATGGAGCCTTCCCAGCAAGCACTGGTGGACACGCGCACCGATTCTTAGGCCCCCCCTTCACAGTATTTTGTTCCCAGTATTCTAGGCTACTTATCCAATTTAATTTCTTAGTAGCTTTTAAAAAATTATACTTTCAATGCATTTTTTAATTAGGAAATTTAGAAAAACTAGGAAAAGTAGAAAACATTACACAAAATTACAGCACCCAGAGGCAGCCACTCTGAGCATTCAGTATATTTCCCTTGTACTCTGCAGTTTTTTCATGTAGTTGAAATGATTTTACACATACAATTTTTTTCTTGATTTTTCCATTTGAGCATTTCCCCATCTCATTGCATATTCTTCATAACCATCATTTTTAGTGGCAACTGATATAACACGATGGGTTTAACCATCCTCTTAATGTAGGGCATAGAAGCTGCCCCATTTTTCACTGGTTTAAATCATGCTGCAATAGGGCTCCTTGCCCACATAGCATCAAAGGAACTTAGAGCTTTTAGGGAACTGACCTTATATAGGGACAATCGTATTCAGCTTATTTCCCTTTCTAGATGGTCCCTCTAGCTGGGTGCCAGTTCATTTTTTTAGCCATTCATTTATTCATTAATTTCATCACCACATATTTACTCCATACACCTGGGGAACCAGAGTCTGAGATCTGGGGGTTCAGGGAGGAAGAGACAGAGCCCCTGACTACCAGGAGCTCCCAGTCGCTGGGAGAGTCAGCCATGGAAATAGACAATTTCAGAACAGTTTGATCAGGGCTGTGGTGGAGGCAAGAAAAGGATATTGTGGGAGAACAGAGGAGGGCTCCTAACCCAGCCTAGGGGTGTGAAGATATGCTTCCTGGAAGGAGGTGGTACCTAAATGAGTCATGGAGGATGAATAGGAGTCTGGCTGGAATAAGAAAGGGGAGCTTCCTGTTAAACACAATGAGTTGAATAAACTTATTCTCTCTCTGTTGCTTTCCCAAATCTCATTAAAATATGAAAAAAGGAACAAAAAGCAACACATAAGGTCTGGGATATTGACCAGAAATAAACTATGCTACTTAGAGAATCCCAGTGGTGCTCAGGATTGAGAGGTAGTCAAGGTACATCCTCAGAAGCCAGGATGAAGTATGGACCTAAGAACGGGCATGTTGAAAGTCTTTTCTGCCTGGGCACAGTGACTCATGCCTGTAATTCCCTCCACTTTGTGGGGGCTGAGGTGGGAGGATCGCTTGAGCCCAGGAGGTCAAGGCTGTAAGCTATGCTCACACTCCTGCACTCTCATCTGGGCAACAGAGAGAGACGTTGTCTTTAAAAAAAAAAAAAAAAAAAAGAAGTCTTTTATTTTTGGTCCTTCTGCAACCCCATCCAGACAGTGAGGTCCCCGCTCCCAGCTGCCTCCCTGTACAATGGAGGGATGGGGGCGAGACAGGGCTGCAGGCGAAGGGATCTCCAACCTAAAACAGTGGAACCCCAACTTCCTTCCACTTAAAACAGTGGGACTACAATCTCCTTCCACTCCCCTACTTCTAGGACACCAAAGTCAGGTACACACATAAGATCAAAAAATTCTCTCTGGGAAACTTGAAAGGCCCTAGAAAAAAAGGCCTAGACAATACGTAATTAACCAGTAAATACACATAACATAACATCACCATAGTGTACAAAATGTGGTAGTATTTATTTCAAAACTGAGTACACAGGGAGGGAATATATTTTTTATAAGAGAGTACAAAGCGAGTTTGATTATTTTTCTAAAACAGGGTAGAATCACAGGTTGTATTTACTTTAAAACAGAGTACCGGCAGAGGGAGAATATTTATTATAACAGAGTAAAAATTTAGGGTGTACAATTTTTACAACAGTGTAGAAACAGAAGGTGTATTTACTTTAAAACAGAGTACCGGCAGAGGGAGTATATTTTTTATCACAGAGTACAAAAGGAGTTAGTATTTATTTTAAAACTGAGTACACAGGGAGGGGGATATATTTTATATAAGAGAGTACAAAGTGAGGGTGAATATTTCCTATAACAGAGTAGAATCGTAGGTTGTATTTACTTTAAAACAGAGTACCGTCAGAGGGGAGTATATTTTTTATGACAGAGTACAAATTTAGGGTGTACAATTTTACAACAGTGTAGAAACAGATGGTGTATTTACTTTAAAACAGAGTATCGGAAGAGGGAGTATATTTTTTATCACAGAGTACAAATTTAGGGTGTACAATTTTTATACCAGTGAAGAAAAAGAAGGTGAATTTACTTTAAAACCGAGTCCCGGTAGACGGTGTATTTTTTTAAATAACAGAGTACAAAAGGAGGCAGTATTTATTTTAAAACTGAGTATACAGGGAGGGTGTATATTTTATATAAGAGAGTAAAAAGTGATGGTGAATATTTTCTATAACAGAGTAGAATCACAGGTTGTATTTACTTTAAAACAGAGTACCGGTTGACGGGGTATATTATTTATAACAGAGTACAAAAGGAGGTAGTATTTATTTTAAACCTGAATACACAGGGAGGGTATATGTTTTATATAAGAGAGTACAAAGTGAGGGTGAATATTTTCTATAACAGAGTAGAATCACAGGATGTATTTACTTTAAAACAGAGTACCGGCAGATTGAGTATATATTTTATCACAGAGTGTACAAATTTAGGGTGTACAATTTTAACAATAGTGTAGAATAAGAAGGTGTATTTACTTTAAAGCAGAGTACCGCTAGAGGGTGTATATTTTTTATAATAGAGTACAAAGTAAGGGTGTATAATTTTTACAACAGTGTAGAAATAGAAGATTTATTTATTTTAAAACAGAGTACATTTAGAGGGTGTCTATTTTTTATAACAGAGTACAAAAGGAGGCAGTATTTATTTTAAAACTGAGTACACTGGGAGGGTTAATATTTTATATAAGAGAGTACAAAGTGCGTGTGAATATTTTATATATCATAGTAGAATCACAGGTTATATTTTCTTTAAAACAGAGTACCGGCAGAGGGAGTATATTTTATATCACAGAGTACAAATTTAGGGTGTACAATTTTTACAACAGTGTAGAAAGTAGTAGGGTATCTTTAAAACAGAGTACCGGCAGAGGGAGTATATTTTTTATCACAGAGTACAGAAGGATTTAGTATTTATTTTAAAACTGAGTACACAGGGAGGTTATATATTTTATATAAGAGAGTACAAAGTGATGGTGAATATTTTCTATAACAGAGTAGAATCACAAGATGTATTTACTTTAAAACAGAGTACCGGCAGAGGGAGTATATTTTTTATCACAGAGTACAAAAGGAGTTAGTATTTATCTTAAAACTGAGTACACAGGGAGGGTATATATTTTATATAAGACAGTACAAAGTGAGGGTGAGTATTTTCTAAAACAAACAGAGGAGAATCACAGGTCGTATTATTTTAAAACATAGTACCAGCAGAGGAAGTATATTTTTATCACAGAGTACAAAAGGAGGTAGTATTTATTTTAAAACTGAGGACACAGGGAGGGGATATATTTTATATAAGAGTGTACAAAGTGAGGGTGAATATTTTCTATAACAGAATAGAATTACATGTTGTATTTACTTTAAAACACTATACCGCTAGACGGTATATATTTTTTATAACAGAGTAAAATTTTAGGGTGTACAATTTTTACAACAGTGTAGAAACAGAAGGTGTATTTATTTTAAGGCAGAGTACATTTAGAGGGTGTGTATTATTTATAACAGGGTACAAGATAAGGTTGTATTTATTTTAAAACTGAGTACACAGGGAGGGCATATATTTTATATAAGAGAGTACAAAGTGAGAGTGAATATGTTCTATAACATAGTAGAATCACGGGTGGTATTTACTTTAAAACAGAGTACCGGAAGACGGTGTATATTTTTTATAACAGAGTACAAAATGTGGTAGTATTTATTTCAAAACTGAGTACACAGGGAGGGAATATATTTTTATAAGAGAGTACAAAGCGAGTTTGATTATTTTCTAAAACAGGGTAGAATCACAGGTTGTATTTACTTTAAAACAGAGTACCGGCAGAGGGAGAATATTTATTATAACAGAGTAAAAATTTAGGGTGTACAATTTTTACAACAGTGTAGAAACAGAGGGTGTATTTACTTTAAAACAGAGTACAGGCAGAGGGAGTATATTTTTTATACAGAGTACAAAAGGAGTTAGTATTTATTTTAAAACTGAGTACACAGGGAGGGGATATATTTTATATAAGAGAGTACAAAGTGATGGTGAATATTTTCTATAACAGAATAGAATCACAAGATGTATTTACTTTAAAACAGAGTACCGGCAGAGGGAGTATATTTTTTATCACAGAGTACAAAAGGAGTTAGTATTTATTTTAAAACTGAGTACACAGGGAGGGGATATATTTTATATAAGAGAGTACAAAGTGAGGGTGAATATTTCCTATAACAGAGTAGAATCGTAGGTTGTATTTACTTTAAAACAGAGTACCGTCAGAGGGGAGTATATTTTTTATGATAGAGTACAAATTTAGGGTGTACAATTTTACAACAGTGTAGAAACAGATGGTGTATTTACTTTAAAACAGAGTATCGGAAGAGGGGAGTATATTTTTTATCACAGAGTACAAATTTAGGGTGTACAATTTTTATACCAGTGAAGAAAAAGAAGGTGAATTTACTTTAAAACCGATTCCCGGTAGATGGTGTTTTTTTTTAAATAACAGAGTACAAAAGGAGGCAGTATTTATTTTAAAACTGAGTATACAGGGAGGGTGTATATTTTATATAAGAGAGTAAAAAGTGATGGTGAATATTTTCTATAACAGAGTAGAATCACAGGTTGTATTTACTTTAAAACAGAGTACCGGTTGACGGGGTATATTATTTATAACAGAGTACAAAAGGAGGTAGTATTTATTTTAAACCTGAATACACAGGGAGGGTATATGTTTTATATAAGAGAGTACAAAGTGAGGGTGAATATTTTCTATAACAGAGTAGAATCACAGGATGTATTTACTTTAAAACAGAGTACCGGCAGATTGAGTATATATTTTATCACAGAGTGTACAAATTTAGGGTGTACAATTTTAACAATAGTGTAGAATAAGGAGGTGTATTTACTTTAAAGCAGAGTACCGCTAGAGGGTGTATATTTTTTATAATAGAGTACAAAGTAAGGGTGTATAATTTTTACAACAGTGTAGAAATAGAAGATTTATTTATTTTAAAACAGAGTACATTTAGAGGGTGTCTATTTTTTATAACAGAGTACAAAAGGAGGCAGTATTTATTTTAAAACTGAGTACACTGGGAGGGTTAATATTTTATATAAGAGAGTACAAAGTGCGTGTGAATATTTTATATATCATAGTAGAATCACAGGTTATATTTTCTTTAAAACAGAGTACCGGCCGAGGGAGTATATTTTATATCACAGAGTACAAATTTGGGGTGTACAATTTTTACAACAGTGTAGAAATAGAAGGTGTATTTACTTTAAAACAGAGTACCGGCAGAGGGAGTATATTTTTTATCACAGAGTACAGAAGGAGTTAGTATTTATTTTAAAACTGAGTACACAGGGAGGTTATATATTTTATATAAGAGAGTACAAAGTGATGGTGAATATTTTCTATAACAGAGTAGAATCACAAGATGTATTTACTTTAAAACAGAGTACCAGCAGAGGGAGTATATTTTTTATCACAGAGTACAAAAGGAGTTAGTATTTATCTTAAAACTGAGTACACAGGGAGGGTATATATTTTATATAAGACAGTACAAAGTGAGGGTGAGTATTTTCTAAAACAAACAGAGGAGAATCACAGGTTGTATTATTTTAAAACATAGTACCAGCAGAGGAAGTATATTTTTATCACAGAGTACAAAAGGAGGTAGTATTTATTTTAAAACTGAGGACACAGGGAGGGGATATATTTTATATAAGAGTGTACAAAGTGAGGGTGAATATTTTCTATAACAGAATAGAATTACATGTTGTATTTACTTTAAAACACTATACCGCTAGACAGTATATATTTTTTATAACAGAGTACAATTTTAGGGTGTACAATTTTTACAACAGTGTAGAAACAGAAGGTGTATTTATTTTAAGGCAGAGTACATTTAGAGGGTGTGTATTATTTATAACAGGGTACAAGATAAGGTTGTAATTTATTTTAAAACTGAGTACACAGGGAGGGCATATATTTTATATAAGAGAGTACAAAGTGAGAGTGAATATGTTCTATAACATAGTAGAATCACGGGTGGTATTTACTTTAAAACAGAGTACCGGAAGACGGTGTATATTTTTTATAACAGAGTACAAAATGTGGTAGTATTTATTTCAAAACTGAGTACACAGGGAGGGAATATATTTTTTATAAGAGAGTACAAAGCGAGTTTGATTATTTTCTAAAACAGGGTAGAATCACAGGTTGTATTTACTTTAAAACAGAGTACCGGCAGAGGGGAGAATATTTATTATAACAGAGTAAAAATTTAGGGTGTACAATTTTTACAACAGTGTAGAAACAGAAGGTGTATTTACTTTAAAACAGAGTACCGGCAGAGGGAGTATATTTTTTATCACAGAGTACAAAAGGAGTTAGTATTTATTTTAAAACTGAGTACACAGGGAGGGGATATATTTTATATAAGAGAGTACAAAGTGAGGGTGAATATTTCCTATAACAGAGTAGAATCGTAGGTTGTATTTACTTTAAAACAGAGTACCGTCAGAGGGAGTATATTTTTTATGACAGAGTACAAATTTAGGGTGTACAATTTTACAACAGTGTAGAAACAGATGGTGTATTTACTTTAAAACAGAGTATTGGAAGAGGGAGTATATTTTTTATCACAGAGTACAAATTTAGGGTGTACAATTTTTATACCAGTGAAGAAAAAGAAGGTGAATTTACTTTAAAACCGAGTCCCGGTAGACGGTGTATTTTTTTTAAATAACAGAGTACAAAAGGAGGCAGTATTTATCTTAAAACTCAGTATACAGGGAGGGTGTATATTTTATATAAGAGAGTAAAAAGTGATGGTGAATATTTTCTATAACAGAGTAGAATCACAGGTTGTATTTACTTTAAAAGAGAGTACCGGTTGACGGGGTATATTATTTATAACAGAGTACAAAAGGAGGTAGTATTTATTTTAAACCTGAATACACAGGGAGGGTATATGTTTTATATAAGAGAGTACAAAGTGAGGGTGAATATTTTCTATAACAGAGTAGAATCACAGGATGTATTTACTTTAAAACAGAGTACCGGCAGATTGAGTATATATTTTATCACAGAGTGTACAAATTTAGGGTGTACAATTTTAACAATAGTGTAGAATAAGAAGGTGTATTTACTTTAAAGCAGAGTACCACTAGAGGGTGTATATTTTTTATAATAGAGTACAAAGTAAGGGTGTATAATTTTTACAACAGTGTAGAAATAGAAGATTTATTTATTTTAAAACAGAGTACATTTAGAGGGTGTCTATTTTTTATAACAGAGTACAAAAGGAGGCAGTATTTATTTTAAAACTGAGTACACTGGGAGGGATATATTTTATATAAGAGAGTACAAAGTGCGTGTGAATATTTTATATATCAGAGTAGAATCACAGGTTATATTTTCTTTAAAACAGAGTACCGGCAGAGGGAGTATCTTTTATATCACAGAGTACAAATTTAGGGTGTACAATTTTTACAACAGTGTAGAAATAGAAGGTGTATTTACTTTAAAACAGAGTACCGGCAGAGGGAGTATATTATTTATCACAGAGTACAGAAGGAGTTAGTATTTATTTTAAAACTGAGTACACAGGGAGATTATATATTTTATATAAGAGAGTACAAAGTGATGGTGAATATTTTCTATAACAGAGTAGAATCACAAGTTGTATTTACTTTAAAACACTATACCGCTAGACGGTATATATTTTTTATAACAGAGTACAATTTTAGGGTGTACAATTTTTACAACAGTGTAGAAACAGAAGGTGTATTTATTTTAAGGCAGAGTACATTTAGAGGGTGTGTATTATTTATAACAGGGTACAAGATAAGGTTGTATTTATTTTAAAACTGAGTACACAGGGAGGGCATATATTTTATATAAGAGAGTACAAAGTGAGAGTGAATATGTCCTATAACATAGTAGAATCACGGGTGGTATTTACTATAAAACAGAGTACCGGAAGACGGTGTATATTTTTTATAACAGAGTACAAAATGTGGTAGTATTTATTTCAAAACTGAGTACACAGGGAGGGAATATATTTTTTATAAGAGAGTACAAAGCGAGTTTGATTATTTTCTAAAACAGGGTAGAATCACAGGTTGTATTTACTTTAAAACAGAGTACCTGCAGAGGGAGAATATTTATTATAACAGAGTAAAAATTTAGGGTGTACAATTTTTACAACAGTGTAGAAACAGAAGGTGTATTTACTTTAAAACAGAGTACCAGCAGAGGGAGTATATTTTTTATCACAGAGTACAAAAGGAGTTAGTATTTATTTTAAAACTGAGTACACAGGAAGGGGATATATTTTATATAAGAGAGTACAAAGTGAGGGTGAATATTTCCTATAACAGAGTAGAATCGTAGGTTGTATTTACTTTAAAACAGAGTACCGTCCCAGGGAGTATATTTTTTATGACAGAGTACAAATTTAGGGTGTACAATTTTTATACCAGTGAAGAAAAAGAAGGTGAATTTACTTTAAAACCGAGTCCCAGTAGAGGGTATATTTTTTTTAAATAACAGAGTACAAAAGGAGGCAGTATTTATTTTAAAACTGAGTATACAGGAAGGGTGTATATTTTATATAAGAGAGTAAAAAGTGATGGTAAATATTTTCTATAACAGAGTAGAATCACAGGTTGTATTTACTTTAAAACAGAGTACCGGTTGACGGGGTATATTATTTATAACAGAGTACAAAAGGAGGTAGTATTTATTTTAAACCTGAATACACAGGGAGGGTATATGTTTTATATAAGAGAGTACAAAGTGAGGGTGAATATTTTCTATAACAGAGTAGAATCACAGGATGTATTTACTTTAAAAGAGAGTACCGGCAGATTGAGTATATATTTTATCACAGAGTGTACAAATTTAGGGTGTACAATTTTAACAATAGTGTAGAATAAGAAGGTGTATTTACTTTAAAGAAGAGTACCGCTAGAGGGTGTATATTTTTTATAATAGAGTACAAAGTAAGGGTGTATAATTTTTACAACAGTGTAGAAATAGAAGATTTATTTATTTTAAAACAGAGTACATTTAGAGGGTGTCTATTTTTTATAACAGAGTACAAAAGGAGGCAGTATTTATTTTAAAACTGAGTACACTGGGAGGGTTAATATTTTATATAAGAGAGTACAAAGTGCGTGTGAATATTTTATATATGAGAGTAGAATCACAGGTTATATTTTCTTTAAAACAGAGTACCGGCAGAGGGAGTATATTTTATATCACAGAGTACAAATTTAGGGTGTACAATTTTTACAACAGTGTAGAAATAGAAGGTGTATTTACTTTAAAACAGAGTACCGGCAGTGGGAGTATATTTTTTATGACAGAGTACAAATTTAGGGTGTAAATTTTACAACAGTGTAGAAACAGATGGTGTATTTACTTTAAAACAGAGTATCGGAAGAGGGAGTATATTTTTTATCACAGAGTACAAATTTAGGGTGTACAATTTTTATACCAGTGAAGAAAAAGAAGGTGAATTTACTTTAAAACAGAGTACCGGCAGAGGGAGTATATTTTTTATCACAGAGTACAGAAGGATTTAGTATTTATTTTAAAACTGAGTACACAGGGAGGTTATATATTTTATATAAGAGAGTACAAAGTGATGGTGAATATTTTCTATAACAGAGTAGAATCACAAGATGTATTTACTTTAAAACAGAGTACCGGCAGAGGGAGTATATTTTTTATCAGAGAGTACAAAAGGAGTTAGTATTTATCTTAAAACTGAGTACACAGGGAGGGTATATATTTTATATAAGACAGTACAAAGTGAGGGTGAGTATTTTCTAAAACAAACAGAGGAGAATCACAGGTTGTATTATTTTAAAACATAGTACCAGCAGAGGAAATATATTTTTATCACAGAGTACAAAAGGAGGTAGCATTTATTTTAAAACTGAGGACACAGGGAGGGGATATATTTTATATAAGAGTGTACAAAGTGAGGGTGAATATTTTCTATAACAGAATAGAATTACATGTTGTATTTACTTTAAAACACTATACCGCTAGACGGTATATATTTTTTATAACAGAGTACAATTTTAGGGTGTACAATTTTTACAACAGTGTAGAAACAGAAGGTGTATTTATTTTAAGGCAGAGTACATTTAGAGGGTGTGTATTATTTATAACAGGGTACAAGATAAGGTTGTATTTATTTTAAAACTGAGTACACAGGGAGGGCATATATTTTGTATAAGAGAGTACAAAGTGAGAGTGAATATGTTCTATAACATAGTAGAATCACGGGTGGTATTTACTTTAAAACAGAATAACGGAAGATGGTGTATATTTTTTATAACAGAGTACAAAATGTGGTAGTATTTATTTCAAAACTGAGTACACAGGGAGGGAATATATTTTTATAAGAGAGTACAAAGCGAGTTTGATTATATTCTAAAACAGGGTAGAATCACAGGTTGTATTTACTTTAAAACAGAGTACCGGCAGAGGGAGTATATTTTTATCACAGAGTACAAATTTAGGGTGTACAATTTTTATACCAGTGAAGAAAAAGAAGGTGAATTTACTTTAAAACCGAGTGCCGGTAGACGGTGTATTTTTTTTAAATAACAGAGTACAAAAGGAGTCAGTATTTATCTTAAAACTGAGTATACAGGGAGGGTGTCTCTTTTATATAAGAGAGTAAAAAGTGATGGTGAATATTTTCTATAACAGAATAGAATCACAGGTTTTATTTACTTTAAAAGAGAGTACCGGTTGACGGGGAATATTATTTATAACAGAGTATAAAAGGAGGTAGTATTTATTTTAAACCTGAATACACATGGAGGGTATATGTTTTACATAAGAGAGTACAAAGTGAGGGTGAATATTTTCAATAACAGAGTAGAATCACAGGATGTATTTACTTTAAAACAGAGTACCGGCAGATTGAGTATATATTTTATCACAGAGTGTACAAATTTAGGGTGTATAATTTTAACAATAGTGTAAAATAAGAAGGTGTATTTACTTTAAAGCAGAGTACCGCTAGAGTGTGTATATTTTTTATAATAGAGTACAAAGTAAGGGTGTATAATTTTTACAACAGTGTAGAAATAGAAGATTTATTTATTTTAAAACAGAGTACATTTAGAGGGTGTCTATTTTTTATAACAGAGTACAAAAGGAGGCAGTATTTATTTTAAAACTGAGTACAATGGGAGGGTTAATATTTTATATAAGAGAGTACAAAGTGCGTGTGAATATTTTATATATGAGAGTAGAATCACAGGTTATATTTTCTTTAAAACAGAGTACCGGCAGAGGGAGTATATTTTATATCACAGAGTACAAATTTAGGGTGTACAATTTTTACAACAGTGTAGAAATAGAAGGTGTATTTACTTTAAAACAGAGTACCGGCAGAGGGAGTATATTTTTATAACAGAGTACAAAAGGAGTTAGTATTTATTTTAAAACTGAGTAAAGGATGGGATATATTTTATATAAGAGAGTACAAAGTGAGGGTGAATATTTTATATAACAGAGTAGAATCACAGGTTATATTTTCTTTAAAACAGAGTACCGGCAGAGGGAGTATATTTTATATCACAGAGTACAAATTTAGGGTGTACAATTTTTACAACAGTGTAGAAATAGAAGGTGTATTTACTTTAAAACAGAGTACCGGCAGAGGGAGTATATTTTTCATCACAGAGTACAGAAGGATTTAGTATTTATTTTAAAACTGAGTACACAGGGAGATTATATATTTTATATAAGAGAGTACAAAGTGATGGTTAATATTTTCTATAACAGAGTAGAATCACAAGATGTATTTACTTTAAAACAGAGTACCGGCAGAGGGAGTATATTTTTTATCAGAGAGTACAAAAGGAGTTAGTATTTATCTTAAAACTGAGTACACAGGGAGGGTATATATTTTATATAAGACAGTACAAAGTGAGGGTGAGTATTTTCTAAAACAAACAGAGGAGAATCACAGGTTGTATTATTTTAAAACATAGTACCAGCAGAGGAAGTATATTTTTATCACAGAGTACAAAAGGAGGTAGTATTTATTTTAAAACTGAGGACACAAGGAGGGGATATATTTTATATAAGAGTGTACAAAGTGAGGGTGAATATTTTCTATAACAGAATAGAATTACATGTTGTATTTACTTTAAAACACTATACCGCTAGACGGTATATATTTTTTATAACAGAGTACAATTTTAGGGTGTACAATTTTTACAACAGTGTAGAAACAGAAGGTGTATTTATTTTAAGGCAGAGTACATTTAGAGGGTGTGTATTATTTATAACAGGGTACAAGATAAGGTTGTATTTATTTTAAAACTGAGTACACAGGGAGGGCATATATTTTGTATAAGAGAGTACAAAGTGAGAGTGAATATGTTCTATAACATAGTAGAATCACGGGTGGTATTTACTTTAAAACAGAGTACCGGAAGACGGTGTATATTTTTTATAACAGAGTACAATATGTGGTAGTATTTATTAAAACTGAGTACACAGGGAGGGCATATATTTATAAGGGAGTACAAAGTGAGAGTGAATATGTTCTAAACAAGTAGAATCACAGGTGTATTTATTTAAAAAGAATAACGAAATGGTGTATATTTTTATAACAGAGTACAAAATGTGGTAGTATTTATTTCAAAACTGAGTACACAGGGAGGGAATATATTTTTTATAAGAGAGTACAAAGCGAGTTTGATTATATTTTAAAACAGGGTAGAATCACAGGTTGTATTTACTTTAAAACAGAGTACCGGCAGAGGGAGTATATTTTTATCACAGAGTAAAAATTTAGGGTGTACAATTTTTACAACAGTGAAGAAATAGAAGGTGTATTTACTTTAAAACAGAGTACCGGCAGAGGGAGTATATTTTTTATAACAGAGTACAAAAGGAGTTAGTATTTATTTTAAAACTGAGTACACAGGGAGGGGATATATTTTATATAAGAGAGTACAAAGTGAGGGTGAATATTTTCTATAACAGAGTAGAATCGTAGGTTGTATTTACTTTAAAACAGAGTACCGTCAGAGGGAGTATATTTTTTATGACAGAGTACAAATTTAGGGTGTACAATTTTACAACAGTGTAGAAACAGATGGTGTATTTACTTTAAAACAGAGTATCGGAAGAGGGAGTATATTTTTTATCACAGAGTACAAATTTAGGCTGTACAATTTTTACACCAGTGAAGAAAGAAGGTGAATTTACTTTAAAACAGAGTACCGGCAGAGGGAGTATATTTTTATACAGAGTACAAAGGATTTAGTATTTATTTTAAAACTGAGTAAAGGGAGGTTATATATTTTATATAAGAGAGTAAAAGTGATGGTAATATTTTCTATAACAGAGTAGAATCACAAGATGTATTTACTTTAAAACAGAGTACCGGCAGAGGGAGTATATTTTTATAGAGAGTACAAAAGGAGTTAGTATTTATCTTAAAACAGAGTACACAGGGAGGGTATATATTTTATATAAGACAGTACAAAGTGAGGGTGAGTATTTTCTAAAACAAACAGAGGAGAATCACAGGTTGTATTATTTTAAAACATAGTACCAGCAGAGGAATATATTTTTATCACAGAGTACAAAAGGAGGTAGTATTTATTTTAAAACTGAGGACACAAGGAGGGGATATATTTTATATAAGAGTGTACAAAGTGAGGGTGAATATTTTCTATAACAGAATAGAATTACATGTTGTATTTACTTTAAAACACTATACCGCTAGACGGTATATATTTTTTATAACAGAGTACAATTTTAGGGTGTAAATTTTTACAACAGTGTAGAAACAGAAGGTGTATTTATTTTAAGGCAGAGTACATTTAGAGGGTGGGTATTATTTATAACAGGGTACAAGATAAGGTTGTATTTATTTTAAAACTGAGTACAAGGGAGGGCATATATTTTATATAAGAGAGTACAAAGTGAGAGTGAATATGTTCTATAACATAGTAGAATCACGGGTGGTATTTACTTTAAAACAGAGTACCGGAAGATGGTGTATATTTTTTATAACAGAGTACAAAATGTGGTAGTATTTATTTCAAAACTGAGTACACAGGGAGGGAATATATTTTTTATAAGAGAGTACAAAGCGAGTTTGATTATATTCTAAAACAGAGTAGAATCACAGGTTGTATTTACTTTAAAACAGAGTACCGGCAGAGGGAGTATATTTTTATCACAGAGTACAAATTTAGGGTGTACAATTTTTATACCAGTGAAGAAAAAGAAGGTGAATTTACTTTAAAACCAAGTCCCGGTAGACGGTGTATTTTTTTTAAATAACAGAGTACAAAAGGAGTTAGTATTTATCTTAAAACTGAGTATACAGGGAGGGTGTATCTTTTATATAAGAGAGTAAAAAGTGATGGTGAATATTTTCTATAACAGAGTAGAATCACAGGTTTTATTTACTTTAAAAGAGAGTACCGGTTGACGGGGAATATTATTTATAACAGAGTATAAAAGGAGGTAGTATTTATTTTAAACCTGAATACACAGGGAGGGTATATGTTTTATATAAGAGAGTACAAAGTGAGGGTGAATATTTTCAATAACAGAGTAGAATCACAGGATGTATTTACTTTAAAACAGAGTACCGGCCGATTGAGTATATATTTTATCACAGAGTGTACAAATTTAGGGTGTATAATTTTAACAATAGTGTAAAATAAGAAGGTGTATTTACTTTATAGCAGAGTACCGCTAGAGGGTGTATATTTTTTATAATAGAGTACAAAGTAAGGGTGTATAATTTTTACAACAGTGTAGAAATAGAAGATTTATTTATTTTAAAACAGAGTACATTTAGAGGGTGTCTATTTTTTATAACAGAGTACAAAAGGAGGCAGTATTTATTTTAAAACTGAGTACAATGGGAGGGTTAATATTTTATATAAGAGAGTACAAAGTGCGTGTGAATATTTTATATATGAGAGTAGAATCAAGGTTATATTTTCTTTAAAACAGAGTACCGGCAGAGGGAGTATATTTTATATCACAGAGTACAAATTTAGGGTGTACAATTTTTACAACAGTGTAGAAATAGAAGGTGTATTTACTTTAAAACAGAGTACCGGCAGAGGGAGTATATTTTTTATCACAGAGTACAAAAGGAGTTAGTATTTATTTTAAAACTGAATAACAGGCATGGGATATATTTTATATAAGAGAGTACAAAGTGAGGGTGAATATTTTATATATCATAGTAGAATCACAGGTTATATTTTCTTTAAAACAGAGTACCGGCAGAGGGAGTATATTTTATATCACAGAGTACAAATTTAGGGTGTACAATTTTTACAACAGTGTAGAAATAGAAGGTGTATTTACTTTAAAACAGAGTACCGGCAGAGGGAGTATATTTTTATCACAGAGTACAGAAGGATTTAGTATTTATTTTAAAACTGAGTACACAGGGAGGTTATATATTTTATATAAGAGAGTACAAAGTGATGGTGAATATTTTCTATAACAGAGTAGAATCACAAGATGTATTTACTTTAAAACAGAGTACCGGCAGAGGGAGTATATTTTTTATCAGAGAGTACAAAAGGAGTTAGTATTTATCTTAAAACTGAGTACACAGGGAGGGTATATATTTTATATAAGACAGTACAAAGTGAGGGTGAGTATTTTCTAAAACAAACAGAGGAGAATCACAGGTTGTATTATTTTAAAACATAGTACCAGCAGAGGAAATATATTTTTATCACAGAGTACAAAAGGAGGTAGTATTTATTTTAAAACTGAGGACACAGGGAGGGGATATATTTTATATAAGAGTGTACAAAGTGAGGGTGAATATTTTCTATAACAGAATAGAATTACATGTTGTATTTACTTTAAAACACTATACCGCTAGACGGTATATATTTTTTATAACAGAGTACAATTTTAGGGTGTACAATTTTTACAACAGTGTAGAAACAGAAGGTGTATTTATTTTAAGGCAGAGTACATTTAGAGGGTGTGTATTATTTATAACAGGGTACAAGATAAGGTTGTATTTATTTTAAAACTGAGTACACAGGGAGGGCATATATTTTATATAAGAGAGTACAAAGTGAGAGTGAATATGTTCTATAACATAGTAGAATCACGGGTGGTATTTACTTTAAAACAGAGTACCGGAAGACGGTGTATATTTTTTATAACAGAGTAAATATGTGGTAGTATTTATTTTAAAACTGAGTACACAGGGAGGGCATATATTTTGTATAAGGGAGTACAAAGTGAGAGTGAATATGTTCTATAACATAGTAGAATCACGGGTGGTATTTACTTTAAAACAGAATAACGGAAGATGGTGTATATTTTTTATAACAGAGTACAAAATGTGGTAGTATTTATTTCAAAACTGAGTACACAGGGAGGGAATATATTTTTTATAAGAGAGTACAAAGCGAGTTTGATTATATTCTTAAAACAGGGTAGAATCACAGGTTGTATTTACTTTAAAACAGAGTACCGGCAGAGGGAGAATATTTATTATCACAGAGTAAAAATTTAGGGTGTACAATTTTTACAACAGTGAAGAAATAGAAGGTGTATTTACTTTAAAACAGAGTACCGGCAGAGGGAGTATATTTTTTATAACAGAGTACAAAAGGAGTTAGTATTTATTTTAAAACTGAGTACACAGGGAGGGGATATATTTTATATAAGAGAGTACAAAGTGAGGGTGAATATTTTCTATAACAGAGTAGAATCGTAGGTTGTATTTACTTTAAAACAGAGTACCGTCAGAGGGAGTATATTTTTTATGACAGAGTACAAATTTAGGGTGTACAATTTTACAACAGTGTAGAAACAGATGGTGTATTTACTTTAAAACAGAGTATCGGAAGAGGGAGTATATTTTTTATCACAGAGTACAAATTTAGGCTGTACAATTTTTATACCAGTGAAGAAAAAGAAGGTGAATTTACTTTAAAACCGAGTCCCGGTAGACGGTGTATTTTTTTTAAATAACAGAGTACAAAAGGAGGCAGTATTTATTTTAAAACTGAGTATACAGGGAGGGTGTATATTTTATATAAGAGAGTAAAAAGTGATGGTGAATATTTTCTATAACAGAGTAGAATCACAGGTTGTATTTACTTTAAAAGAGAGTACCGGTTGACGGGGTATATTATTTATAACAGAGTACAAAAGGAGGTAGTATTTATTTTAAACCTGAATACACAGGGAGGGTATATGTTTTATATAAGAGAGTACAAAGTGAGGGTGAATATTTTCTATAACAGAGTAGAATCACAGGATGTATTTACTTTAAAACAGAGTACCGGCAGATTGAGTATATATTTTATCACAGAGTGTACAAATTTAGGGTGTACAATTTTAACAATAGTGTAGAATAAGAAGGTGTATTTACTTTAAAGCAGAGTACCGCTAGAGGGTGTATATTTTTTATAATAGAGTACAAAGTAAGGGTGTATAATTTTTACAACAGTGTAGAAATAGAAGATTTATTTATTTTAAAACAGAGTACATTTAGAGGGTGTCTATTTTTTATAACAGAGTACAAAAGGAGGCAGTATTTATTTTAAAACTGAGTACACTGGGAGGGTTAATATTTTATATAAGAGAGTACAAAGTGCGTGTGAATATTTTATATATCATAGTAGAATCACAGGTTATATTTTCTTTAAAACAGAGTACTGGCAGAGGGAGTATATTTTATATCACAGAGTACAAATTTAGGGTGTACAATTTTTACAACAGTGTAGAAATACAAGGTGTATTTACTTTAAAACAGAGTACCGGCAGAGGGAGTATATTTTTTATCACAGAGTACAGAAGGATTTAGTATTTATTTTAAAACTGAGTACACAGGGAGGTTATATATTTTATATAAGAGAGTACAAAGTGATGGTGAATATTTTCTATAACAGAGTAGAATCACAAGATGTATTTACTTTAAAACAGAGTACCGGCAGAGGGAGTATATTTTTTATCACAGAGTAAAAAAGGAGTTAGTATTTATCTTAAAACTGAGTACACAGGGAGGGTATATATTTTATATAAGACAGTACAAAGTGAGGGTGAGTATTTTCTAAAACAAACAGAGGAGAATCACAGGTTGTATTATTTTAAAACATAGTACCAGCAGAGGAAGTATATTTTTATCACAGAGTACAAAAGGAGGTAGTATTTATTTTAAAACTGAGGACACAGGGAGGGGATATATTTTATATAAGAGTGTACAAAGTGAGGGTGAATATTTTCTATAACAGAATAGAATTACATGTTGTATTTACTTTAAAACACTATACCGCTAGACGGTATATATTTTTTATAACAGAGTACAATTTTAGGGTGTACAATTTTTACAACAGTGTAGAAACAGAAGGTGTATTTATTTTAAGGTAGAGTACATTTAGAGGGTGTGTATTATTTATAACAGGGTACAAGATAAGGTTGTATTTATTTTAAAACTGAGTACACAGGGAGGGCATATATTTTATATAAGAGAGTACAAAGTGAGAGTGAATATGTTCTATAACATAGTAGAATCACGGGTGGTATTT
This sequence comes from Ateles fusciceps, assembly GCA_036589455.1. Lineage (NCBI taxonomy): Eukaryota > Metazoa > Chordata > Mammalia > Primates > Atelidae > Ateles > Ateles fusciceps. The sequence goes on from JAZHEH010003413.1 coordinate 136,269, forward strand.
ACTTTAAAACAGAGTACCGGAAGACGGTGTATATTTTTTATAACAGAGTACAAAATGTGGTAGTATTTATTTCAAAACTGAGTACACAGGGAGGGAATATATTTTTTATAAGAGAGTACAAAGCGAGTTTGATTATTTTCTAAAACAGGGTAGAATCACAGGTTGTATTTACTTTAAAACAGAGTACCGGCAGAGGGAGAATATTTATTATAACAGAGTAAAAATTTAGGGTGTACAATTTTTACAACAGTGTAGAAACAGAAGGTGTATTTACTTTAAAACAGAGTACCGGCAGAGGGAGTATATTTTTTATCACAGAGTACAAAAGGAGTTAGTATTTATTTTAAAACTGAGTACACAGGGAGGGGATATATTTTATATAAGAGAGTACAAAGTGAGGGTGAATATTTCCTATAACAGAGTAGAATCGTAGGTTGTATTTACTTTAAAACAGAGTACCGTCAGAGGGAGTATATTTTTTATGACAGAGTACAAATTTAGGGTGTACAATTTTACAACAGTGTAGAAACAGATGGTGTATTTACTTTAAAACAGAGTATCGGAAGAGGGAGTATATTTTTTATCACAGAGTACAAATTTAGGGTGTACAATTTTTATACCAGTGAAGAAAAAGAAGGTGAATTTACTTTAAAACCGAGTCCCCGGTAGACGGTGTATTTTTTTTAAATAACAGAGTACAAAAGGAGGCAGTATTTATTTTAAAACTGAGTATACAGGGAGGGTGTATATTTTATATAAGGGAGTAAAAAGTGATGGTGAATATTTTCTATAACAGAGTAGAATCACAGGTTGTATTTACTTTAAAAGAGAGTACCGGTTGACGGGGTATATTATTTATAACAGAGTACAAAAGGAGGTAGTATTTATTTTAAACCTGAATACACAGGGAGGGTATATGTTTTATATAAGAGAGTACAAAGTGAGGGTGAATATTTTCTATAACAGAGTAGAATCACAGGATGTATTTACTTTAAAACAGAGTACCGGCAGATTGAGTATATATTTTATCACAGAGTGTACAAATTTAGGGTGTACAATTTTAACAATAGTGTAGAATAAGAAGGTGTATTTACTTTAAAGCAGAGTACCGCTAGAGGGTGTATATTTTTTATAATAGAGTACAAAGTAAGGGTGTATAATTTTTACAACAGTGTAGAAATAGAAGATTTATTTATTTTAAAACAGAGTACATTTAGAGGGTGTCTATTTTTTATAACAGAGTACAAAAGGAGGCAGTATTTATTTTAAAACTGAGTACACTGGGAGGGTTAATATTTTATATAAGAGAGTACAAAGTGCGTGTGAATATTTTATATATCATAGTAGAATCACAGGTTATATTTTCTTTAAAACAGAGTACCGGCAGAGGGAGTATATTTTATATCACAGAGTACAAATTTAGGGTGTACAATTTTTACAACAGTGTAGAAATACAAGGTGTATTTACTTTAAAACAGAGTACCGGCAGAGGGAGTATAATTTTTATCACAGAGTACAGAAGGATTTAGTATTTATTTTAAAACTGAGTACACAGGGAGGTTATATATTTTATATAAGAGAGTACAAAGTGATGGTGAATATTTTCTATAACAGAGTAGAATCACAAGATGTATTTACTTTAAAACAGAGTACCGGCAGAGGGAGTATATTTTTTATCACAGAGTAAAAAAGAAGTTAGTATTTATCTTAAAACTGAGTACACAGGGAGGGTATATATTTTATATAAGACAGTACAAAGTGAGGGTTAGTATTTTCTAAAAAAAACAGAGGAGAATCACAGGTTGTATTATTTTAAAACTTAGTACCAGCAGAGGAAGTATATTTTTATCACAGAGTACAAAAGGAGGTAGTATTTATTTTAAAACTGAGGACAAAGGGAGGGGATATATTTTATATAAGAGTGTACAAAGTGAGGGTGAATATTTTCTATAATAGAAGAGAATTACATGTTGTATTTACTTTAAAACACTATACCGCTAGACGGTATATATTTTTTATAACAGAGTACAATTTTAGGGTGTACAATTTTTACAACAGTGTAGAAACAGAAGGTGTATTTATTTTAAGGCAGAGTACATTTAGAGGGTGTGTATTATTTATAACAGGGTACAAGATAAGGTTGTATTTATTTTAAAACTGAGTACACAGGGAGGGCATATATTTTATATAAGAGAGTACAAAGTGAGAGTGAATATGTTCTATAACATAGTAGAATCACGGGTGGTATTTACTTTAAAACAGAGTACCGGAAGACGGTGTATATTTTTTATAACAGAGTACAAAATGTGGTAGTATTTATTTCAAAACTGAGTACACAGGGAGGGAATATATTTTTATAAGAGAGTACAAAGCGAGTTTGATTATTTTCTAAAACAGGGTAGAATCACAGTTTGTATTTACTTTAAAACAGAGTACCGGCAGAGGGAGAATATTTATTATAACAGAGTAAAAATTTAGGGTGTACAATTTTTACAACAGTGTAGAAACAGAAGGTGTATTTACTTTAAAACAGAGTACCGGCAGAGGGAGTATATTTTTTATCACAGAGTACAAAAGGAGTTAGTATTTATTTTAAAACTAAGTACACAGGGAGGGGATATATTTTATATAAGAGAGTACAAAGTGAGGGTGAATATTTCCTATAACAGAGTAGAATCGTAGGTTGTATTTACTTTAAAACAGAGTACCGTCAGAGGGAGTATATTTTTTATGACAGAGTACAAATTTAGGGTGTATAATTTTACAACAGTGTAGAAAAGATGGTGTATTTACTTTAAAACAGAGTATCGGAAGAGGGAGTATATTTTTTATCACAGAGTACAAATTTAGGGTGTACAATTTTAAAACGTGAAGAAATAGAAGGTGTATTTACTTTAAAACAGAGTACCGGCAGAGGGAGTATATTTTTTAATAACAGAGTACAAAAGGAGTTAGTATTTATTTTAAAACTGAGTACACAGGGAGGGTATATATTTTATATAAGAGAGTACAAAGTGATGGTGAATATTTTCTATAACAGAGTAGAATCATAGGTTGTATTTACTTTAAAACAGAGTACCGTAGAGGGAGTATATTTTTATGACAGAGTACAAATAGGGTGTAGAATTTAAGAAAACAGATGGTGTATTTACTTAAAACAGAGTACGAAGAGGGAGTATATTTTTATAACAGAGTAAAATTAGGGTGTAAATTTCACAGAGTAGAAATAGAAGGTGTATTTATTTAAAACAAGTACCAGCAAGGAATATATTTTTATAACAGAGTACAAAAGGAGGTAGTATTTATTTTAAAACTGAGACACAGGGAGGGGATATATTTTATATAAGAGAGTACAAAGTGAGGGTGAATATTTTCTATACAAGTAGAATTACATGTTTATTTACTTTAAAATACTACCTAGTATATATTATAACAGAGACAAAGGGTGTACAATTTTTACAAGTGTAGAAAAAAGGTGTATTTATTTTAAGAGAGTACATTAGAGGGTGTGTATTATTTATAACAGGTACAAGATAAGGTGTATTTATTTTAAAACTAGTACCAGGGAGTGTATATATTTTATATAAGAGAGTACAAAGTGAGAGTGAATATGTTCTATAACATAGTAGAATCACGGGTGGTATTTACTTTAAAACAGAGTACCGGAAGACGGTGTATATTTTTTATACAGAGTACAAAATGTGGTAGTATTTATTTAAAACTGAGTACAAGGGAGGGAATATATTTTATATAAGAGAGTACAAAGCGGGTTTGATTATTTTCTAAAACAGGGTAGAATCACAGGTTGTATTTACTTTAAAACAGAGTACCGGCAGAGGGAGAATATTTATTATAACAGAGTAAAAATTTAGGGTGTACAATTTTTACAACAGTGTAGAAAAAAGGTGTATTTACTTTAAAACAGAGTACCGTCAGAGGGAGTATATATTTTATGACAGAGTACAAATTTAGGGTGTACAATTTTACAACAGTGTAGAAACAGATGGTGTATTTACTTTAAAACAGAGTATCGTAAGAGGGAGTATATTTTTTATCACAGAGTACAAATTTAGGGTGTACAATTTTTATACCAGTGAAGAAAAAGAAGGTGAATTTACTTTAAAACCAAGTCCCGGTAGACGGTGTATTTTTTTTAAATAACAGAGTACAAAAGGAGGCAGTATTTATCTTAAAACTGAGTATACAGGGAGAGTGTATATTTTATATAAGAGAGTAAAAAGTGATGGTGAATATTTTCTATAACAGAGTAGAATCACAGGTTGTATTTACTTTAAAACAGGGTACCGGTTGACGGGGTATATTATTTATAACAGAGTACAAAAGGAGGTAGTATTTATTTTAAACCTGAATACACAGGGAGGGTATATGTTTTATATAAGAGAGTACAAAGTGAGGGTGAATATTTTCTATAACAGAGTAGAATCACAGGATGTATTTACTTTAAAACAGAGTACCGGCAGATTGAGTATATATTTTATCACAGAGTGTACAAATTTAGGGTGTACAATTTTAACAATAGTGTAGAATAAGAAGGTGTATTTACTTTAAAGCAGAGTACCGCTAGAGGGTGTATATTTTTTATAATAGAGTACAAAGTAAGGGTGTATAATTTTTACAACAGTGTAGAAATAGAAGATTTATTTATTTTAAAACAGAGTACATTTAGAGGGTGTCTATTTTTTATAACAGAGTACAAAAGGAGGCAGTATTTATTTTAAAACTGAGTACACTGGGAGGGTTAATATTTTATATAAGAGAGTACAAAGTGCGTGTGAATATTTTATATATCATAGTAGAATCACAGGTTATATTTTCTTTAAAACAGAGTACCGGCAGAGGGAGATATATTTTATATCACAGAGTACAAATTTAGGGTGTACAATTTTTACAACAGTGTAGAAATAGAAGGTGTATTTACTTTAAAACAGAGTACCGGCAGAGGGAGTATATTTTTTATCACAGAGTACAGAAGGATTTAGTATTTATTTTAAAACTGAGTACACAGGGAGGTTATATATTTTATATAAGAGAGTACAAAGTGATGGTTAATATTTTCTATAACAGAGTAGAATCACAAGATGTATTTACTTTAAAACAGAGTACCGGCAGAGGGAGTATATTTTTATCACAGAGTACAAAAGGAGTTAGTATTTATTTTAAAACTGAGTACACAGGGAGGGGATATATTTTATATAAGAGAGTACAAAGTGAGGGTGAATATTTTCTATAAACAGTAGAATCGTAGGTTGTATTTACTTTAAAACAGAGTACCGTCAGAGGGAGTATATTTTTTATGACAGATACAAATAGGGTGTACAATTTTAAACAGTGTAAAACAGATGGTGTATTTACTTTAAAACAGAGTATTGAAGAGGGATATATTTTTATCACAGAGTACAAATTTAGGGTGTACAATTTTTACAACAGTGAAGAAATAGAAGGTTATTTACTATAAAACAGAGTACCGGAGAGGGAGTATATTTTTTATCACAGAGTATAAAAGGAGTTACTATTTATTTTAAAACTGAGTACACAGGGAGGGTATATATTTTATATAAGACAGTACAAAGCGAGTGTGAGTATTTTCTAAAACAAACAGAGGAGAATCACAGGTCGTATTATTTTAAAACATAGTACCAGCAGAGGAAGTATATTTTTATCACAGAGTACAAAAGGAGGTAGTATTTATTTTAAAACTGAGGACACAGGGAGGGGATATATTTTATATAAGAGTGTACAAAGTGAGGATGAATATTTTCTATAACAGAATAGAATTACATGTTGTATTTACTTTAAAACACTATACCGCTAGACAGTATATATTTTTTATAACAGAGTACAATTTTAGGGTGTACAATTTTTACAACAGTGTAGAAACAGAAGGTGTATTTATTTTAAGGCAGAGTACATTTAGAGGGTGTGTATTATTTATAACAGGGTACAAGATAAGGTTGTATTTATTTTAAAACTGAGTACACAGGGAGGGCATATATTTTATATAAGAGAGTACAAAGTGAGAGTGAATATGTTCTATAACATAGTAGAATCACGGGTGGTATTTACTTTAAAACAGAGTACCGGAAGACGGTGTATATTTTTTATAACAGAGTACAAAATGTGGTAGTATTTATTTCAAAACTGAGTACACATTGAGGGAATATATTTTTTATAAGAGAGTACAAAGCGAGTTTGATTATTTTCTAAAACAGGGTAGAATCACAGGTTGTATTTACTTTAAAACAGAGTACCGGCAGAGGGAGAATATTTATTATAACAGAGTAAAAATTTAGGGTGTACAATTTTTACAACAGTGTAGAAACAGAAGGTGTATTTACTTTAAAACAGAGTACCGGCAGAGGGAGTATATTTTTTATCACAGAGTACAAAAGGAGTTAGTATTTATTTTAAAACTGAGTACACAGGGAGGGGGATATATTTTATATAAGAGAGTACAAAGTGAGGGTGAATATTTCCTATAACAGAGTAGAATCGTAGGTTGTATTTACTTTAAAACAGAGTACCGTCGGAGGGAGTATATTTTTTATGACAGAGTACAAATTTAGGGTGTACAATTTTATAACAGTGTAGAAACAGATGGTGTATTTACTTTAAAACAGAGTATTGGAAGAGGGAGTATATTTTTTATCACAGAGTACAAATTTAGGGTGTACAATTTTTATACCAGTGAAGAAAAAGAAGGTGAATTTACTTTAAAACCGAGTCCCGGTAGACCGTGTATTTTTTTTAAATAACAGAGTACAAAAGGAGGCAGTATTTATTTTAAAACTGAGTATACAGGGAGGGTGTATATTTTATATAAGAGAGTAAAAAGTGATGGTGAATATTTTCTATAACAGAGTAGAATCACAGGTTGTATTTACTTTAAAACAGAGTACCGGTTGACGGGGTATATTATTTATAACAGAGTACAAAAGGAGGTAGTATTTATTTTAAACCTGAATACACAGGGAGGGTATATGTTTTATATAAGAGAGTACAAAGTGAGGGTGAATATTTTCTATAACAGAGTAGAATCACAGGATGTATTTACTTTAAAACAGAGTACCGGCAGATTGAGTATATATTTTATCACAGAGTGTACAAATTTAGGGTGTACAATTTTAACAATAGTGTAGAATAAGAAGGTGTATTTACTTTAAAGCAGAGTACCGCTAGAGGGTGTATATTTTTTATAATAGAGTACAAAGTAAGGGTGTATAATTTTTACAACAGGGTAGAAATAGAAGATTTATTTATTTTAAAACAGAGTACATTTAGAGGGTGTCTATTTTTTATAACAGAGTACAAAAGGAGGCAGTATTTATTTTAAAACTGAGTACACTGGGAGGGTTAATATTTTATATAAGAGAGTACAAAGTGTGTGTGAATATTTTATATATCATAGTAGAATCACAGGTTATATTTTCTTTAAAAGAGAGTACCGGCAGAGGTAGTATATTTTATATCACAGAGTACAAATTTAGGGTGTACAATTTTTACAACAGTGTAGAAATAGAAGGTGTATTTACTTTAAAACAGAGTACCGGCAGAGGGAGTATATTTTTTATCACAGAGTACAGAAGGATTTAGTATTTATTTTAAAACTGAGTACACAGGGAGGTTATATATTTTATATAAGAGAGTACAAAGTGATGGTGAATATTTTCTATAACAGAGTAGAATCACAAGATGTATTTACTTTAAAACAGAGTACCGGCAGAGGGAGTATATTTTTTATCACAGAGTACAAAAGGAGTTAGTATTTATCTTAAAACTGAGTACACAGGGAGGGTATATATTTTATATAAGACAGTACAAAGTGAGGGTGAGTATTTTCTAAAAAAACAGAGGAGAATCACAGGTTGTATTATTTTAAAACATAGTACCAGCAGAGGAAGTATATTTTTATCACAGAGTAAAAAAGGAGGTAGTATTTATTTTAAAACTGAGGACACAGGGAGGGGGATATATTTTATATAAGAGTGTACAAAGTGAGGGTGAATATTTTCTATAACAGAATAGAATTACATGTTGTATTTACTTTAAAACACTATACCGCTAGACGGTATATATTTTTTATAAGAGAGTACAATTTTAGGGTGTACAATTTTTACAACAGTGTAGAAACCGAAGGTGTATTTATTTTAAGGCAGAGTACATTTAGAGGGTGTGTATTATTTATAACAGGGTACAAGATAAGGTTGTATTTATTTTAAAACTGAGTACACAGGGAGGGCATATATTTTATATAAGAGAGTACAAAGTGAGAGTGAATATGTTCTATAACATAGTAGAATCACGGGTGGTATTTACTTTAAAACAGAGTACCGGAAGACGGTGTATATTTTTTATAACAGAGTACAAAATGTGGTAGTATTTATTTCAAAACTGAGTACACAAGGAGGGAATATATTTTTTATAAGAGAGTACAAAGCGAGTTTGATTATTTTCTAAAACAGGGTAGATTCACAGGTTGTATTTACTTTAAAACAGAGTACCGGCAGAGGGAGAATATTTATTATAACAGAGTAAAAATTTAGGGTGTACAATTTTTACAACAGTGTAGAAACAGAAGGTGTATTTACTTTAAAACAGAGTACCGGCAGAGGGAGTATATTTTTTATCACAGAGTACAAAAGGAGTTAGTATTTATTTTAAAACTGAGTACACAGGGAGGGGATATATTTTATATAAGAGAGTACAAAGTGAGGGTGAATATTTCCTATAACAGAGTAGAATCGTAGGTTGTATTTACTTTAAAACAGAGTACCATCAGAGGGAGTATATTTTTTATGACAGAGTACAAATTTAGGGTGTACAATTTTACAACAGTGTAGAAACAGATGGTGTGTTTACTTTAAAACAGAGTATCGGAAGAGGGAGTATATTTTTTATCACAGAGTACAAATTTAGGGTGTACAATTTTTATACCAGTGAAGAAAAAGAAGGTGAATTTACTTTAAAACCGAGTCCCGGTAGACGGTGTATTTTTTTAAATAACAGAGTACAAAAGGAGGCAGTATTTATTTTAAAACTGAGAATACAGGGAGGGTGTATATTTTATATAAGAGAGTAAAAAGTGATGGTGAATATTTTCTATAACAGATTAGAATCACACGTTGTATTTACTTTAAAACAGAGTACCGGTTGACGGGGTATATTATTTATAACAGAGTACAAAAGGAGGTAGTATTTATTTTAAACCTGAATACACAGGGAGGGTATATGTTTTATATAAGAAAGTACAAAGTGAGGGTGAATATTTTCTATAACAGAGTAGAATCACAGGATGTATTTACTTTAAAACAGAGTACCGGCAGATTGAGTATATATTTTATCACAGAGTGTACAAATTTAGGGTGTACAATTTTAACAATAGTGTAGAATAAGAAGGTGTATTTACTTTAAAGCAGAGTACCGCTAGAGGGTGTATATTTTTTATAATAGAGTACAAAGTAAGGGTGTATAATTTTTACAACAGTGTAGAAATAGAAGATTTATTTATTTTAAAACAGAGTACATTTAGAGGGTGTCTATTTTTTATAACAGAGTACAAAAGGAGGCAGTATTTATTTTAAAACTGAGTACACTGGGAGGGTTAATATTTTATAAAAGAGAGTACAAAGTGCGTGTGAATATTTTATATATCATAGTAGAATCACAGGTTATATTTTCTTTAAAACAGAGTACCGGCAGAGGGAGTATATTTTATATCACAGAGTACAAATTTAGGGTGTACAATTTTTACAACATTGTAGAAATAGAAGGTGTATTTCTTTAAAACAGAGTACCGGCAGAGGGAGTATATTTTTTATCACAGAGTACAGAAGGATTTAGTATTTATTTTAAAACTGAGTACACAGGGAGGTTATATATTTTATATAAGAGAGTACAAAGTGATGGTGAATATTTTCTATAACAGAGTAGAATCACAAGATGTATTTACTTTAAAACAGAGTACCGGCAGAGGGAGTATATTTTTTATCACAGAGTACAAAAGGAGTTAGTATTTATCTTAAAACTGAGTACACAGGGAGGGTATATATTTTATATAAGACAGTACAAAGTGAGGGTGAGTATTTTCTAAAACAAACACAGGAGAATCACAGGTTGTATTATTTTAAAACATAGTACCAGCAGAGGAAGTATATTTTTATCACAGAGTACAAAAGGAGGTAGTATTTATTTTAAAACTGAGGACACAGGGAGGGGATATATTTTATATAAGAGTGTACAAAGTGAGGGTGAATATTTTCTATAACAGAATAGAATTACATGTTGTATTTACTTTAAAACACTAAACCGCTACACGGTATATATTTTTTATAACAGAGTACAATTTTAGGGTGTACAATTTTTACAACAGTGTAGAAACAGAAGGTGTATTTATTTTAAGGCAGAGTACATTTAGAGGGTGTGTATTATTTATAACAGGGTACAAGATAAGGTTGTATTTATTTTAAAACTGAGTACACAGGGAGGGCATATATTTTATAAAAGAGAGTACAAAGTGAGAGTGAATATGTTCTATAACATAGTAGAATCACGGGTGGTATTTACTTTAAAACAGAGTACCGGAAGACGGTGTATATTTTTTATAACAGAGTACAAAATGTGGTAGTATTTATTTCAAAACTGAGTACACAGGGAGGGAATATATTTTTTATAAGAGAGTACAAAGCGAGTTTGATTATTTTCTAAAACAGGGTAGAATCACAGGTTGTATTTACTTTAAAACAGAGTACTGGCAGAGGGAGAATATTTATTATAACAGAGTAAAAATTTAGGGTGTACAATTTTTACAACAGTGTAGAAACAGAAGGTGTATTTACTTTAAAACAGAGTACCGGCAGAGGGAGTATATTTTTTATCACAGAGTACAAAAGGAGTTAGTATTTATTTTAAAACTGAGTACACAGGGAGGGGATATATTTTATATAAGAGAGTACAAAGTGAGGGTGAATATTTCCTATAACAGAGTAGAATCGTAGGTTGTATTTACTTTAAAACAGAGTACCGTCAGAGGGAGTATATTTTTTATGACAGAGTACAAATTTAGGGTGTACAATTTTACAACAGTGTAGAAACAGATGGTGTATTTACTTTAAAACAGAGTATCGGAAGAGGGAGTATATTTTTTATCACAGAGTACAAATTTAGGGTGTACAATTTTTATACCCGTGAAGAAAAAGAAGGTGAATTTACCTTAAAACCGAGTCCCGGTAGACGGTGTATTTTTTTTAAATAACAGAGTACAAAAGGAGGCAGTATTTATTTTAAAACTGAGTATACAGGGAGGGTGTATATTTTATATAAGAGAGTAAAAAGTGATGGTGAATATTTTCTATAACAGAGTAGAATCACAGGTTGTATTTACTTTAAAAGAGAGTACCGGTTGACGGGGTATATTATTTATAACAGAGTACAAAAGGAGGTAGTATTTATTTTAAACCTGAATACACAGGGAGGGTATATGTTTTATATAAGAGAGTACAAAGTGAGGGTGAATATTTTCTATAACAGAGTAGAATCACAGGATGTATTTACTTTAAAACAGAGTACCGGCAGATTGAGTATATATTTTATCACAGAGTGTACAAATTTAGGGTGTACAATTTTAACAATAGTGTAGAATAAGAAGGTGTATTTACTTTAAAGCAGAGTACCGCTAGAGGGTGTATATTTTTTATAATAGAGTACAAAGTAAGGGTGTATAATTTTATACAACAGTGTAGAAATAGAAGATTTATTTATTTTAAAACAGAGTACATTTATAGGGTGTCTATTTTTTATAACAGAGTACAAAAGGAGGCAGTATTTATTTTAAAACTGAGTACACTGGGAGGGTTAATATTTTATATAAGAGAGTACAAAGTGCGTGTGAATATTTTATATATCATAGTAGAATCACAGGTTATATTTTCTTTAAAACAGAGTACCGGCAGAGGGAGTATATTTTATATCACAGAGTACAAATTTAGGGTGTACAATTTTTACAACAGTGTAGAAATAGAAGGTGTATTTACTTTAAAACAGAGTACCGGCAGAGGGAGTATATTTTTTATCACAGAGTACAGAAGGATTTAGTATTTATTTTAAAACTGAGTACACAGGGAGGTTATATATTTTATATAAGAGAGTACAAAGTGATGGTGAATATTTTCTATAACAGAGTAGAATCACAAGATGTATTTACTTTAAAACAGAGTACCGGCAGAGGGAGTATATTTTTTATCACAGAGTACAAAAGGAGTTAGTATTTATATTAAAACTGAGTACACAGGGAGGGGATATATTTTATATAAGAGAGTACAAAGTGAGGGTGAATATTTCCTATAACAGAGTAGAATCGTAGGTTGTATTTACTTTAAAACAGAGTACCGTCAGAGGGAGTATATTTTTATGACAGAGTACAAATTTAGGGTGTATAATTTTACAGCAGTGTAGAAACAGATGGTGTATTTACTTTAAAACAGAGTATCGGAAGAGGGAGTATATTTTTATCACAGAGTACAAATTTAGGGTGTACAATTTTTATACCAGTGAAGAAAAAGAAGGTGAATTTACTTTAAAACCGAGTCCCAGGTAGGCGGTGTATTTTTTTTAAATAACAGAGTATAAAGGAGGTAGTATTTATTTTAAAACTGAGTATACAGGGAGGGTGTATATTTTATATAAGAGAGTAAAAAGTGATGCTGAATATTTTCTATAACAGAGTAGAATCACAGGTTTTATTTACTTTAAAACAGAGTACCGGTTGACGGGGTATATTATTTATAACAGAGTACAAAAGGAGGTAGTATTTATTTTAAACCTGAGTACACAGGGAGGGTATATGTTTTATATAAGAGAGTACAAAGTGAGGGTGAATATTTTCTATAACAGAGTAGAATCACAGGATGTATTTACTTTAAAACAGAGTACCGGCAGATTGAGTATATATTTTATCACAGAGTGTACAAATTTAGGGTGTACAATTTTAACAATAGTGTAGAATAAGAAGGTGTATTTACTTTAAAGCAGAGTACCGGTAGAGGGTGTATATTTTTTATAATAGAGTACAAAGTAAGGGTGTATAATTTTTACAACAATGTAGAAATAGAAGATTTATTTATTTTAAAACAGAGTACATTTAGAGGGTGTCTATTTTTTATAACAGAGTACAAAAGGAGGCAGTATTTATTTTAAAACTGAGTACACTGGGAGGGTTAATATTTTATATAAGAGAGTACAAAGTGCGTGTGAATATTTTATATATCATAGTAGAATCACAGGTTATATTTTCTTTAAAACAGAGTACCGGCAGAGGGAGTATATTTTATATCACAGAGTACAAATTTAGGGTGTACAATTTTTACAACAGTGTAGAAATAGAAGTTGTATTTACTTTAAAACAGAAGTACCGGCAGAGGGAGTATATTTTTATCACAGAGTACAAAAGGAGTTAGTATTTATCTTAAAACTGAGTACACAGGGAGGGTATATATTTTATATAAGACAGTACAAAGTGAGGGTGAGTATTTTCTAAAACAAACAGAGGAGAATCACAGGTTGTATTATTTTAAAACATAGTACCAGCAGAGGAAATATATTTTTATCACAGAGTAAAAAAGGAGGTAGTATTTATTTTAAAACTGAGGACACAGGGAGGGGATATATTTTATATAAGAGTGTACAAAGTGAGGGTGAATATTTTCTATAACAGAATAGAATTACATGTTGTATTTACTTTAAAACACTATACCGCTAGACGGTATATATTTTTTATAACAGAGTACAATTTTAGGGTGTACAATTTTTACAACAGTGTAGAAACAGAAGGTGTATTTATTTTAAGGCAGAGTACATTTAGAGGGTGTGTATTATTTATAACAGGGTACAAGATAAGGTTGTATTTATTTTAAAACTGAGTACACAGGGAGGGCATATATTTTATATAAGAGAGTACAAAGTGAGAGTGAATATGTTCTATAACATAGTAGAATCACGGGTGGTATTTACTTTAAAACAGAGTACCGGAAGACGGTGTATATTTTTTATAACAGAGTACAAAATGTGGTAGTATTTATTTCAAAACTGAGTACACAGGGAGGGAATATATTTTTTATAAGAGAGTACAAAGCGAGTTTGATTATTTTCTAAAACAGGGTAGAATCACAGGTTGTATTTACTTTAAAACAGAGTACCGGCAGAGGGAGAATATTTATTATAACAGAGTAAAAATTTAGGGTGTACAATTTTTACAACAGTGTAGAAACAGAAGGTGTATTTACTTTAAAACAGAGTACCGGCAGAGGGAGTATATTTTTTATCACAGAGTACAAAAGGAGTTAGTATTTATTTTAAAACTGAGTACACAGGGAGGGGATATATTTTATATAAGAGAGTACAAAGTGAGGGTGAATATTTCCTATAACAGAGTAGAATCGTAGGTTGTATTTACTTTAAAACAGAGTACCGTCAGAGGGAGTATATTTTTTATGACAGAGTACAAATTTAGGGTGTACAATTTTACAACAGTGTAGAAACAGATGGTGTATTTACTTTAAAACAGAGTATCGGAAGAGGGAGTATATTTTTTATCACAGAGTACAAATTTAGGGTGTACAATTTTTATACCAGTGAAGAAAAAGAAGGTGAATTTACTTTAAAACCGAGTCCCGGTAGACGGTGTATTTTTTTTAAATAACAGAGTACAAAAGGAGGCAGTATTTATTTTAAAACTGAGTATACAGGGAGGGTGTATATTTTATATAAGAGAGTAAAAAGTGATGGTGAATATTTTCTATAACAGAGTAGAATCACAGGTTGTATTTACTTTAAAACAGAGTACCGGTTGACGGGGTATATTATTTATAACAGAGTACAAAAGGAGGTAGTATTTATTTTAAACCTGAATACACAGGGAGGGTATATGTTTTATATAAGAGAGTACAAAGTGAGGGTGAATATTTTCTATAACAGAGTAGAATCACAGGATGTATTTACTTTAAAACAGAGTACCGGCAGATTGAGTATATATTTTATCACAGAGTGTACAAATTTAGGGTGTACAATTTTAACAATAGTGTAGAATAAGAAGGTGTATTTACTTTAAAGCAGAGTACCGCTAGAGGGTGTATATTTTTTATAATAGAGTACAAAGTAAGGGTGTATAATTTTTACAACAGTGTAGAAATAGAAGATTTATTTATTTTAAAACAGAGTACATTTAGAGGGTGTCTATTTTTTATAACAGAGTACAAAAGGAGGCAGTATTTATTTTAAAACTGAGTACACTGGGAGGGTTAATATTTTATATAAGAGAGTACAAAGTGCGTGTGAATATTTTATATATCATAGTAGAATCACAGGTTATATTTTCTTTAAAACAGAGTACCGGCAGAGGGAGTATATTTTATATCACAGAGTACAAATTTAGGGTGTACAATTTTTACAACAGTGTAGAAATTTAGTAGGTGTATTTTCTTTACTTTAAACAGAGTACCGGCAGAGGGAGTATATTTTTTATCACAGAGTACAGAAGGATTTAGTATTTATTTTAAAACTGAGTACACAGGGAGGTTATATATTTTATATAAGAGAGTACAAAGTGATGGTGAATATTTTCTATAACAGAGTAGAATCACAAGATGTATTTACTTTAAAACAGAGTACCGGCAGAGGGAGTATATTTTTTATCACAGAGTACAAAAGGAGTTAGTATTTATCTTAAAACTGAGTACACAGGGAGGGTATATATTTTATATAAGACAGTACAAAGTGAGGGTGAGTATTTTCTAAAACAAACAGAGGAGAATCACAGGTTGTATTATTTTAAAACATAGTACCAGCAGAGGAAGTATATTTTTATCACAGAGTACAAAAGGAGGTAGTATTTATTTTAAAACTGAGGACACAGGGAGGGGATATATTTTATATAAGAGTGTACAAAGTGAGGGTGAATATTTTCTATAACAGAATAGAATTACATGTTGTATTTACTTTAAAACACTATACCGCTAGACGGTATATATTTTTTATAACAGAGTACAATTTTAGGGTGTACAATTTTTACAACAGTGTAGAAACAGAAGGTGTATTTATTTTAAGGCAGAGTACATTTAGAGGGTGTGTATTATTTATAACAGGGTACAAGATAAGGTTGTATTTATTTTAAAACTGAGTACACAGGGAGGGCATATATTTTATATAAGAGAGTACAAAGTGAGAGTGAATATGTTCTATAACATAGTAGAATCACGGGTGGTATTTACTTTAAAACAGAGTACCGGAAGACGGTGTATATTTTTTATAACAGAGTACAAAATGTGGTAGTATTTATTTCAAAACTGAGTACACAGGGAGGGAATATATTTTTTATAAGAGAGTACAAAGCGAGTTTGATTATTTTCTAAAACAGGGTAGAATCACAGGTTGTATTTACTTTAAAACAGAGTACCGGCAGAGGGAGAATATTTATTATAACAGAGTAAAAATTTAGGGTGTACAATTTTTACAACAGTGTAGAAACAGAAGGTGTATTTACTTTAAAACAGAGTACCGGCAGAGGGAGTATATTTTTTATCACAGAGTACAAAAGGAGTTAGTATTTATTTTAAAACTGAGTACACAGGGAGGGGATATATTTTATATAAGAGAGTACAAAGTGAGGGTGAATATTTCCTATAACAGAGTAGAATCGTAGGTTGTATTTACTTTAAAACAGAGTACCGTCAGAGGGAGTATATTTTTTATGACAGAGTACAAATTTAGGGTGTACAATTTTACAACAGTGTAGAAACAGATGGTGTATTTACTTTAAAACAGAGTATCGGAAGAGGGAGTATATTTTTTATCACAGAGTACAAATTTAGGGTGTACAATTTTTATACCAGTGAAGAAAAAGAAGGTGAATTTACTTTAAAACAGAGTCCCGGTAGACGGTGTATTTTTTTTAAATAACAGAGTACAAAAGGAGGTAGTATTTATTTTAAAACTGAGTATACAGGGAGGGTGTATATTTTATATAAGAGAGTAAAAAGTGATGGTGAATATTTTCTATAACAGAGTAGAATCACAGGTTGTATTTACTTTAAAACAGAGTACCGGTTGACGGGGTATATTATTTATAACAGAGTACAAAAGGAGGTAGTATTTATTTTAAACCTGAGTACACAGGGAGGGTATATGTTTTATATAAGAGAGTACAAAGTGAGGGTGAATATTTTCTATAACAGAGTAGAATCACAGGATGTATTTACTTTAAAACAGAGTACTGGCAGATTGAGTATATATTTTATCACAGAGTGTACAAATTTAGGGTGTACAATTTTAACAATAGTGTAGAATAAGAAGGTGTATTTACTTTAAAGCAGAGTACCGCTAGAGGGTGTATATTTTTTATAATAGAGTACAAAGTAAGGGTGTATAATTTTACAACAGTGTAGAAATAGAAGATTTATTTATTTTAAAACAGAGTACATTTAGAGGGTGTATATTTTTTATAACAGAGTACAAAAGGAGGCAGTATTTATTTTAAAACTGAGTACACTGGGAGGGTTAATATTTTATATAAGAGAGTACAAAGTGCGTGTGAATATTTTATATATCATAGTAGAATCACAGGTTATATTTTCTTTAAAACAGAGTACCGGCAGAGGGAGTATATTTTATATACAGAGTACAAATTTAGGGTGTACAATTTTTACAACAGTGAAGAAATAGAAGGTGTATTTACTTAAAACAGAGTACCGGCAGAGGGAGTATATTTTTATAACAGAGTACAGAAGGATTTAGTATTTATTTTAAAACTGAGTACACAGGGAGGGTATATATTTTATATAAGAGAGTACAAAGTGAGGGTGAATATTTTCTATAACAGAGTAGAATCACAAGATGTATTTACTTTAAAACAGAGTACCGGCAGAGGGAGTATATTTTTTATCACAGAGTACAAAAGGAGTTAGTATTTATATTAAAACTGAGTACACAGGGAGGGTATATATTTTATATAAGAGAGTACAAAGTGAGGGTGAATATTTTCTATAACAGAGTAGAATCATAGGTTGTATTTACTTTAAAACAGAGTACCGTCAGAGGGAGTATATTTTTTATGACAGAGTACAAATTTAGGGTGTACAATTTTACAACAGTGTAGAAACAGATGGTGTATTTACTTTAAAACAGAGTATCGGAAGAGGGAGTATATTTTTTATCACAGAGTACAAATTTAGGGTGTACAATTTTTATACCAGTGAAGAAAAAGAAGGTGAATTTACTTTAAAACCAAGTCCCGGTAGACGGTGTATTTTTTTAAAATAACAGAGTACAAAAGGAGGCAGTATTTATTTTAAAACTGAGTATACAGGGAGGGTGTATATTTTATATAAGAGAGTAAAAAGTGATGGTGAATATTTTCTATAACAGAGTAGAATCACAGGTTGTATTTACTTTAAAACAGAGTACCGGTTGACGGGGTATATTATTTATAACAGAGTACAAAAGGAGGTAGTATTTATTTTAAACCTGAATACACAGGGAGGGTATATGTTTTATATAAGAGAGTACAAAGTGAGGGTGAATATTTTCTATAACAGAGTAGAATCACAGGATGTATTTACTTTAAAACAGAGTACCGGCAGATTGAGTATATATTTTATCACAGAGTGTACAAATTTAGGGTGTACAATTTTAACAATAGTGTAGAATAAGAAGGTGTATTTACTTTAAAGCAGAGTACCGCTAGAGGGTGTATATTTTTTATAATAGAGTACAAAGTAAGGGTGTATAATTTTTACAACAGTGTAGAAATAGAAGATTTATTTATTTTAAAACAGAGTACATTTAGAGGGTGTCTATTTTTTATAACAGAGTACAAAAGGAGGCAGTATTTATTTTAAAACTGAGTACACTGGGAGGGTTAATATTTTATATAAGAGAGTACAAAGTGCGTGTGAATATTTTATATATCATAGTAGAATCACAGGTTATATTTTCTTTAAAACAGAGTACCGGCAGAGGGAGTATATTTTATATCACAGAGTACAAATTTAGGGTGTACAATTTTTACAACAGTGTAGAAATAGAAGGTGTATTTACTTTAAAACAGAGTACCGGCAGAGGGAGTATATTTTTTATCACAGAGTACAGAAGGATTTAGTATTTATTTTAAAACTGAGTACACAGGGAGGTTATATATTTTATATAAGAGAGTACAAAGTGATGGTGAATATTTTCTATAACAGAGTAGAATCACAAGATGTATTTACTTTAAAACAGAGTACCGGCAGAGGGAGTATATTTTTTATCACAGAGTACAAAAGGAGTTAGTATTTATCTTAAAACTGAGTACACAGGGAGGGTATATATTTTATATAAGACAGTACAAAGTGAGGGTGAGTATTTTCTAAAACAAAACAGAGGAGAATCACAGGTCGTATTATTTTAAAACATAGTACCAGCAGAGGAAGTATATTTTTATCACAGAGTACAAAAGGAGGTAGTATTTATTTTAAAACTGAGGACACAGGGAGGGGATATATTTTATATAAGAGTGTACAAAGTGAGGGTGAATATTTTCTATAACAGAATAGAATTACATGTTGTATTTACTTTAAAACACTATACCGCTAGACGGTATATATTTTTTATAACAGAGTACAATTTTAGGGTGTACAATTTTTACAACAGTGTAGAAACAGAAGGTGTATTTATTTTAAGGCAGAGTACATTTAGAGGGTGTGTATTATTTATAACAGGGTACAAGATAAGGTTGTATTTATTTTAAAACTGAGTACACAGGGAGGGCATATATTTTATATAAGAGAGTACAAAGTGAGAGTGAATATGTTCTATAACATAGTAGAATCACGGGTGGTATTTACTTTAAAACAGAGTACCGGAAGACGGTGTATATTTTTTATAACAGAGTACAAAATGTGGTAGTATTTATTTCAAAACTGAGTACACAGGGAGGGAATATATTTTTTATAAGAGAGTACAAAGCGAGTTTGATTATTTTCTAAAACAGGGTAGAATCACAGGTTGTATTTACTTTAAAACAGAGTACCGGCAGAGGGAGAATATTTATTATAACAGAGTAAAAATTTAGGGTGTACAATTTT
This sequence comes from Ateles fusciceps, assembly GCA_036589455.1. Taxonomy (NCBI): domain Eukaryota; kingdom Metazoa; phylum Chordata; class Mammalia; order Primates; family Atelidae; genus Ateles; species Ateles fusciceps. The sequence goes on from JAZHEH010003413.1 coordinate 156,395, forward strand.
TACAACAGTGTAGAAACAGAAGGTGTATTTACTTTAAAACAGAGTACCGGCAGAGGGAGTATATTTTTTATCACAGAGTACAAAAGGAGTTAGTATTTATTTTAAAACTGAGTACACAGGGAGGGGATATATTTTATATAAGAGAGTACAAAGTGAGGGTGAATATTTCCTATAACAGAGTAGAATCGTAGGTTGTATTTACTTTAAAACAGAGTACCGTCAGAGGGAGTATATTTTTTATGACAGAGTACAAATTTAGGGTGTACAATTTTACAACAGTGTAGAAACAGATGGTGTATTTACTTTAAAACAGAGTATCGGAAGAGGGAGTATATTTTTTATCACAGAGTACAAATTTAGGGTGTACAATTTTTATACCAGTGAAGAAAAAAGAAGGTGAATTTACTTTAAAACCGAGTCCCGGTAGACGGTGTATTTTTTTTAAATAACAGAGTACAAAAGGAGGCAGTATTTATTTTAAAACTGAGTATACAGGGAGGGTGTATATTTTATATAAGAGAGTAAAAAGTGATGGTGAATATTTTCTATAACAGAGTAGAATCACAGGTTGTATTTACTTTAAAACAGAGTACCGGTTGACGGGGTATATTATTTATAACAGAGTACAAAAGGAGGTAGTATTTATTTTAAACCTGAATACACAGGGAGGGTATATGTTTTATATAAGAGAGTACAAAGTGAGGGTGAATATTTTCTATAACAGAGTAGAATCACAGGATGTATTTACTTTAAAACAGAGTACCGGCAGATTGAGTATATATTTTATCACAGAGTGTACAAATTTAGGGTGTACAATTTTAACAATAGTGTAGAATAAGAAGGTGTATTTACTTTAAAGCAGAGTACCGCTAGAGGGTGTATATTTTTTATAATAGAGTACAAAGTAAGGGTGTATAATTTTTACAACAGTGTAGAAATAGAAGATTTATTTATTTTAAAACAGAGTACATTTAGAGGGTGTCTATTTTTTATAACAGAGTACAAAAGGAGGCAGTATTTATTTTAAAACTGAGTACACTGGGAGGGTTAATATTTTATATAAGAGAGTACAAAGTGCGTGTGAATATTTTATATATCATAGTAGAATCACAGGTTATATTTTCTTTAAAACAGAGTACCGGCAGAGGGAGTATATTTTATATCACAGAGTACAAATTTAGGGTGTACAATTTTTACAACAGTGTAGAAATAGAAGGTGTATTTACTTTAAAACAGAGTACCGGCAGAGGGAGTATATTTTTTATCACAGAGTACAGAAGGATTTAGTATTTATTTTAAAACTGAGTACACAGGGAGGTTATATATTTTATATAAGAGAGTACAAAGTGATGGTGAATATTTTCTATAACAGAGTAGAATCACAAGATGTATTTACTTTAAAACAGAGTACCGGCAGAGGGATTATATTTTTATCACAGAGTACAAAAGGAGTTAGTATTTATTTTAAAACTGAGTACACAGGGAGGGTATATATTTTATATAAGAGAGTACAAAGTGAGGGTGAATATTTCCTATAACAGAGTAGAATCATAGGTTGTATTTACTTTAAAACAGATACCGGCAGAGGGAGTATATTTTTATCACAGATAAAATTAGGGTGTACAATTTTAAACAGTGTAAAAAGATGGTGTATTTATTAAAAAATATGGAAGAGGGAATATATTTTTAAACAGAGACAAATTTAGGGTGTACAATTTTTAAACAGTGAAAAATAGAAGATTATTTACTTTAAAACAGAGTACCGGCAGAGGGAGTATATTTTTATCACAGAGTACAAAAGGAGTTAGTATTTATCTTAAAACTGAGTACACAGGGAGGGTATATATTTTATATAAGACAGTACAAAGTGAGGGTGAGTATTTTCTAAAACAAACAGAGGAGAATCACAGGTTGTATTATTTTAAAACATAGTACCAGCAGAGGAAGTATATTTTTATCACAGAGTACAAAAGGAGGTAGTATTTATTTTAAAACTGAGGACACAGGGAGGGGATATATTTTATATAAGAGTGTACAAAGTGAGGGTGAATATTTTCTATAACAGAATAGAATTACATGTTGTATTTACTTTAAAACACTATACCGCTAGACGGTATATATTTTTTATAACAGAGTACAATTTTAGGGTGTACAATTTTTACAACAGTGTAGAAACAGAAGGTGTATTTATTTTAAGGCAGAGTACATTTAGAGGGTGTGTATTATTTATAACAGGGTACAAGATAAGGTTGTATTTATTTTAAAACTGAGTACACAGGGAGGGCATATATTTTATATAAGAGAGTACAAAGTGAGAGTGAATATGTTCTATAACATAGTAGAATCACGGGTGGTATTTACTTTAAAACAGAGTACCGGAAGACGGTGTATATTTTTTATAACAGAGTACAAAATGTGGTAGTATTTATTTCAAAACTGAGTACACAGGGAGGGAATATATTTTTTATAAGAGAGTACAAAGCGAGTTTGATTATTTTCTAAAACAGGGTAGAATCACAGGTTGTATTTACTTTAAAACAGAGTACCGGCAGAGGGAGTATATTTATTATAACAGAGTAAAAATTTAGGGTGTACAATTTTTACAACAGTGTAGAAACAGAAGGTGTATTTACTTTAAAACAGAGTACCGGCAGAGGGAGTATATTTTTTATCACAGAGTACAAAAGGAGTTAGTTTATAAAACTGGTACACAGGGAGGGTATAATGGAGTACAAAGATGTAGATAGAGTTATTTTTTAAACAGAGTACCGGGAAGGTATATTTTAGGTACAAAAGGAGTTAGTATTTATTTTAAAACAGAGTACACATGGAGGGTGTATATATTTTATAAGAGAGTAAAAAGTGAGGGTGAATATTTTGTATAACAGAGTAGAATCACAGGTTCTATTTACTTTAAAACAGAGTACCTGTAGAGGGTGTATATTTTTTATAACAGAGTACAAAAGGAGGTAGTATTTATTTTAAAACTGAGTACACATGGAGGGTATATATTTTATATAAGAGAGTACAAAGTGAGGGTGAATAATTTCTATAACAGAGTAGAATCACAGGGTGTATTTACTTTAAAACAGAGTACTGGAAGAGGGAGTATATTTTTATTACAGAGTAGAGATTAAGGGTGTATAATTTTTCAACAGTGTAAAAAATAGAAGATGAATTTATTTTAAAACAGAGTACCTTTAGAGTGTGTATATTTTTATAACAGAGAACAAAAGGAGGTAGTTTTTATTTTAAAACTGAGTACACAGGGAGGGTATATATTTTTATAAGAGAGTAAAAAGTGAGAGTGAATATTTTCTATAACAGAGTAGAATCACAGGTTGTATTTACTTTAAAACAGAGTACCAGTAGAGGGAGTATATTTTTTATAACACAGTATAAAAGGAGGTAGTATTTATTTTAAAACTGAGTACACATGGAGGGTATATATTTTATATAAGAGAGTACAAATTGAGGGTGAATATTTTTTACAACAGAGTAGAATCACAGGTTGTATTTACTTTAAAACAGAATAACGGTAGAGGGAGTATATTTTTTATAACAGAGTAGAAATTTAGAGTGTATAATTTTTACAACAGTGTAGAAAGAGAAGTTGTATTTATTTTAAAACAGAGTATATTTAGAGGGTGTATATTTTTTATAACAGAGTACAAAAGGAGGTAGTATTTATTTTAAAACTGAGTACACATGGAGGGTATATATTTTATATAAGAGAGTACAAAGTGAGGGTGAATATTTTCTATAACAGAGTAGAATCACAGGTTATATTTACTTTAAAACAGAGTACTGGTAGAGGGAGTATATTTTATATAACAGAGTAAACATTTAGGGTGTATAACTTTTTACAACAGTGTAGAAATAGAAGGTGTATTTATTTTAAAACAGAGTATAGTTTAGTGGGTATATTTTTTATAAGAGTATAAAAGGAGGTAGTATTTATTTTAAAACTGAGTACACATGGAGGGTATATATTTTATATAAGAGAGAATAAAGTGAGGGTGAATATTTTCTATAACAGAGTAGAATCACAGGATGTATTTACTTTAAAAGAGAGTACCAGTAGAGGGAGTATATTTTTTATAACAGTGAAAAATTTAGGGTGTATAATTCTTACAACAGTGTAGAAATAGAAGGTATATTTATTTTAAAACAGAGTACCAGTAGAGGGTGTATATTTTTATAACAGAGTACAAAAGGAGGTAGTATTTATTTTAAAACTGAGTACACATGGAGGGTATATATATTATATAAGAGAGTACTATGTGAGGGTGAATATTTTCTATAAAAGAGTAGAATCACAGGTTGTATTTACTTTAAAGCAGAATACCGGTAGAGGGAGTGTATTTTTTATAACAGAGTACAAGTTTAGGTTGTATAATTTTTACAACAGTGTAGAAATAGAAGGTTTATTTATTTTAAAACAGAGTACATTTAGAGGGTGTATATTTTTTATAACAGAGTACAAAAGAAGGTAGTATTTATTTTCAAACTGAGTACACATGTAGGGTATATATTTTATAAAAAGAGTACAAAGTGAGGGGGAATATTTTCTATTACAGAGTAGAATCACAGGTTGTATTTACTTTAAAACAGATTAAAGGCAGATGGAGTATATTTTTTAAAACAGAGTAGAAATTTAGGGTGTATAATTTTTACAACAGTGTAGAAATAGAAGGTGTATTTATTTTAAAACAGAGTACATATAGAGGGTGTATATTTTTTATAACAGAGTAGAAAAGGAGGTAGTATATATTTTAAAACTGAGTACACATGGAGGGTATATATTTTATAAAAGAGAGTAAAAAGTGTGGGTGAATATTTTCTATAACAGAGCAGAATCACAGGTTGTATTTACTATAAAACAGAGTACCGGTAGAGGGAGTATATTTTTTATAACAGTGTAAAAATTTAGGGTGTATAATTCTTACAACAGTGTAGAAAAAGAAGGTGTATTTATTTTAAAACAGAGTACCGGTAGAGGGTCTATATTTTTTATAACAGAGTACAAAAGGAGGTAGTATTTATTTCAAAACTGAGTACTCATGGAGGGTATATATTTTATATAAGAGAGTACTATGTGAGGGCGAATATTTTCTATAAAATAGTAGAATCACAGGTTGTATTTACTTTAAAACAGAGTACCGGTAGAGGGAGTATATTTTTTATAACAGAGTACAAGTTTAGGGTGTATAATTTTTACAACAGTGTAGAACCAGAAGGTTTATTTATTCTAAAGCAGAGTACATTTAGAGGGTGTATATTTTTTATAACAGAGTACAAAAGGAGGTAGTATTTATTTAAAAACTGAGTACACATAGAGGGTATATATATTATATAAGAGAGTACAAAGTGAGGGTGAATATTTTCCATAACAGAGTAGAATCACAGGTTGTATTTACTTTAAAACAGAGTACCGGTAGAGGGAAAATATTTTTTAAAACAGAGTAGAAATTTAGGGTGTATAATTTTTACAACAGTATAGAAATAAAAGGTGTATTTATTTGAAAACAGAGTACAGGTAGAGGGTGTATATTTTTCATAACACAGTACAAAAGGAGGTAGTATTTATTTTCAAACTGAGTACACATATAGGGTATATATATTATATAAAAAAGTACAAAGTGAGGGGGAATATTTTCTATTACAGAGTAGAATCACTGGTTGTATTTACTTTAAAACAGAGTAAAGGTAGATGGAGTATATTTTTTATAACAGAGGACATATTTAGGGTGTATAAATTTTACAACAGTGTAGAAATAGAAGGTGCATTTATTTTAAAACAGAGTACATATAGAGGGTGTATATTTTTTATAACATAGTAGAAAACGAGGTAATATTTATTTTTAAACTGAGTACACATGGAGGGTATATATTTAATAAAAGAGAGTAAAATGTGTGGGTGAATATTTTCTATAACAGAGCAGAATCACAGGTTGTATTTACTATAAAACTGAGTACCGGTAGAGGGAGTATATTTTTTATTACAGAGTAGAAATTAACGGTGTATAATTTTTACAACAGTGTAGAAATAGAAGGTTTATTTATTTTAAAACAGAGTACATTTAGAGGGTGTATATTTTTTATAACAGAGTACAAAAGGAGGTAGTATTTATTTTCAAACTGAGTACACATATAGGGTATATAAAACATAAAAAAACAACAAAGTGAGAGGGAATATTTTCTATTACAGAGTAGAATCACAGGTTGTGTTTACTTTAAAACAGATTACAGGCAGATGGAGTATATTTTTTAAAACAGAGAAGAAATTTAGGGTGTATAATTTTTACAACAGTGTAGAAACAGAAGGTGTATTTATTTTAAAACTGAGTACCGGTAGAAAGTGTATATTTTTTATAACAGAGTACAAAAGAAGGTAGTATTCATTTCAACACTGAGTACTCATGGAGGGTATGTATTTTATATAAGAGAGTACTATGTGAGGGCGTATATTTTCAATAAAATTGTAGAATCACAGGTTGTATTTACTTTAACGCAGAATACCGGTAGAGGGAGTGTATTTTTTATAACAGAGTACAAGTTTAGGGTGTATAATTTTTACAAAAGTGTAGAAATAGAAGTTGTATTTATTTTAAAACAGAGTACATTTAGATTGTGCATATTTTTTATAACAGAGAATAAAAGGAGGTAGTATTTATTTTAAAACTGAGTACACATGGAGGGTACCTATTTTATATAAGAGAGTACAAAATGGGGGTGAACATTTTCAATAACAGAGTAGAATTACAGGTTGTATTTACTTTAAAACAGTGTACCGGAAGAGGGAGTATATTTTTTATAACAGAGAACAAATTTATGATTTATAATTTTTATAACAGTGTAGAAAGAGAAGGTATATTTATTTTAAAACAGAGTATATTTTAAGGGTGTATATATTTCGTAACACAGTACAAAAGGAGGTAGTATTTATTTTAAAACTGATTACACATGGATGGTATATATTTTTTATAAGGGAGTAGTATGAGTGCGAATATTTTCTATAAGAGAGCAGATTCACATGTTGTATTTACTTTAAAGCAGAATACCGGTAGAGGGAGAATGTTTTTTATAACAGAGAACAAATTTTGTGTGTATATTTTCTACAACAGTGTAAAAATAGAAGATGTATTTATTTTAAAATCGAGTACATTTAGAGGGTGTATATTTTTTATAACAGAGTACAAAAGGAGTTAGTATTTATTTTTAAACTGAGTACAAATGGAGCGTGTATATATTTCATAAGAGAGTAAAAATTGAGGGTGAATATTTTTTACAACAGTGTAGAATCACAGGTTGTATTTACTTTAAAACAGAGTACCGGAAGAGGGTGTATATTTTTTATAAGAGAGTACAAAAGGAGGTAGTATGTATTATAAAACTGAGTACACATGGAAGGTATATATTTTATATAAGAGAGTACAAATTGGGGGGTGAATATTTTTTACAACAGAATAGAATCACAGGTTGTATTTACTTTAAAACAGAGTAACGGTAGAGGGAGTATATTTTCTATAACAGAGTACAAATTTAGAGTGTATAATTTTTACAACAGTGTAGAAACAAAAGGTGAATTTATTTTAAAACAGAGTATATTTAGAGGGTGTATATTTTTTGTAACAGAGTACAAATGGAGGTAGTATTTATTTTAAAACTGAGTACACATGGAGATTGTATATTTTATAAAAGAGAGTAAAATGTGTGGGGGAATATTTTCTATAACAGAGCAGAATCACAGGTTGAATTTACTATAAAACTGAGTACCGGTAGAGGGAGTATATTTTTTATTACAGAGTAGAAATTAACGCTGTATAATTTTTACAGCAGTGTAGAAATAGAAGTTGTATTTATTTTAAAACAGAGTACATTTAGATTGTGCATATTTTTTATAACAGAGAACAAAAGGAGGTAGTATTTATTTTAAAACTGAGTACACATGGAGGGTACATATTTTATATAAGAGAGAACAAAATGAGGGTGAACATTTTCTATAACAGAGTAGAATTACAGGTTGTATTTACTTTAAAACAGAGTACCGGAAGAGGGAGTATATTTTTATAACAGAGAACAAATTTATGGTTTATAATTTTTATAACAGTTTAGAAAGAGAAGGTATATTTATTTTAAAACACAGTACAATTTAAGGGTGTATATATTTCGTAACACAGTGCAAAAGGAGGTAGTATTTATTTTAAATCTGACTACACAAGGATGGTATATATTTTATATAAGAGAGTGCAAAGTGAGGGTGAATATTTTCTATAACAGGGAAATTCACAAGTTGGATATACTTTAAAACAGAGTACCGGTAGACGGAGTATATCTTTTATAACAGATTACAAATTTGGGTGTGTATTTTATACAACAGTGTAAAAATAGAAGATGCATTTATTTTAAAACCGAGTACATTTAGAGGGTGCATATTTTGTATAACAGAGTACAAAAGGAGTTAGTATTTATTTTAAAACTGAGTACACATGGAGGGTGTATATATTTCATAAGAGAGTAAAAAGTGAGGGTGAATATTTTGCATAACAGTGTAGAATCACAGGTTGTATTTACTTTAAAACAGAGTACCAGTAGAGAGTGTATATTTTTCAT
>JAZHEH010003414.1:0-26876 GCA_036589455.1 Ateles fusciceps
GGGCTCCTCCCCCTGGGAATCTCCTGGTCTGTGGGCAATAAAAATCTGTCTGGCAATTCGGCGTCCACTCACCCTCCGCGCTTTCACTGGGAGCTGCAATCCTCAGCTGCTCCTAATCGGCCATCTTGGATCCCCCCTCGAGAATTATAAATTAACTTTAATAACTCTAAAAAGTATAATGAGACTGAACATAATTAGAAGAGAATAAAACAGCACCTGGAAAGACCTTTAGACAGCAAGCAAGGAGAAGGGACCCAGGGGGCCCTCGACACCCCTTTTCAGCAGGAAGTAGTTACAGAAGAATGACCTCTGCCGTATTTCCCAAAATATTTCTGGGTCCCAACTCCTTAAGGAAGAAATCTAAGAGTAGGTAGTTAGTCAGGTTCCGAGGTGCTCGAGGAAGCCCTAGGATTTGGATGAAACACTTGGAGAATCTATGATTGCTGTTATGATTATGTTATTAATCTGTCTTGTTTCTGTTTGTGTAGTTTGCAATATGGATCCAGAAGCCTCCAAGAAATGGTTCACCAAGATAGAGCTGTACTTGCTTACCTAGCTTTGTGAAACAGAGAAGGGGGAGATGTTGAGAAACAGTAAGTTTATTCTGCCCCCATGGTTCCTTTGTGTAGGATACCTTGTAGTTTGTAGTTAGTGGTAGGTGAGTAACAGCTGCCTACTTGGTATATTCTTGAGTTATGTGTATCTGTAGAACACCTGTGTATTGATAAGAATCACCTGTCAAAGAGCAAATAAATAACCTGGATGAAAGTCTGCATGGGGCCTTCAGTTTGGAGAGCTGTCAGCCCTGCAGGCTCTCAGGCTGTTGGTCCCCATGATAGATCCACTCTGTAGTGCTATCTGGGTGTCTGCCTTTCAATACCTTCAGCCCACCTGGATGGGGGGACTCAGCTGGTTCTCAGTATGAAACCAAGACCCACCTCTCACTTATGCTGAGGGCAGTGTGTCATTGATGAAAATAGGAAGTACTAGGGAAAGAGAGGAGACAGTGAGGGCTGATTTTAGAAAAAACTATGTGTTTATGATTTGGAAAATTTTGTTGGAAGTTTGGAGTGATTGCAGGGTGTGCTTGTAAATCCTCCTGTGCACCCAGAAGTGTGTGTGTAAATGAATCACCAGTCTCGGATACACACCCCATTCTGTCAGAGTGTGGAGCCTGTGCCTATCAGTAAGCTTTGGGGACTGTGCTTTCTTCATATATGTGTCTCTCAGGAGTAACCAAGAAGTTGACGTGCAATCAAAGGAAGGCATGGTAGTAGTGGTTGTAACATTATTTATTTTATGAAGGAAATAAGTCAATGTTAAATGTAGATTGCATTATTTTAACTTTTAAATTTGGACCTTTCTTTTTTTTACAATTTTCATTTGGGTTACCATAATATCTTTATTAAATCTTTTCTTCCCCAAGAGCATCATTCTATTAAAAAAATGAAGTTTGGTGTAGAGAGACAGTACAGAGAGTAACAGCAAGAGGGAGGGAGGAAGAGAGAAAGAGAAAGAATTTTGGGGGCTACAAGCTTCTGCTAAACTTCAGTTGCAGTTGTCAGAGTTGAAGAAAACATTAGTGAAAATGTCTCATTAAGGGGCTCTCTGGATTTTTCTGCTCTGGGAAAGCTGTCTGAGGGATGGATTATGGCCAGCGTGCAGGGGTCAGAATCCTGGTACTGTGTTCTAGCCTCTTACCTCATTGGCTCCAGCTAAGTGATTTTACAGCCAGAGCTGTTTTAAGATCAGTGCAAGGCACTGTACAGATATTTGTGGGTGGGGAAGCAGAATTTGAGGAAGGAAGAAGCATATGCTTCATTTTGAAGGTTTTGCTCCATGGATTCTTGGGTTTCTGGTGAAATGGAACTTGTGGAAGTAGGAGGAGGGCAGCCCTGTGAGGCATGTTCTGCTGCTGTCTGGGTTTTACAGAGGGAGAAAGTGAGGCATAGAGAGATTAATTAACCTTTTAAGTGTAACAGTTCAAGGCACAGAGACACAGTTCCAGGCAAGGTCCATCTGAATCTTAAGTCCTCACTCTTCGCCAACGTGTTCCACTGTTGAGACTGTCCCTGTGAGTCCTGGAACTCTGCTGCCCCAGTCTACATTCACTGCTACTCAGTGAGGCCACGGAAGCCAATGACCATGTCCCCCAAGTGGAAAACTCTCCCCTCCTGAGAGTCTTTCTCAAACATCTCAACTCTAAGCTGCAGACTGAGAAGCCGGCCAGCAAATCCGCTGCATGAAAGGCAAAACAACATTGATCCACAGCAGTGACCACAGGCAAGGGAAGTCTGGCTGTGAGCATAGTCATAATGTCATTCGAGTTTGGGGATTCAAAGCCTTCCGTGTCTACCTGGACATCCTCAGCTCCTGCTGACATCACCAGTGGAGGTCCTCTGCTGATTGATATAAATTATTTTCAAACTCAGCAATGCACTGATGGCTGATAATTCCATGCTCCTCAAACTTGCCAGTGAAATGCCTTTAACAGGGTAGGAGAAAGAGAACACACCCCAGTAAGTATTCTATGGCATTACCTCTCAAAATTGATACTTATTTAAAGACTGTTTTTAGGTGAAAAGAAATTATTCAAATGTATTCTGAAAAGGTTTTTGTTTTGTTATAAAATGATATGCTCTCCAAATCTTGGGGTGAGTTTGAAGATCCAGGAATATGTGTCTTCTTGATCATTTGACTTAATGCAGTTACCCACAAGCAGTACTCTAATTTAGGATCCATGAATCTTTAGATAATACTAGCATTTTAAAGGGCTTTCTGAATGTCCCAATAAGTGATTGATAGAAACTTTTCAGTGAGATAAAACAGCTTATATTCAGGATATGTTCATGTGCATACACATTGTGTGACATGTGTTCTCTACATTTTCATTAATTCCATGTAGAAAAGTAGAGGCTAGGGACCCTGTTCCTCCCAGGGTCACTGCCATCAGGCCCTGTGGGTGACCACTTGTCTTTAGCACCTGTGAGGCCCACTGGGTGGCTGGGGGTGGAAGGAGTCTTTATCAACAGCAGCAACAATGACTAGATGTCTCCAGCTTATGGTTCCTGCCATCTGGGATGCTACAGAAAAGCCTGAGTCCCATGATGGTCTCCAAGACTTCCAGGACTTTCAGCTCTAACATTCCTTTTCTCAGTGATAAGGATAAGATAAGCAAATGGCCTGCGCAGTTCCACTCTATGTAATGGAGGTGGCCTCATTCCCTCCCCAGCCCTGCAGAAGTAGCTGAGGCTCTGGAGCACAACTTGGGCTTAGAATTGCCCCCTTCTTCCTGGGGTCCTGACTCAGGCAGGCAGCCAGTCCAGCAGTTTGATGTGCAGCTATGTGAACAACATTTTTCATGGATGATCATCACCTCTTTTATCTACTTTGGCACAAAATTGTTGGTGAACATCCTCTGTGATCAAAGAGCAACATCTGAGTGTGTTCTGAGTGATGTGCTGTGGAGATAAGAAGCAGGACTTGCCACCACATGATGAAAGAAAGTTTACCTGTATCCATTAATTAAAATAGAAGGCAGCCAATGGGCATTGGGCACAAGGGAATGATACTTGTATTTCAGCATGATGAAGAGATGTCAGCTTTCTCTCAGTACCAACATCATTATTAACACTTACTATCTGTCACTGATCAGCAACCTGTTCCCAGTGTAATCTGAGAGTTCCGTAGCACAGCTCAACCCTTCCACCTCTCTGAGAAGAGTGGTGTGTAGGCCTCCTGACGGTGGGAGAAAGTTGTACTATTTGGGACTCAGTTTCTTCTCAAAACTCATTCAGCAATTATCACATGTCACTGTTGGCTATGTCCAGGATGTTTGAATAAGAATTGTGGTAATGGTCAACATTGTAAAAAGTCACCAGCCACTGAAAAACACACCAAATTGTAAAGACCATAGACACTAGGAAGAAACTGCATCAACAAATGGGCAAAATAACCAGCTAGCATCATAATGGCAGGATCAAATTCACACATAATCATATTAACATTAAATGTAAATGGGCCAAATGACTCAATTAAAAGACACAGGCTGGCAAATTGGATAAAGAGTCAAGACTCATTGGTGTGCTGTATTCAAGAGACACATCTCACATACAAAGACACACATAGTCTCGAAAAAAAATGGGATGGAGGAATATTTACAAAGCAAATGGAAAGCAATAAAAAAGCAGGGGTTACAATACTAGTCTCTGATAAAATAGACTTTAACCCATCAAAGATCAAAAGAGACAAAGAAGGGCATTAAACAAGGGTAAAGGGATCCATGCAACAAGAAGAAATAACTATCCTAAATTTATATGCAACCAATGAAAGAGTGCCCAGATTCATAAAGCAAGTTCTTAAGGATCTACGAAGAAACTAAGACTCCCATACAATAACAGCGGGAGACTAACACCTCACTGTCAATATTAGATCAATGAAACAGAAAACTAACAAGGATATACGGGACTTAAACTCAGCTCTGGACCAAGTGGACCTAATAGACATCTACAGAACCGTCCAGCCCAATTCAAGAGAATATACATTATTCTCAGCACCACATCACACCTTTTCAAAAAATTTGCCACATGATTGGATGTAAAACACTCCTCAGCAAATGCAAAAGAAGAGAAATCATAAAAAACAGTCTTTCAGAACACAGTGCAATCAAATTGGAATGCAGAATTAAGAAACTCACTCAAAACTGCACAATTACATGGAAACTGAACAAACTGTTCCTGAATGACTACTGGATAAGCAATGAAATGAATGCAGAAATAAAGATGTTCTTGGAAACCAATAAGAATGAAGATACACCATACTAGAATCTCTGGGACACATTTAAAGCAGTGTGTAGAGGGAAATTTATAGCACTAAATGCCCAAAAGAGAAAGCAGGAAAGATCTAAAATTGACACCCTAACATCAAAATTAAAGAAAAAAATCTAGAGAAGCAAGAGCAAACAAATTCAAAAGCCAAGAGAAGACAAGAAATAATTAAAATCAGAGCAGAACTGAAGGAGATAGAGACACACAGAAAAAAAACTTCAAAAAATCAATGAATTCAGGAGCTGGTTCTTTTTAAAAAGATCAACAAAGCAGATAAATTGCCAGCCAGACTAATAAAGCAGAAAAAAGAATCAAATAGATGCAATAAAAAATGATAAAGACAATGTCACCACTGATCTCATAGAAATACAAACTACCATCAGAGAATACTATAAAAACCTCTACACAAATAAAATAGAAAATTTAGAAGAAAGGGATAAATTCCTAGACACTTACACCCTCCCAAGACTAAACCAGGAAGAATTCAAATCCCTGAGTAGACCAATAACAAGGTCTGAAATTGAGGCAGCAATTAATAATAGCCTACCAAACAAAAAAAGTCCAAGACCAGATGGTTTCCACCAGAGGTACAAAGAGGAGCTGGTACTATTCCTTCTGAAACTATTCCTAACAATAGAAAAGAGGGAATCCTCCCTAACACGTTTTATGGGGCCTTCATTCTGATACCAAATCCTGTCAGATACACAACTAAAAAGAAAATTTCAGGCCAATATTCCTGATTAACATTGATGCAAAAATCCTCAACAAAATACTGACAAACCAAATCCAACAGAACATCAAGAAGCTTTCCATCATGATTAAGTCAGCTTCATCCCTGGGATGCAAGGTTGGTTAAACATATGCAAATCAATAAATGGAATCCATCACATAAACAGAATCAAAGACAAAAACTACATGATTATCTCAATAGATGCAGAGAAAGCCTTCAACAAATTCAGCAACTATTCATGCTAAAAACTCTCAATAAACTAGATAGTGATGGAATGTATCTCAAAATAATAATAAGAGCTATTTATGACAAACCCACAGCCAATAGCATACTGAATGGGTAAAAACTGGAAGCATTCCCTTTGAAAACCAGCACAAGACAAGGATACCCTTTCTCAGCACTCCTATTCAACATTGTATTGGAAGTTCTGACCAGGTCAATCAGGCAAGAGAAAGAAATAAATGATATTCAAATAGTTAAAGAGGAAGTCAAATTGTCTCTATTTGCAGACAACATGATTGTATATTTAGAAGACTCCATTGTCTCAGCCCAAAATCTTCTTAAGCTGATAAGCAACTTCAGCAAAGTCTCAGGATACAAAATTAGTGTGCAAAAATTGCAAGCATTCCTATAGGAAAAACAGAGATCCAAATCATGAATAAACGCCCATTCACAATTGCTGTAAAGACAATAAAATACCTAGGAATACAACTTACAAGGGAAGTCAAGGACCTCTCCAAGAAGAACTACAAACCACTGCTCAGAGAAATAAGACAGTACACAAACAAATGGAAAAACAATTCCATGCTCATGGTTAGAAAGAATCAATATCGTGAAAATGGTCATACTGCTGAAAGTAATCTATAGATTCAGTGCTATCCACATCAAGGTACCACTGACTTTCTTCACAGAACTGGAAAAAACCACCTTAAATTTCATATGGAACCAAAAAAGAGACTGCATATCAAAGAGAATTCTAAGAAATAAAAGAAAAGCTGGAGGCATCATACCACCTGACTTCAAACTCTACCACAGGCTACAGTAACCAAAACAATGGGACTGGTACCAAAACAGATATATAGACCAATAGAACAGGACAGAGGCCTCAGGAATAATGCCACACACCTACAACCACATGATCTTCAACAAACCTGACAAAAACAGCAATGCAGAAAAAATTCCCTATTTAAGAAATGGTATTGGGAAAACTGGCTAGCCATGTGCAGAAACCTGAAACTGGATCTCTTCCTTACACTATATACAAAAATTAACTCAAGATGGATTAAACATTTAAATGTAAGACCTAAAACCATAAAAACATTAGAAGAAACCCTAGGCAATACCATTCAGGACACAGGCATTGACAAAGACTTCATGGCTAAAACACCAAAAGCAATGAATGGCAACAAAAGCTAAAATAGACAAATGGGATCCAATTGAACTAAAGAGCTTCTGCACAGCAAAAGAAACGATCAACAGAATGAACAGGCAACCTATAGAATGGAAGAAAATTTTTGCAGTCTACCCACCTGACAAAGAGCTAGTCTCCAGAATCTTCAAATAACTTAAACAAATTTACAGGGGGGAAAAAAACAAACAACCACGTCAAAAAGTGGGCGAAGGATATGAACAGATATTTCTTTTTTTTTTTTAATCTTTTAAGTCCTTTTAATTGTTCTTATAAACTAGCATAAGATATAAACTTAAGTAGTACACATGAGTTTTATAATTTACCCATCTCTGGCAGATAGCCAAGCATAGCACATCAGGGCATAACACAGTGTGAGGGAAATAAAGTATATAATGACATCTTCTATTCTGGACCTAATAATTCAACAGAGAAAGAACTACTTGTAGTCATTGCAGTTACAAAAGGTTTCATGGAGACAGTGAAGATAAAGCTCTACTAAACTAACAAATAGGTCTTAATGATAAAAAACATGGGCCTTCAAAGAACTAAAGGTATCAATGTGTGGCAGTCCAAAAATTATGAGGAAAATGAGTTCCCTTCATGGGTCACGTCAGCAATTTGTTTTTTTTCCTTTTGAGACAGAGTCTCACTCTGTTGCCCCTGTTGGAGTGCAGTGGCATGATCTCGGCTCACTGCAACTTCCACCTCCTGAGCTCAAGGTACTGCAATTCTCTTGCCTCAGCCTCCAGACCAGCTGGGACCACAGGTACCCGCCACCATGGCTGGCTAATTTTTGTATTTTTAATAGAGACAGGGTTTCACCACATTGGCCAGGCTGGTCTGAAACTCCTGACCCCAAGTGGTCTGCTTGTTTCAGCCTCTCAAAGTGCTGTGACTATGCCCAGCTACATCATCAATTCTTAATCTATAAGCCATGAATAGGCTTCAGGAGAACCCAAGAACCAATGAAATCTGTTGGTAAGTGTTATTTGTGCTGTTTTCTACAGATAGGGTTAACAGCATATATATTTTCTTTTTTTTTTTTTATTTAAAAAAATGTTTTTTAAAGATGGGGTTTCACCATGTTGGTCAGGCTAGTCTTGAACTCCCGACCTCAGGTGATCCGCCTGCCTTGGCCTCCAAAGTGCTTGGACTACAGGCATGAGCCCCACCGGCCAGCATATATATTTTCAAAGACGTCTGTGGTGCAAAAGAGTTTGTAAAGAGTTTATTATGTTTGTTAGAAGTCCTTGGGGAATCAACTTGGAAAAAGGTGGATTGAGAATGAGGACCGTCTAGATCAGAATAATTGCTGAATTTGACCCTCACTTGAGGCTTTTTGTACAGAAGAAGAGAAGACGGTTAATCAGAAATTAACACCAACATGACTTGGTGATGAATGAAATGTGAAACATGAGAAAAACATCAATGATGAAATCAAGGTTCTGACTTGCAATAGTGAGTATATCAGGAGTTAAAAGCTTGGAAGAGGAATAAAATTGGAAGCATTCTGGTTTTTATGAGAATGCCCATAGGACATACAGGGAGAAGTGGACAGTTGAAAATACAAGTCTAGCCAGGCACAGTGGCTCATGCTTGTAACCCCAGCACTTTGGGAGGCTGAGGTAGGAGAATTACTTGAGTCTAGGAGTTTGAGACCAACATGGGTGACACAGTGAGACCCTGTCTGTACAAAAAATAAAATCAGCTGGGCATGGTGCTGCAAGATTATAGTTAGTCCCTATAATACTCAAGCGGCTGAGGTGGGATAACTGCTTGAGCCCAGGAGGCAACGCAGCAGTGAACCGAGATCATGCCACTACAGCCTGGGCAACAGTGAGACCCCGTCACTGAAAAAAAAAAGAAAATACAAGTCTAGAGACACATAGCTGGCTGGGTGTCTCATGCCTGTAATCCCAGTACTTTGGCAGGCTGAGGCGGGTGGATCACCTGAGGTCAAGAGTTCGAGACCAGCCTGACCAACATGGAAGAAACCCTGTCTCTATTAAAAATACAAAATTAGCTGGGCGTCATTGCGGGCTCCTGTAATCCCAGCTACTTAGGAGGCTGAGGCAGGAGAATCGCTTGAACCTGGGAGATGGAGGTGAGCCGAGAGAACGCCACTGCATTCCTGCCTGAGCAACAAGAGTGAAACTCCGTCTCAAAAAAAAAAAAAAAAAAAAACCCAAAACAAAACAAAAGAAAAAAAGAGACACATAGCTGGGAGTCAGTAATGCTAGTTTTAGCTGAGGGAGTTAAGATAATTCAATCAGTACTAAGGAAGAAACTCAATAGCAGAGACCATCAATACTTAAGGAAAAAGGGTGAAATAAGACAAATAATAAAGGCTGGCTGAAGTATCTTGGTATCTAGCCTAAGAAAGGATGGGTTAGGTGTTCATGTTTATTAATATGGATATAGAGAAGCATTCATTCACTAATACACAAATAAAAGTCACTTTTCATCTTACTTGATTTTCCTCCAGTTAAATTAGAAATTTGTAGTTTTCCCCCTAAAAAATTCAATGACATTCTTTCTTATAAATTACATTCTCTGATTTTCTTGTCAGCCTGCTTCAAGGAAATCCATGTGTTCAAAATGCTTGCTCGCAGTTTGCCCCATACCAAATGGTTGTTTAATCCAAATATCTGAGCAGCAAACTGAGCTGATCCTTCTGGAGAAAGTATGGTTGAACAGCCAAGACCACTGGGTAGTCGAAGAGAAGACCACACATCCTGAGCTCCCCAGTCTGGTGTGAGGGGAGGACAGCTGATAACTGGATAGGCAGTGTTCCCAGACACCGCTGGTCCCAAACCATTACTTCTGCCTGCCACTGCCACAAAAACAGTAGGAATGCCATCCCCTTCATACTCAGCTTTAATCCTCAGGGTTTCATTTGGTCCTTTATGTGCAGATGTTACTCGAAGTTCACATGGAATGCCAAAATTTCCACAGGCCTTCTTGATTTTTTCACAGTGACCAAGATGGGAAGTAGAGCCCATCAACACTACAACCCTGCACTGACTTTCTGATTTCAAAAGCAACTCTACTCTCTCTGCAACCCACTCAAAGTTTTTCTTTACCATTTGGAGCCCTTCAGGAGTTACTTCTTTGAGGTCCCGATAAGACTGTTTGTCTTTCTGTTGGCTTCAATCTCCTGATGGCCACAGTCTCCAGGAATCATTATCGATAACATCAGCAAGAACAATTTCTTCGGTGGTTACATCAACACCAAATTCAATCTTCATATCAACCAGAGTACAATTCTGAGGCAACCAGGATTTCTCCAGTATTTCAAAAATAGCCTGTGTAGCATGACTCATATCCACTTCAGTTTGGCCTATAACAAGTCCAGCAAAGCAAAGTTTTGCAGCAATCAGCTGTTCCTCAGACCACTGTGGGTCATTATTGGCATCATCCTTGAAAAACAACTCCACTTTAGGTGGGTAAAACTTATATCCTTCCTTGACACCAGGATTTCTTTTGAGAAAAGAACCAGTTGCTATTCTTCTGCAAACCCATTCAATTGGAATCATTTCACATTGGGGTGCAATGAAAGCTGTCTCCCCCACATTTTCTGGTGAAGGCAGTTTTAATACCTGCTTCCTGTAACAACTGAAAAATACAACTGGTGATTTTATTTGAGATTGCAGCTTTCCCTTCCAGGTGATTCTTTCTAGCTGCATTTCCTGCTGTAATCTGGTCCTTGGACTGCAGGAGGACTTTTCCTGGACTATCTAACAATTTGTAGACTTCTTTTGTTTTACCCTCATACAAATTTTTACTAATGTTCAGTACCTCAGCTGTCGCCATTATCCTGAGTGGGCTGAACAGATATTTCTTAAAAGGAGACATTTATGTAGCCAACAAACATAAGAAAAGAAGTTCATCATCACTGGTCATTAGAGAAATGCAAGTTAAAACCAAATTGAAATACCATCTCATGCCAGTTAGAATGGTGATCATTAAAAAGTCGGGATACAACAGATGCTGGAGAGGATATAGAGAAATAGGAATGCTATTGGGAGTTTAAATTGGTTCAGCCATTGTGGAAGACAGTGTGGCAATTCCTCAAGGATCTAGAATTAGAAATACCATTTGATCCAACAATGTCATTACTAAGTATATACTCAAAGAATTATAAATCATTCTATTATAAAGACACATACACACATATGTTTATCGCAGCACTGTTCACAATAGCAAAGACATGGAACCAACACAAATGTCCATCAATGACAGACTGGATAAAGAAAATGTGGCACATGTACACCATGAAATACTATGCAGCCATGAAAAGGATGAGTTCATGTCCTTTGCAGGGAGATGGATAAAGCTGAAGACCGTCATTCTCAGCGAAGCAGTACAAGAGCAGAAAACCACACACCACATGTTCTCACTCATAAGTGGGAATTGAACAATGATAATGCAAGGACACAGGGTGGAGAACATCACACATCACGAGCTGTGTAGGGATGGGGGGGATAGGGGAGGGATAGCATTAGGAGAAATACCTAATGTAGAGGACAGGGTGATGGATGTAGCAAACCACCAAGGCACATGTAACAAACCTGCATGTTCTGCACATGTACCCCAGAATTTAAAGTACAATAAAAGTCAGTTAGTTATAGGTAATACATATGGCACTTACCATGTGCCAAGAACCTTCTATAGTTTTTAAGATTCATTTAAGCCCCACAGTAACCCTAAGAGGTATATTTTCCTCATTTTACAAAGGACAAAACTGAGGTACAGTGGTTAAGTAATGAGTCAATGGCAAAATTGGGGTTGGAGTCTTAACAGTGTGGACATGCTTGCTTTGGATTGAATGTTTGTGACTTGCCCCATATCCCAGTGTTATAGCCCTAACCAACAATGTGTTGATATTGAGATTCGGGCCTTTAGCAGATAACTAGGGTTAGCTAAGGTCAGGAGGGTGGAACCTTTATTATGGAATTAGCATCCTTCTAAGAAAGGACAGTAGAAGGCTCACTCATGCTCTCTCTCCATGCACAAGAAAGGCATACAGTGAGACGGAAAGAGGCTCTAACCAGAATCTGACCATGCTGGCACCCTGATTACAGACTTCCAGCCTCCAAGACTGTGAGAAGATCAATATCTGTGGCTTAAGTCGCCAAGTCTGTGACGTGTTTTATGGTAGCATGAAGTAACCCAGATGATGCCTTTCACATCTGTGTGGTCGGGCCTTTCATGGAAACTCTCAGCTCCCCAGCCTTGCAAAAAACACTTGCTGGTCACTGTCTTTGGTCCTTTCAGATGCCCTTTCCTAGTGGTGCCTCCACCAGGCCCTTGACTTCATCCTTTTCTGTCAGAGGAAGGGTGAGTAAATTATATCTCCTCCCTATGCATCTGCTGTGGGAAGTATGAGTAATTCACAGATGATGCCTTAGGCATGGGTTCAGGTACTATAGTCAGCAGTGAATGAATGAAATGAAATGATATTTATCCATTCCAGAGCTTGCATCTGCAGGGCCAATAGAACAGCTTTAGCTGTGCCTCAACCCAGTCCTGTGCTCTTGTATCTTCCAGATGCAGAGGCCAACAGGCCATAACCATGGGTAGGGAACCCATCTTTTAAGGGCTCCTCACTCAGGTGGTGAAAAGGTGAGGTAGTCATCTGTCCTATCTTTATCAGTATCTGTTCTGAATACTGTGCTCTGATATTAGTGCTAATATTTCAAATTATTATGGGTTTATTGGTGGTTAGGCCTCTAATTTCTCTCTTCAGGAAAGGAAATAACTTTGCAGTGTCAGCACAGTGCCGGGGGGGGAGGGGGGGTTGCAATCTAGAGATCTAGTGGGTTGCAATCTAGAAATAGTGATTGTGACAAGTGCCTGTAAACACACAATATAAACAATATACCGCTGACACACAAATCGCCAGTGTATTTCCTGGAAGCTGCAGTCTCACCTCTGGCAGAGGAAAGTCACAGTGGGAATTGAGGCTTGGCATCTGGGTGCCTCTGCAGCCTTTCCTGTAGCACCTGCCGGACAATTGCCCCTGAAACACAGAAGATAGAAATTTCACATTGTCTTTCAGTAATTGCTGTTTTATTTATCCTGTTTCTGAAAGTGAAAGACAGTACAGGCTGTTATTTTTTAACCACACAGTGCCAGTTTTAAACCTGTTCTATTCTCACCTTGAAATAGAATCTCAAGTTTCAGCAGGAATACGCTGTTTTCCTGCCTCAATTTCTCACATCACACCCTATGGAGAATGGTGTAGAAACAGCCCTGTTTTTACATGGGGAGATAAGAGCTTCAGGAAGTTACTGGAGAGTGGAATGCAGGGGTTCTGGGTGACACAAAATAACTATTTGGTTAGACCAACCATTTGGTCTCTAAAATTGGGTGCTAAAGAGAAAGATAGGAAATTTAAATAATCACTACCTGTAGAAGAAAAATCAGTTAATAATTTGACAGATTTAAGGGCCTTGCCTTTCTCTCACAGAACTTTCTCTCCTATTATCCTGTTTGGGAAAATTGGAAAACATCTTCTCCTTACCTCCTGGGTGGGTAAACAAAAGTTTAAATGTTGCCACCAACTCAAACAAAACACATCTCATTGGGCTGTTGTTGTTGTTTGTTTGCTTGTTTTTAATATGGAGTTTCATTCTGTCACCCAGGCTAGAGTGCAGTGGTGTGGTCTCTGCTCACTGTAACCTCTGCCTCCCAGGCTCAAGCGATTCTCCTGCCTCAGTTTTTTGAGTAGCTGGGACTACAGGTGCCCGCCACCATGCCCAGCTAATTTTTGTATTTTCAGTAGAGACAAAGTTTCAGCATATTTGCCAGGCTGCTCTCAAACTTCTGACTTTGTGATTTGCCCATGTCAGCCTCCCAAAGTGCCGGGATTACAATTGCAGGAATGAGCCACTGCACCCGGCCCACACCTCATTCTTTATGTTGTGGAGGGGAGAGGGGAGTCCTTTTTGTTGCTTCGAAGTTTTCTTTCTGAGCTTTTCTTTTTAATTAAAAGAAAATTGTGTTTAAAGACTAGTCAAGTGAAGTATTGAGAAGTAGGGAAAGAATAGAAGAAGGAGTTGAATCTGTGATTGGTTGTGAACCATCAGTTGAGATAACTCACTGCCTCCAGATCAGCCTTCTTTCTGAGGCTTGTAACCTTAGGATTTCCTGTGAGTCAGTGGACGGCAACCCCCTCTTATATAGGTTCAGTATTAAATAGCTCATAGGTAGTGGGAAAGTTCATCAGAGTAGTCCCATCTCATGCACAACGCCATTTCCCCATGAGCCGCTAGAGTGGCTCACATAAGAAAGACACCATACCAAATGCTGGCAAGGACCTGAAGCAACTGGAATGCATGTGCATTTACTTTCTCCTGACAGCCACTTTGGAGAACACTTGGCTGTTTCTTATAAAGCTAATCATAGTCTTCCCAAATAACGTAACAGGGCAATGTCACTTCCAGTTGTTTACCTAAAAAATTAGAAACATATGTCCACAAAAAAACAAACCAAAAAAACACTTGTAGAAGCTTTTCCATGACAGCCTTTTTCTTAATAATATGTCTAAACTGGAAATAATCAAAACGTTCATAAACAAGAGATTGGATTAAAAAATTGTGATACATTCATACCATGGAATATTATTCCAAAAATAAAATAAATGTGTTAAAGATATATGTAACAATATGGATTCATCTCAAAGACATTATGTTGAGTGAAAGAATCCAGATTCAACATAACCCACGCTCTGCCATTTCATTTATGTTAAGTTTCAGAATAGGCAGAACTCAGCTATAGTGACAGCAGTCAGGGCAGTAATTGCCTATTGAGGGTGGAGATTGACTGAAAAAGGCACGGGAGGACTTTCTGGAATAATATAAATGTCCTATATCTTGTTTGGGGTGGTAATTATACAGGTGTAGAACAGTTGTTAAAAATGCTAAAAACTAAATGCTCAAGATTTGTGCATTTTAGTGTATTTAAGTTATAACCCCCAGAAAGCATTGCCTCATTTTCCTAGAGGGTAAATATGCTCATTAAAAGCATATGGGGATGATTTTGAGAAATGCTTGCTGTGTTATTTCATTAATAAATCACAATAAATGTGGTTTCAAAAAAGCAAGTTCCACTGATGAAACTCCCTGTGCCTTAGTAACAAATAACATTGATAAAGCCTACTGTCAAAAAAAGTGTTTTTGTTTTATCTTTTGTTTTTAGTGACTCCAAATTTGTAGGAATAACATTTTCACGAGATTACTCAGTCTCACCCACCATTAGTTGCAGGTGACAGGGAAGCTAAGTTGGCAGATGTTCGTGCTAGAAGCTGTGGGTTTACATCTCCTTGGTGAAGGTGTTCCAGACATACCTGTGGCTTGATCGTTAAACATCATGCTCAGGTGTGCAACGTAGTTTTTGCACTCTCAGAGGTATGCAGGTGTTGTGGGATTACTTGATTGTTTATGTAAAAATTATTTTTGCATTCACACAGGACTTCTGAAATGAGTGCTAGCAGACTCATCTTTAGAGGATGTTCCAAGTCATTTAACTGAGATACCTGCAGTATTTGCTGTAAATTTAAGCTTAAAATTGAAACCAGGTTATCATGCAGCGAGAGAGTGGGCATGAATTATTTCGAGAAATGAAGAACTAGATTTCAGCCTGGAATTTGCTTTTCTCTCTCCTGTGGCAAATTAGTGTGGGTACACTAAGCATTTTATTTGGCTATGGTAATGTATTTTTCCAGTCAGGTCTCATTCTATCATCCAGGCTGGAGTGCAGTGGCACAATCATATATTAGTGCAGTCTCAGCCTCTTGGTGACAAGCAATTCTCCTCCTCCCTCCTCAGTCTCCCAATTGCTGGGACTTACAGGTGTATCACTGTGACCAGCTAATTTTACTTTTTGTACAGAGAGAGGTCTCACTATATTTCCTAGACTGGTCTCAAATGCATGACCTCAAACTGTCTTTCTGCCTCAGCCTCCCAAACTGCTGGAATTGCAGGCATAATTCACCATTCCTAACCAATTTTTTTCCTGCTGCATTGCAGTTAGAACCAATTTTATTTTTCCCACACTGCAAATGTGCATTCCCAGCAGATTGTGATTGAACTCAGCACACCTGCAGCTCAGCCAAGCTCTTTGAAGGGTGCACAGTTACTAAATGCCAGCATTGCACAGTCACCTTTAGCAAATAGGTTTGAAACTTACATTCCCACCCTTTCTAAAACAGCTCGCAGTAACAAGAGAAGGGGATTTAAGTTTTGATATGCCCACTCATGAAAACCAAGGTTTTTGGAAAGCCAAACCTCAAAAACAGCTCAGAGACTCCCTTGATCTTTGAACGGAACTAAATTTTAGGAGGTAAAGTTGAGGGACAGGGAGGGCTGAGAAAAGAAGGTGGGGATTGTGAGTACAAGTATTTTTACAAATGTGAGTGTCACTGCAAGTTTTGTTTCATTTTGGTATTGTGTTAATGCTGAGGGTGGGGAATGGATTGGAATATTTTTCTCCCGTGTTTCTTTTTGTTTTGTAACTTTGCAAGTGCTCCACATTTTCCTTATCTAAAATTTAAAGTTGGTGGCCTGTGTTTCTGGTGTTAAATAGAAGTGACACTTCTGCAGAAAGTATTAGGGAGATACTCTGTTCTGCCCAGGGAGGTGTAGCTGAAAAGAGGGCAGCTCATCCTCCTCAAACTTAGGGCAGGGAGCAGCATGCCGGGACAGAGCAGCAGCTTGGCGTCTTAACAAATCCACTCTCTGCTGCAGGTGCCTGGGGGAAGTTGCAGACTTTAATTTTCTTTTGTAAAAGAGGACTGTAGGTGATTAAATAAGGTGTTTTATGGGAAGTCCTGGCAAAGAGTGAAATATGAAGACATTTCAGGTTCCTTCTCCTGACTGGTGTACCGTTACTGCTCCGTCTTTATTACACCTTTTCTAACTCACCGCATGCTGGGGAACACAAACTGACCTTATGTAGCTCTGGTTACTCCAGCCTTTTTAAAAAACAAAACAAAACAAACAAACAAAAATACTTTTGTAGTCTGTCACCATATTCATAAACAGGTCCGGGGCTCTGTGGTGTGTATTGTTAGTAGTATGGCTGAAGTTACTGCATTCTAATCGTGATCCCCAGGTTCATGGGTGTTTCTCATTAATATTCTTAGTGATTTAACCCAGGGCAGTGCTGGACAGCTCAATGGTCTTACAATCAGACAAGCTTCCAATTCTGTGTTCGGTGCTCACCAGCCTTTGTCCTAATGTATCAATAATTCCACCCACCTGAGTCTCACTTTCCTATAATTTACTGTAGTGGGTTTCTAGGCATATGGCACCTAAGTGGTCTGTAGATTGCCTTAGAATGATTTTAGGATTCCAGATCTCAGTTCATCTGTGAAAATCAGGGCAGTAGGAAACTTTCTGAGACACACTTTAAAAATTAGTTGTATGCGTGTTATATTTACAGCTCTTAGTTTTGAAGACCAGCAACACAACAATACTTCCAGATATTCACATAATGTCTGTTCATTTGGGAAAGGCTTTGTATTTTCAACAGGAGAGCTCAAAGTTCATTTTTTCAGCAACTGAAGTTCTAAGTTAAATAATCTATTTTTATTGATACAGATATTTTATATATTTATGGGGTACATATAAGTTAAATCTATTTTAAATAATACCTTAGTGTTGTAAAATCACAGTACTTTTACAAATAAATACACCTTGTTAATAATCCTGCAAGTGTCATCAGAAGTACAACTTGAACAAGTCCATCTTCCATGGATCAAACACCACCCTGGGCATTTGTAGCATGATCAAAATCCAAGGTCCTGGCTGAACTCCAGAGACCCTGTTTACCTCAGAGGCATGACAGAAGGCAGAAGGAGTCAGCTAACCCAACTCCTTTCTTGTAGTTTCCTTCGTTAGGGAGGAAAAGTTGAATTTCACGATTATAGAGAAGAAACAGGACATAGAGACAGACAAAAAGATATGACAATACAGTTTACCAGTTCTCCCACCCAGACACCTGTTTCCACATACTGTTCCAGGCATTTGTTTTGAATATGTAAATGTGTACATAAAGATAGGTCTCTCAAGTCCATCAGGGCTTGGATGTCCACTATTTTTGAAGTTCCAGAACATTTTTGCTAAGGTGAGGAAATACCAAAAGAGGACTACAAAAATTATGGTATATATTGATGTGTCACATCATACACATGTGACATATAAAGATGTGTAAGATGATGTAACTTGTGAGCGTACCTACCTCATCTGAGAAAAACACCTCAAGTTTAATTTTGAGGCTCGAGTCAATTATGCTTCCCTTTCCATGATTGCCATGATAGGTCCTTTATGAGATATTGTCATAGATCCCATATTATTCAGTAGTTGTAGAATACGACATCACTCTATGATAATTCTATATTACTTTAATTGCTGCACAGAAGTTCATTGTATATAAGTGCCACTGTATATTTAGTAGATTGCCTTCTATTTCTAGTTCATGTGATAATATAGCACTCTCGTGAATATTCATGCAGTTGATCTTTACACATTTTCTTTTTTCCTTAGGATGAATTCTGAGAGTTGTAATTGATGGGGCAAAATGTACTCACACTTTTTGAGACTTAAAAATTTTTTCTTCAAAAGCTGGTAATCTTGGTTTTTTTAAGACAAAGAGCAAATCCTCCCCTGCAAAGATTAATTTTTGGCTCTTTTTATTTTCAAACCCTGCTGTTTTTTGGTTTACTTGTCATAAAATGCCAGGCACCACCAATAGGTCTATGTGAAGGGGCTCAGAAGTAGGAGTGCTGTGGTTAAGAGTAGGCTTGGCCAGTTGGGCAAGCTGAGTGCTCAGAATTAGAGTGAGGGGGGTGGGGGATGCTGCAGGTACAGATGCTGGGGGAAAGACACCCTGAAGGCCATAGGGAGCGACAATGGCTGCAGTACCTGTGGCCATTCAGCAGGAGCAGAGGATGGAAACCAGAATGGGCTGATGATTGGATGCCAGGCCTGATCCAGGTGGGTCCTGTTCTTATTGCACTGTAAAGTAAGTTGCTCCAGGCCTCCCAATTCTCAACCCCCACAAGTTCCTGCAGGGGTCCCTGAGGAGGTTAATCTTGCAATAGGCACTCTGCTGTTTTTCTGTCTGTAAGCTTCACTCCACTTTGCAGTGAGTTCTAGTATAACCTCTATTCCAGTAAGATCAAATGGCTAAGGACTCCAGAAAAGAAATTGAGTGAACACAAAGGGTTTGTCATACTTTAACTGTGTTCCTTTCCCAGGTGGCCTGTGCTTCTAGGCCAGCCTCCCAATTCCTAACTCGCTTCATGCTCCTGGCCTTTGCTTACTCAAACCAATCAATCCTCCGACCCTGCTGTCTCTGTTCGGAGTAAGTACCTCCCTCCCTCTGCTTTTACCCTAAGTTCTTTTTTCAACTCACATAGTATCTAACTTGCCACTGCATTTCTGTTTCCCCCAAACCCTCTCTGCCTGTTTCCTCCCAGGCTATCCCTGACCAATGCCAGAAACCAGGAAATTTTGAAAGCTGCACTCTTTGCTGCTCTTCCCTCTCCTTCATCCTTCCACTTGGAATCTCTCTCCTTCTACCTGTCTCTATCTGCTGAAGTCCTGTTCATCTTTCCAGGTACATGTGACACTTTGTCATCTTTAAGAATTCCTCTCAGAAACCCCACATGATATTTTCGTGATATATACCATATTCAACTGTGTAATGTAGATTACACCACAGGGTTTTTAATTTCCTGATGGCAAGGACTATAACTTCATCATCTTCCTCTCCTAAGTGGGGAGTATCATCATGCTTTGACCAGGTAGCTATGACATGGGTACTAGCCCCATAAATGTATAAGCAGTGAGGAAAAGGAGATGATGACAAATAAATGAGGAATCTTAATAAGAAAAAGTTTACTCCACTGTGAGCTCCAAAAGCTCTCTTCAGGAAGGATTTAGGACAGCATCCTAATCAGAAGGGCCCAGAAGCACTTTATAAACTAGAGACAAGATCAAATGTCAAAACAGAAGAATGGAGGTGAGAGGGGGATAGGGTTCCAGACAGGAGCAAGCCCCTTCTGTCCCCTGGAACTCCTCCCAGTGCATGGGTTACCTCTCATTAAATTTAATACTACTTGCTGCTTTGGTGTAGTGAAATACATGTCTTGATGAAATTGCATTGCACTGTTTTTGAAAGAGCGTACTCAAGCATGTGTCACTTCTGTTTCTTGAAAGCAACTGTGGTCCTGAGCTACATACACTTCCGGTTGGGATTATTTCTGGTTTCTACTGCCTGTTTCATTGAAAATGTGGCGTGGAGAGTGCAAGTTGAAAAGATGAGTGCAGGGCTCATCTATCCCTGGAATTGTCTTTCCTAAATCCCTACCACAGAATATGAGCACTACAGGAATTCTGAAGAAATGGGTCTCTTGCCACCTTCCAGTAAAATATTATTTTTGGAAAACAAGATAAAAAGTAAACTTGTACTTTGTCTTGATATGAAAATGTAGACAGCCACAGAAAATTTTAAAAATTAACCAGGCATGGCGGTGCAAACCTGTAGTATCAGCTACTTGGGACCCAGGCGTTTGAGGCTGCATTGACCTGTTAACATGTGACTGCACTCCATCCTGGGCAAGAGAGCAAGACCCTCCCTGTCTCTTAAAAAAAAAAAAAAAAGAAAAGAAAGGATATGTTATGATAAGAAAATATATAGACGAAAAAGGAGCTTTGAGAACCTGTGAAGTCAATAGGTATGCTGCCTTACAAGGCAGAGTTTCTAAGTACACCCCCATTACATCAAATTGAGAAAGTATGACTCAAAATTTATCTCTGCTTATATTCTGAACTCAGTGCTAAGTGATCACAAAGATCACAAATGTGTCCTGGCTTTACATCCCATGCATAGAGAAAAACTGTATAGGTAAAGCATTTCAAATTAGAAGACTGAAGTAATCTTCATTTTTCCAAACATCTCAAAATATGAATACTTACAATAAATACATCTAGAGAGGAAGTTCACAGGTCCATGAGAAAATCAGTCACAAAGATGACATTATTATACAGGTAAAATAGAAGATACTCCCTCAGATTTTGCTTTTATGTTCTAAAATACATTATTTCCAAGTTATCTTATGTACAATGTAAATTCAGTGACTAATTTCCAAGATCATGTAAATTTTAATTTTATCCATGAGCAAAAGGAGGGGCTGCCTATTCTTGTTTGTTTTGGGCAGTCTCGATTTCTCCTGAAAATAGTTGGCAACTTCCTTGAAAATTGAGACTCTGGGCCAGGCATGGTGGCTCATGCCTGTAATCTTAGCAGTTTGGGAGGCTGAGGGAGCAGATCACCTAAGGTCAGGAGTTCAAGACCAGCCTGGCCAACATGGTGAAACCTTGTATCTACTAACATACAAAAATTAGCTGGGCATGATGCCAAGTGCCTTTTATCTCAGCTACTCGGGAGGCTGAGATGGGATAATTGCTTGAACCTGGAAGATGGGGGTTGCAGTGAGCGGAGATCGCATTACTGCACTCCAGCCTGGGCAGCTGAGGGAGGCAGATCTTTGCAATGAACAATTCCAATACCACCACACAGGACACTAGAGTAAGCATACTTCAAAGTTAGAAGACAGTGCTGTGCTGGGGACTTAACTTTAGTTTGCAACTGGATTTACGAGGACATCAAAGCTGCTTCTCAAGCTACCCTCATTAGCAGTGCTCATTCTGGGACCACACTCAGGGAGAACACAGCTGCTGAGTCAGGCTCAGTGAGCCCAGGCTCCACCACCCAGCCATGGAGAATTTGTGGGGTGGGAGGGGTTGGCACAGCTGTGGTTGCCCACTGGGTAGACCCACAGTGTCCCCTGCTGCTCTCTGCCCAGACTGCATTATCTCAGTGGAAATCATGTGCATGGTGTTAGCCTGAGAGCCTGGCAAGGGTCAGTTCAGAGGCATTTATGAGCCATGCCCCTGGTCATGCCCCTGATTACTGACATGAACAAACAGACTTTTTCAATAAGTTTTTCTTGGATTACTAGAGAAGGGCATGTGCAAATATCACCCCCATCGAATGAAAGAAGGCTGAAGGAAGTTGGGAATGCAGAGGGCTCTGGGAGCAAAGCCCCAGCTCACTGCACAGGGCCCAGGAAAGGAGGTGACTGTGACTAGGGTCTCACTGGGGTGTGGGGTTCTGCTCTGGGACAAGTAGTCACATAACATCACTAGAGAGAGATAGGACTTTGGAAATGAGGAGACTTTTTTTGAGACGGAGTCTTCCTTTGTTGCCAGGCATGAGTGCAGCGGCGAAATCTCAGTTCACTGCAACCTCCACCTCCTGGGTCCAAGCAACTCTCCTGCCTCAGCCTCCTGAGTAGCTGGGACTACAGGTGCGTGCCACAGTGCCCAGCTAATTTTGTATTTTCAGTAGAGACAGAGTTTCACCATGTTGGCCAGGATGGTCTCAATGAAGAGACATTGTAAATGCCAGACTGGGTTCAAAGGTCCTCACCTGACTTACCACTTACACTTCAGTTGTTCAATCTTCTCATCTATGATGTATTCTGTCATCTCCTCATCAAGCATGTCATGGCATTTAAAATGTCTCTGTGCTTCAGAGTGAGGGGTTTGGCTTGATTCATTATCTGGGATTGTTGCAGGTAGAGAACTGGAGGCAGAATAAATGAAACTGACACTTTAGAAAGATCATCCTTTGGTGTCATGTTAAACAAAGGGCCTGAAGGCAGACAAGCAGGAGAAGGGGTGTCAGGAGGGTCGATGACTGATTCCAGGGACCTGAAGGAGGAAGAAAGAGAGAGATGCCAGGGAAAAGAACCCACGGGGTGACTGTGACCCTGGATGGAATGTAAGAGAGATGGGGTGAAGCTGAGTGTTGTAGATGGGTTGGCCAGGTGGGTTTTATTGTCATTAACTGGCAAGCAGGATGAGAGAGAGAAAGAGAGCTTCCTTGGGAGCTGAAGAGGCAGGCCACACTATCCACCCAACTCTTCTGCTTATTCCTGTGTAGGAGGAGGGGACTGTTATTTCCAGATGTTGGGGCTGGCTGAGTGAACACAGGCTTCAGGCAGGACCCCGGAACATGGAGCACACAGCTGCTGGCACAGAGCCTGACCAGGAGGGTGCAGCCACTCTTTTATGACGACGACTGATGGGCATTGACACATCCCTGCTTGGACATCTGAGGAACCTGCACTGTCTCTGCTGCTGATACCCAACTGTGCACTTCCTCAATAGGAAACATATATTAATAATCAATAAAAAAGTTCACCTAGATAATGTCTCTACTCGTTGCTGAAATTTTTACCTAGTGTCTTTATGTAAGAATATATTTAAATATTTGTTGAAATTATCTCCTGTATTACTTGCTGAATTTTGTAATCATTTTCTTATAGGGATGTTTGATGTTTATAATTTTTAGTGAGACCAGAATAATAAACATTCTGCACTACCTCTTCAATTAATAAGAAGTAATATACTTGATTTTATTAATTATAGACTTGATAATTTTATTATTCATTCCAATAAATTTTAACCATGTTTTTATTTTATTCATATATAGTTGCCATGAAAATATTAACACATTTATATAAACATTTTTTGCTATTTTAATATACTTTGTCTATTATTTCTTAGAAACAAATTTCCACCACAGAGAAGAAATATTAGAAGTAATATCAAAAATGGAATATATTAAGAATGTTTAAAACCTTCTAAAATATGGTTGCAAGTAATTTTACACAGCATGTTGTCTATTAATGTGTATCTTACTAACAGATCTATTTGAGCAATCCTATTTCCTTGAGATTAAAGGTAGATTTGGCGTTTTTTCAAGAAAGTATTTTTACTGTTTCTATAGTGTGAAATTTTACTTCATTATAAAGTGATTTCTTCTGCTTGTCACTTTATAGTCAGAAACTACATCCAGCTCTGGGAAGCATTGCATTTTATTTTATTTATCTCTGACGCATGTTATAAATTCTTTGCTATGAGTGTCTATGTGGGTACTCTTCACTAAGGAAAACATATTCTTCTGGAGTAGATTACACTAACATTGATTTCTTAAAATCGATAAGAATAACTTGTTAAATGCTGGCAAAACTAAGAGTCCTTAGTTTAACTCTCTGTCCTTGCACTCACAAAATTTACTTCTAAGCTCACTAGATGCAAGTTCCATAAGGATGGAGTCTGTTTCGTTCATCCATGTATACCCAGCTCCTGGCACAGGAGGGAGTACATGACACAGAGTGGGCATTCAATAAATATTTGTCAATTATTAAACAACAATTCTAACTAGCAAGCAAACAGAAACATGATTTTGAATAAAATGGCATAATATAGCAACTGTTTCATTATGCAAACACAGGAGTTTTCATAAAAATTCTAGGATTATTATGTCAAAAATTAGATAAAAATCATTTCCTCCAAAAATAATAATTATTATGGAGAAAAAAGAAAAGCCATAACATTTCATCCTACAAAATTAATATGTAAAACTTAAAATATAAGCCAAGTGACAACCACCACAAAACTAAGTAATGCAATTCTAACACTAATGCATTTTATATCATTACTAAATAATCAATTTTCTTGCTTTCAATATTCCTAAGCCTAGATGAAAAATACTTTTTAAATATTTTACCAACTCTTTAATCAAAAATGTCTCATCAGCACATATTTTTAGTTATTTAATTCATGCTAGAGAGTTTTAAGATGGAAGAAACCAATTTGATTCAAATATTCTACAACAGATATTGAATAACTAACATTTGTGACATCATCATAATTTTGTTCTCATATATGTATTTCACTCAGCATTGTTGATATCAACTGGAATGAAAGTCAAATAAAAACATTCATTTATATGTAATTTCAAAAATGATTGATATTTATCAATAGTCATAGCAACATCAATGTGTTGTTAAATTAGAAATTTCTTAGCACATATGAAAACACATTTACATATTTCAACTAAGACAGTGTGAGGATTTGTCAAAGTACCTCTACCATCATCAAAATTTTTTCTCAAAATCTTGATTGTTAGGTACTATAAAAATGCACACTAATCAAATGATATGGTTTTGGTTTGATGATTTCACAAAGTTGGGAGGAAATTCAGAGAAAAAAAATTGTACAATTAAATTTCAAATCCTAAACATTTAATTTGTTTATTTAAGCCTGCCTTGCTATACTTAAAAGAAATCAGCACCTTTGGTTACCAATTGTAAGCAATATACAAATGTCATTGATATCAATTATATTCAGTTGAGTTCATCCATTTTCTTACACAGTGAAATTTATTTACCTGTCAGAATACAACAGGAGAATAATGCAAACCTCACTTTCTTTGTCACGTTTGAGCTCAGGGGAAACCAGTCTCAACACTAGCCAAAATATGCAGCTTTATGACTGGAAATCTGTTTCTAAAGTAAAGATATTTTCATGTCAATAAAAATGTATCATCTGAGAAATTTCTTAATGGTTCTAAAAAAATATCCAAAGTTCATCTTCTTTAGTGATCAGCTTTGAAGCAATTTTGCCATCATTAGACTTGGAATAATTTCCTCTACTTACAACCCTACAGGTTCCGCAATGACAAGAAGGAATTCAACCCTCTGAGAACAAAAACACTGATGACTGCTTGAGAAGACTCGGTTTGCTATTGGTTTTCAAGTACTGAAAAGTGTTTTTTGTTTCTCTGAACTGGAGAGCAATAATTAATGATTTTCATTTCTTATTTTCTCCACCAGTTTTCTGTTCAATGGAAGTCTCAAAAGTCCTTCTCATTTTTCAATATTTAAAACATCTCCCACAGCCTGAATTTTAATGCTGTTACTATTGAATGGCCAGGGCTTTGAGCCTGCTCCAGTTCACACACTGAGCCCTAAGCTCATGTGTTTTTCCCAGGGCCCATCATAACACGAACCTCATAGTGGGAAGCCAGTCTTTTAGAGTGGGTCTATTTCTTACTAAATTATCCACTGCCAAGCCCAACATAAGACATTCTGGATGATAGGCTCTCCCCAGTGAAGAATCATTTAGGGCTCTCAATGGCAAAATCAGGGGCCTGAATCTTCAGACCTTTTGTCATGAGCTCTATCAATGTCAAGGACTCCATCCACTATGTTGACTGAACCCTTGTTGCTGTCCTTGAAGTTCCAAAGAAACAAGATTTATGCCAATTCCTTCAAGATAGGATGCTTTGTTACCACCATAAACACATGAACTCACCACAATACAACTTCAGTGAGGCCTCTGAGAAGGAATGTGTACATGCAGCAGGCAGACATGGTCAGATGGCTCTGGATTGGGGTTTAGCCCCATAACTGGCTTAAGTCTCTCCGAGATGTTACTTGGTGCCAGAAGCATTACACCATCACCTCCTGTAGCTATGAAAGCACCTGCCCATGGAACAGCCTTTTTCACATATTCTCTTCTCTTTATGAAGTGAAGCTCAATTCACTCATTCTTAAATTATCTGGAATGTGCTCTGTATTTTTGGAGTGACATGATATCACTCAAGAAGCCCACCATAGCTAGAGCCTTTCAATGGGAGCAACAGGCTCAGGCTTCTTCTTCCATCCCCACCACGAGGCCTGCACCACCATCTAGGCCAACCAGGTCTTCAACTTCACATCTCATTGGGAGGTGGGGGGACCTGAATGGCCCACTCAGCAAGGGGAACTTTAGAATGGATTTTTACTACAATCTCTTGTCTTCTAGGTAGAAAATGTGACATTCGCAAATTAAAACACATTTATTTAGAAATGTTCTTGTATTTTTTGTTACTTCTATTACTGGGTTGACAGAAATTCCCAATAGCTCTTTCAGCAGCCTTCATGGTTGTTCCAAGATTAACGTGGAAACAGCCCTAGTATTTCATCTTTAGAAATGGTGCTTTC
>JAZHEH010003419.1:0-25194 GCA_036589455.1 Ateles fusciceps
TTGCTGCGTGTGTGTGTGTGTGTGTGTGTGTGTGTACACAAGAAATACAAACAGGAACAAAATAGTTATTATGTATGTGTGTGTGTGGACTATTTCTTTTCCTCTGTTCCTCCTTTTCTAAAAATTTACTTTTTGTAAATGGTCTGAGGTAGAGGTTGACATGTCCAGGTAGTTAGCTAACAGTGCTAGCACTCTTTTTAAAAACTGTCCTTTTCTACTGAATTGCAATACCTCTGTATTATATATATTATTCTCATACATAGTCTTTATATATTTATGAAATTTCTATTATGTTCTACTCATGTATGATTTTTTTCTTGTCAATATCTCTTGTTTTATCTCAGTAATTTATTGATAAATTTAAATATCTGATATAGTAAGTTCCTCTTTTATTTTCCTTCTTTTCAAATGATTGTTCATGTGAATTTTTGACATTCAAAAGAAAAATACTATTTGTAATCCTTTTAAAACTTCGCAGAAATGCATGTGTGCATGCACACACACACATACATACACATATAGATACATATGCATACGTTTACCATCTAGTTGAGCGATATGTGTGGAATCTAGGCAACTCATTTAAAGTAAAAATTCATAAATAGTAATATTGCACATTAAAATGAAACACAACAGGATGATTTTATGTTACTTTCACCTAATTACCTTGTTTTCTTTACATACAGTGAATACTATAGAAAACAGCGCCATCAAGATATTAAGAGAGAGAATGATTGCACGAAAAAACTGACCCTCATTCGTGCTTTCCAACATCAAGACCGCAGAAAATCAGGTAATAAAATTGTGTAACACTTACCGTTTCTTTATATATATATATATTTTTTTTTTTTTAATTGCATGTTAGGTTTTGGGGTACATGTGAAGAACATGCAAGATTGTTGCATAGGTACACATGCACACGAATGTTCATTGCAGCACAAGTTTACAATAACACTTACCGTTTCTTAACACACCAAGTTACGTACAGATCATTTTTCATTTTCTTGCTTCCCTAGGATTTCAGTTCTCCATCTTTACTAAGAAGGAAGAATAAGAGATAAAAAATATATAGTCCATTTTATTTGTGCAAAAAAAAGGCACATTTCTCCCTTTTAGCAAGCTATTTCAATTCGGAGAACTAACACCAACCCTGAAGTAAACTTCTATTCTGATAGTATGCTAGACTAGACATTCTGGGGGCCTCTCCTGTTAACAGACAGCTAGATTCTGGAGGACGCAGAGTGTTAATGCACTTACCAGCCTCATAGTACAGAGGTGACTCTTCCAGCTGCATCTTCACTCTCCATGAAAGATGATTTGAAACCACATGTGGGAGCATGGAGCAACAAGAAAGCACAAAAGGCTAGATTGTCCTGGGGCCCAATGCTGATACTGGTATAGCAATCAATCCTGAGACTAAATTATAATATAGTAGAAAGATGGAAAAGCTGCGTTTGAGACCTCCCGTTATCATGCTTGCACCCTCAAAGTGGCTAAAGCTGTCCTAGGTCTGTAGTGCTCCCTGGCTCCTGGCAAGCAAATGCAAATTTATCTTTAAAGAGGAAGCATCCCCAGTTTTGGCCACTCGTATATCCAGAGATTAAGATCAACTCACATGAGCTCACAATCAAAACTTACCAAACAAAGATACAAACTACCATGAGTGAAAGTCAGCAGAAACAACAGTTAGTTCCCTGAGGGGCATCAGATATTAAAATTATCAAATAAAAAATATGTTTAAAGGAACTATGGAATCAGAAACATGCATTTGGGAATGATTTGAAAAGAACTAAATAGATAGAAAATATACTTGTTAAAAAAAGAAAAAGCATAATAGATCGGTTAAACAGAAGATTAGACACTACTCAAGAAAGAATTGAGAGAGATTAGGAGTTATTAATAGGCCAGGCACAGTGGCTCACACCTGTAATCCCAGCACTTTGGGAGGCCAAGGTGAGTGAATCACCTGAGGTCAGGAGTTAGACCAGCCTGGTCAACATGGTGAAACCCTCTCTCTACTAAAAATACAAAAAAAAAAAAAAAAAAAAAAATTAGCTGGCTGTGGTGGCAGGCACCTGTAATCCCAGCTACGTGGGAGGCTGTGACAGGAGAATTGCTTGAACCCAGGAAGCGGAGGTTGCAGTGAGCCGAGATCACACCATTGCACCCCAGCCTGGGTGACAAGAGTGAAATTCCATCTCAAAGAAAGAAAGAAAAAAAAAGAGTTAATGAACAGTAAAACGAGCAGTTTACATACACCTACTCAGGGTACTGGGAGGAGAGAATAGAATGTAGAGAGACCATATATTTGACATGGTAATGGCTCAGACATTTCCAGAATTGATAAAAGACTCAAATTCTAGAAAAGGAACAGTGATTCACAAGTAGAATAAATAAAGTTAAATCCACACCTACACACATTTGTGGTGAAACTCCAGAGCACCAGTGGCAAAGAAAAGCATCTTTAAAAAGCAGGCAGAGAGGAAACACATATTGCTACAAAGAGATGACAATTAGACCGATAGATTTCTCAACAGTTGCAAAATTAGACTGTAGAATCATATACCCAAAACATTAGAAGTTTTAAATTTAGAAAAAATATGCCATGAAAACACTAAGAAAAATAAAGCTAAGATAGCTTTATTAGTAGTAGGCA
Organism: Ateles fusciceps; assembly: GCA_036589455.1. Lineage (NCBI taxonomy): Eukaryota > Metazoa > Chordata > Mammalia > Primates > Atelidae > Ateles > Ateles fusciceps. Next base: position 2,657 of record JAZHEH010003419.1, read on the forward strand.
AAGTAAACTCTAAGGAAGTATGTATTACTAGAAATGAAAAAGAACATTTCATAGTGATAAAATATTAATTATGCCAATTGAATCCATTCTAAATGTGTATGTACCTATTAATATAGCTTCAAAAATATTCAAAACAAAAACTGACAGAAGAAAAAATAGAAGTAAAAACAGCCACCACCACAGTGGGAGGTTTTAATACTCCTCTCTCAGGAACTAAAAAAAACAGATAAAAGATTAGCATACTTTTTCTTAAAGGATGACATAGAACTCAGCACCCAACATTTCAGAATGCATATTCTTACTCAAGCACAAATGGATCATTTACAAAAAGTGACCCCACACACTGGAACATACAGTGAATCTCAATGGGTGTTGAAGTACCGGAAACATTACAAAATAAATGATCTGACATAGTGACTTGAGCTACAACTCAATAATATAAGATAGTCATAAAATTGCCCTTTGGCTTGGAAATGAGAAGTAAACTTATAAATAATCCTTGGCTCAAAAGAGAATCACAGTGGAAATTAGAGTGCTGAAACTGAATGACAATGAAAATGCAACTTATTAGAATTTACGGGATGCAAATTAGAAAGGCACTGATGATAACCTTAAATGTAAAAGATGAAGTTATGATTAACAAAGTAAAAAAGTGTTTTGTTTTTTTGTTGTTGTTGTTTTGAGATGGAGTCTCCCTCTGTCACCCAGGCTGGAGTGTAGTGGTGCGATCTTGGCTCACTGCAACCTCCGCCTCCTGGGTTCAAGCGATTCTCCTGCCTCAGCCTCCCCCGAGTAGCTGGGACTACAGGTACACACCACCATGCCCAGCTAATTTTTTTTATTTTTTTGTGTGTTTTTAGTAGAGATGAGATTTCACCATGTTGGCCAGGCCGATCTCAAACTCTTGACCTCAGGTGATCTGCCTGCCTTGGCCTCCCAAAGTGCTGGGATTACAGGTGTGAGCCACTGCGCCTGGCCAAAAAATGGTTCTTGACAAAACTGTTGAAGTCAACGAAACCATGGTGAGAGAGGAAGAGAAGGAGAAAACAAATAACCAATGCAACTGTAGGGAGGAGCTACTGTCTAAGGTTGAGAGAGAGGAGCCATGGAAGGAACAAACTTGGAAGAAACCCCTACTTCCAATCAAGAGATGAGATCACGCCCTCATTGGTGAGGATGTGGCTGTGGTCCGCTGGGTAGGGCAGAAGTTCACTGAGGTGCCTCAAGTTAGAGTTGAGTCTCTGGCTAGTGGGCCAGGACTGGAGAGGATAGAGCCACCCACTGGGGTGCCAGCAACACCTTCTTTGGGCTGTGCTACACTGCGTCGCCCACACACTGATGACACGTGCTGTGGTGTCAGTGAAATTTGCTAGAAGGTGGGTGACACTGTCATTTCCACACACCTCTGCTAACCATGCTGTGCTATAGAAACAAAAAGCAAGGTACACCAGAACCAGAAAGAAAAGCCTTTTCTTTGCTATTCTTTGCAGTATTCTTCCTGCACTGTCTACTAACAAAGCCTAACGTTATAGGAGCTGCCAAAGAAGCAATGATTACAGGGTCCAGCTCTAGTATCACAAAACGTGGCAAGAAAAAAATAAAAAAGAATAGTTTTGGAGCTAAGTGGGAATAGATTGATAGCTGGGGTAGCCAGCAGTTAGCTTTAGATAAGAAAAATCTTAAAAGATGCCATTCACAATAGATAATCAAGTACTCAGGAGAAACCTAATGAATGAGCTATGAGAGCTCTAGATATTATTAAGATAAATCAAAGGGGACTGAAATAGGTGGGTGGGTATTACTGTGTTCGAGGACTAGAAGGGTTGAAGTTGTACAAGATACAAGTTCCTCCCAAATTGAGCTATAGGTTGAATGCAATCTCAGTCAAAATCCCAAAGTGGGGATTTTTCGGTAGATCTTGGAATCTTGCATCTAAAACTCATGTGGAATTACCAAAGGCCCAAAATAGCCAAGATGTTCTTGGAGAAAAGAATAAGGTGGGAAGACTTTCTGTATTATATATCAAGATCTATTATAAAAGTACAGTAATTTAGAATGGTATGGAGTCGGCACACAGATACCCGTATAGACAATGGAAGCAAATAGAGAATCCTGAAACAGATTCATGCAGTTATAGACACTTGAAGACACCACTGCTGAGCAGTGGGCAAAGGAGTCTTCAATAAACAGTTCTGGGCCAAATGGATATCCATCTAAAAATAGAAACAGCCTACATGCAATAAAGATATTTGTGTTTGGAAAAATTACATATATTAGGAGGAAAAGGATATTAGTTGTGAAATGACAGGTAAATAATACATATTTTATTCTTTGTATTCTTTTCTGTTTTCAAATCTTCTATAATAAGCATATCTAGGCTGGGCACAGTGGCTCACACCTGTAGTCTCAGCACTTTGGGAGGCCGAGGCGGGCGGATCACTCGAGGTCAGGAGTTCAAGACCAGCCTGGCCAACATGGCGAAACCCCATCTCTACTAAAAATACAAAAAAAAAAAAAAAAAAAAATAGCCGGGTATGGTAGCATGCGCCTGTAATCCCAGGTACTTGGAGGCTGAGGCAGGAGAACTGCTTGAACCCAGGAGGTGGACATTGCAGTGAGCCAAGATGGCACCACTGCACTCCAGCCTGGGCGACAGAGAGCCAGACTCCTTCTCCAAAAAAATAAATAAATAGGCATACCTTACTTTGTTAATCAAAAAAAGGAAAAACAAATAATCTAACACCCAAAGTCTGATTTCTTACAGGTGACAGGAAGGCCACCGATCTGTGGAATTCTAAAGATATTCTTAGTTATTTCTCCTTCAGGACTGCAGGGCCTGGGAGCATAAATTATGACGGGAGAGCAGCCGGGCCCATGCTGCCCTGGCTCTCCCAAGGAGGTTGCATTCTTTAAAATCATCATAAACAGATCATTTTGGGCTTTGTTGTTGTTGTTAGGAAAACTTCCTGTGAGCCAGTGGGCTTTTTGCATGGAGAGCGTTTTGGGACTGAACTTACCATGGAGATCCCTGAGTTCGAATCTGGTAATCATAGACCAAAATGGGAACGTTGAATACATGTCCAGCTTCCGGAGATCCACATTGAAAAACCTATAAAAGAGGCAAGTGAAACATAGCCCCAGCTAAAACCTGGCCAGGGTAAAACATAACTTAGTCCTTTTGAAAAGCCGGGAGTGGCCAGGCGCAGTGGCTCATGCCTGTAATCCCAGCACTTTGGGAGGCCGAGGCAGGCGGATCATGAGGTCAGGAGTTTGAGACCAGCCTGACCAACAAGGTGAAACCCCATGTCTACTAAAAATACAAAAATGAGCGGGGTGTGGTGGCGCACGCCTGTAATCCCAGCTACTTAGGAGGCTGAGGCAGGAGAATCTTTTGAACCTGGGAGGCGGAGGTTGCAGTGAGCCGAGATGGCGCCACAGCCTGGGCAACAAAGCAAGACTCCCTCTCAAAAAAAAAGAAAAGAAAAAGAAAAAAGAAAAGCTGGGAGTGGAATAATCTAATAGATGGAGTTGCAGTCTTAGGAAAGTCCGAAGGGGAATCTCCCAGGTACACGGTGGTTGTTCAGCAAAATTTGTGTGTTCCTAGGATAAGAAAAAAGAAAAAAAAAAGAAAAAGCTTCAACAAACAAGTCCACATCAACTATCAAATACTGGATTTTTATTTTTTTAAGATGGAGTCTCACTCTGTCGTTCAGGCTGGAGTGCAGTGGCGTGATCTCAGCTCACTGCAACCTCTCCGACTCCTGGGTTCAAAGGATTCTCCTGCCTCAGCCTCCCAAGTGGCTGGGACTACAGGCGCGTGCCACCACACCCAGCTAATCTTTGTATTTTTAGTAGAGATGGGGTTTCAGTGTTAGCCAGGATGATCTTGATCTCCTGACCTTGTGATCTGCCCACCTCGGCCTCCCAAAGTGCTGGGATTACAGGTATGAGCCACTGCGTCTGGCCTGGATTTTTAAGTGCTGTCTAGCAGAAGGGTAGATCTGACATCTATCATTTTTGTTTGTTTGTTTTTTGAAGCAGAGTCTTGCTCTATTGCCCAGGCTGGAGTGCAATGGTACAATCTCAGCTCACTGCAATTTCTGTCTCCCAGGCTCAAGGGCCCCCCTCCTGCCTCAGCCTCCCGAGTAACTGAGATTACAGGTGCCTGCCACCACTACCCGGCTAATTTTTGTATTTTTAGTGGAGATGGGGTTTCACTGTGTTGCCAGGCTGGTCTTGAACTCTTAACCTCAAGTGATCTGCCTGCCTCGGCCTCCCAAAGTGCTGGGATTACAGGCATGATCCCCTGTGCCTGGTCTGACATCCATGCTTGTGTACAACATACTATTTAGAATACTTAATTTAACCCTTGTTAAATTTAGCGTACAGACTTGCTGACATGACCCAGAATATGTCTGAAAGATTTTGAAATGTAGAATCTCTTCTTAGAATGTGAATATCAGGGAGATTTATCGGATCCCTGTACTTACTATTTAACGATTCATCAGCAGTGAGATATAACATTGAGCTGAAAAGGGAGCTGGTGAAGCTAGGACTTGGGTGATCATTTGCAGGGAAGATGAGAAGGTAAGAGCAGAGAGAAGGGAGGTAAAGGTAGGCTTTTGACTTCACTTCAGAGGCAGTTTACCATGGTGGCTAAGATCACAGGCCGTGGCTTCAGGCAGCCGAAAATTTAAATCCCACTTACCAGCTCTGTGACACCTGGGAAACTTACCTTATCTCCCTTTTTCAAATTTGTAAAATGGACATAATAGTAGTTCTGTTCTTGTTCCTTCTTGTTGTAGAGGACCAAATGAAATAATCCACATGAACTTCTCTGTAAATGGTGGCTCTTGTTATTACCGCTGCCTTATTCGCTTTGGCCCTGTCCCCTGAGGGTCACAGACTCAATGAAGAGGGTGGGGGCCTCCACGGAAGGCTGGCCTTCTCAGATTTGTCTAAATCACATCATTTCAATTGGTGATGATGTTTTGTGTTTGTTACATTTGCTAAAAGCGATCTGTGTCATGAATTCGATATGTTCTAACACTTGGAAAATCTTTATTGTAGGCAAATTCTGCTCTAGTTGAAACTCTGTACAGATATCGATCTGACCTGGAATCATATTTAATGCCATTGACACTGATCACTCAGGTAAATAAACGAACTTTGATGAGTTCATTTAAAAAGCATATTTGCGTGTGTGTGTACATTGGAGATACAAAGTGAGTACACTTGGATTGAGCCCTATAATTAATATGGTTTGACCCCTTCATTGGTAAGGTGGGGCCTTGCTTATGCATGCTGTGTAATGAAAATCGTAGGAGCCCATCGTTTTGGACTCAGCTCCTGCACTGGGCCCCAACAGGCTAGACTACAGGTCAAAAATAGGGGTAGCAGTACATGTAGAAAGCAAAAGTCTCCGTCTGGTCTGTGAATCAGAACTCTGTTTTATCTATTTCATTCTTCATTTAACATGATAAAACTTGAGGGGAAAAACAAACGTTTAATATTATTGTTATTTCAGTTTGGCTGCAACTCTCTGTATTCCTACAGAAGCCTATGTAGCCATCAGTCAAACTGGAATAACTCTTTTTATAAATCACCAGTACAAATGAAGAGGTGATTTACTATCCATTTCAGTATCGCATTCCTACAAATTCTGATTCTGTTTTGGGGATTAAGGGCTATGAAAACCCATTTTCTGCCTTTAGCTTTGATGTACAATTTCTAATTTTCAAATTTTTAAAAACTCATCAGATAATTCCCTACTGCAGAGACCTTTGAACACCAAAAAAATCAATGATCAACACATTAAATTATTGCCTATAAAAAAGGCAGCACCATTGTTTGTAATCCTCTTCTTGACTCCCAGGGCCTCTCTCCCTCTTCTTTGATGTCACTTTCCTCTCTGCCCTCCTCCCATTACACACCCCACCCTTCTATGTTAGATCCTGTCATTTCTATACCACATTTAGTCCCACAGTCCACAACCCCGTCCCCATTTCTTCACTGTTGGCTCATTCTGGCTTTAGAATAAGTTCGAGGATCCCTTGGCGAGTTGAAAGTGATATATTGTTTCTTACATTTATTTTTATTTTTTTTATTATTACTTTTTTCTTTTTAAAGACAGGGTTTCACCATGTTGGCCAGGCTGGTCTTGAACTCCTAACCTCAGGTGATCTGCCCGCCTTGGCCTCCCAAAGTGCAGAGATTACAGGCGTGAGCCACCGCACCCGGCGTGTTTCTTACATTTATAATCTTAATCTTCCATATCCTTCAGTATCTTCATGGTCAGGCATTTTGAGTGAGTTTCTAATTGAGGACTATTCAATCAGTGTGACTTCCCGCAACCCCTGCCTTAGGTGGGTCTTAAAATGAACACTGATAACCTTCTCTTATATTCTTTTAGGGCTGATCTCCATGAAAGAATTTGGTGCCATGTGGAAACTTTTTAGTTCTCACTACAATGTTCATATTGATGATTCCCATGGTCAATAAGATTGCCAGCACAATGGACCTGAACAGAGACGGAAGCATTGACTTTACTGAGTTTTTAAAGGCTTTCTATGTCGTGCATAAATATGAGACTATGGATGAACCCTGAGGCCACCAACCTTAGCTAAACAACACAAATGGAACAAGCTCCCCTCAGGCCCCTTGTAAACAGCTGGGCCGAAATCACAAGCATAGTCCTTTCCAGCACCCCTGAAATTCATAGTTTGTAGCAGAGAAAAACAGATCCCAATTCAGTCCACAAGCAGATGCATAGTATGGGATTTGGAAGTCCCTAGCAAGCTGTTACTGGTAAGATTAGGTTAAATGTCAGTAATAGGATTTGGTTCCCAGCATTAGTACCCACAAATATCCCCCAGTGAGAAACTGGGTTGAACCTAGTGTTGTTCTCCCTGAGTGCCACCTAACCAGGAGCCCAGAGTGGTTTGAGAACATCTTGAAAGGAACCCGCACAGCACAGGAGAAAACTTACTAAGCGCAATATTTGTGAAGTTACAGAGAGAGAGGGGGAGGAACACCAGGTCGTTAATGGAATAAAGCATTTCCATCTTTAAACTGTGATCTTCTTTGGAGATTTTATAAGCCAGTAATCCTCAATTAAGGGATCCACCCTTCAGGGATGAGAGCCATGTTGGATCTGGGGGAAGTCTGTGGGAGTGAATTGTTTGAAAAAGAAGCATGTTTGTGTGTGTGTGTGTACATTGGAGATACAAAGTGAGTACACTTGGATTTGAGCCCTATAATTAATATGGTTTGACACCTTCCTAGGTAAGATGGGGCCTTGTCTATGCATGCTGTTAAAATCGTAGGAGCCCATTGTTTTGGACTCAGCTACTGTCCTAGGCCCCAAACAGGCTAGATTACAAGTCAAAATGGGGTCACCCCATGTTGAGGTGCTATGTCACCAAACTGAAAATGAGTTATCTGACCTAATCAGAAGTCAGGAGATAAAAAACAGCCTAATTCCCAAACAGGCCAGCCTCAATTGGCATAATAATGCAGTTCCCTCTGCCTTACAACGAAAAAGTAACCTGGAGTAACCTGGTGGCAGTCCAGGTCAATGATCTGTCCATTATTATTTCCTTGCTCCTGTCTTACAAGGAAGGTAACTCTGAAAATGACCAGTCTTGTTTTCTGTGCTTTGGTTCTGCTTTCTTCAGTTTTTCTGCCTATAAAAGCAACCTCTTCTGCTCAGCTTATCAGAACATTGTATTTTATGGAAGGAGGATTTCCTGATCCTAGACCCACAAACAAAGCCAGTTAAGATATTTGAAATGTTATCTTTTGACTAATCTGGTGGCTATGCCATCAAAGGGACCATAAGGAGACTACTGATTACTTTTTTTTTTTTGAGACGGAGTTTTGCTCTTATTGCCCAGGTTGGTATGCAGTGGTGCTCAGGTTCAAGTGATTCTCCTGCCTCAGCCTCCCAGGTAGCTGGGATTATAGGCTCGTGCCACCACCTCCTGGCTAATTCTTGTATTTTTAGTAGAGGTGGGGATTTTACCATGTTGGCCAAGCTGGTCTTGAACTCCTGACCTCCAGGTGATCCCCCGCCTCAGCCTCCAAGAGTGCTAGGATTATAGGCATGAGCCACCACGCCTGGCCTCTACTAATTACTTCTTAAGGACCTCTTGAGGAATGCAGGAGAGGTGCTACTCATTCCTTTTGGCAGGTCCCTTGTGTCTTCCTCACAGAGTCCTGGGTGTTGTAAATACGTTCCTTTGGGCCAGACTCTGTTTTCTTTAGTGAGACCCCTGAATTTTTTGGCTTTCAAATCCAAGGTAAATGCCACCATGAGTGAGCATTTGACCCTCAAGGTACTGCTATGATTTGAATATGGTGTGGCCCTCTGAAACTCATACTAAAGTTTATTACCAGTGTGGCCATGTTGGGAGGTGGGGTATTTTAAGAAGTGGTTGGGTCTGGCTGGGTGAGACAGGCTCCGCCTATAATTCCAGCACTTTGGGAGGCTGAGGCGGGCGGATCACCCAAGGTTGGAAGTTCTCGGCCAGCCTGACCAACATGGAGAGACCCTGTTTTTCTACTAAAATACAAAATTAGCTGGGCATGGTGGCGTGTGCCTGTAGTCCCAGCTACTTGGGAGGCTGAGGCAGGAGAATCCTTTGCGGTTAGGAGATGGAGGTTGCGGTGAGCCAAGATCATGCAGCACTCATTCCAGCCTGGGGCAACAAGAATGAAACTCCACTCAAAAAAAAAAAGAGGTTAGGTCTTTAGAGGGTTAGTGGCCGGGCATGGTGGCTCACATCTGTATCCCAGCCTTTGGGGAGGCTGAGGTGGGCAGATCACAAGGTCACGAGGTCAGGAGATCCAGACCATCCTGGCTAACACGGTTAAAACCTATCTCTAATAAAAACACAGAAAAAATTAGCTGGGTGTGGTGGCGTGCACCGTTATCCCAGCTACGTGGGAAGGCCCAGGCAGAAAATGGCTTTAACCTAGGAGGTGAAGGTTGCAGTGAGCTGAGATGGCGCCACTGCACTCCAGCCTGGGCGACAGAGTGAGACTCTGTCAAAAAAACAAAAGAGGAATTAGTGCCTTTCTAGTGGGAACAAGCTTAGTAATTCAGGAGAAAAGTTTGGCCCCGGTTTCTCTGGTGTGTGAGTGCTGTCTTCCCCCTACCTTTCACTTTTCCACCATGCTGTAAAACAGCATGAGGGCCCTCATTGGATGCAGCCACCTAATCTTGGACTTCCCAGCCTCCAGAACCGTGAGCTAAATAAACACCCATTCTTTATAGATTAGCCAGTCTCACGTATTCTGGGGCAGCAACACGAAACAGACTTGACGAATATCGAGGGACTGTGCCATGAGAGAGGACACATGACCTTTGGGTTTGCAGTGGATGATGAGTCACCTGCAAGGGCTGTGTTTTAGAGGTAACTGACAGTAGTTGCAGTAACTGATTGTTCCTGTCGAGGTGAGCCTGGCTTTCAGAATTCACAGCTATCCACTTTATTTCTTCTCTTCTTGTGTGCTTAACTTCTCTTCTTCATTAGCTTGGCTGGGTGTGGTGGCTTGTGCCTGTAATCTCAGCACTTTAGGAGGCCTAGGTGGGCAGATCATGAGATCAGGAGTTCAAGACCAGCCTGGCCAACATGGTGAAACCCCATCTCTACTAAAAACACAAAAATTAGCTGGGTCTGGTGGCACGGGTTGTAATCCCAGCTACTCAGGAGGCTGAGGCGGGAGAGCTGGAGGTTGCAGTGAGCCAAGACCATGCCACTGCACTCCGGCCTGGGTGATAGAGTGAGACTCTGTCTAAAAAAAAAAAAGAAAAAGAAAAGAAAAAATTAGCGAGGCGTGGTGGCACACACCTGTAATCTCAGCTACTCAGGAGGCTGAGGCAGGAGAATTGCTGCAACCCAGGAGCCAGAGGTTGCAGTGAGCCAAGATTGCACCACTGCACTCTCAGCCTGGGTGAGACAGTGAGACCCCATCTCAAAAAAGAAAAGTAAAAGAAGAAAAAAATCATTAGCTAAATTGGTTAAGGGGATTTCAGAGCCAAAGCCAACTTGGCTGAGAGACCCAAGTTCCAACATAAAAATAGGATCCTTAACTTCGAAAAAACTGAGTATTTCTTGGCTTAGGGTACCCCTGTGTTAGTGGTACTTTCCCTCCCATGCACACAGCTATTGGTTTCCTATTTGTTAGGTTTTTGCTGACCCGAGAACTTGGTGGAGCCAACCAAAGGTTGGGAGTTGCCAAGTATTTGGCTAGACGGAAATGTGGGTTGCACCCTGTTTCTGACTAGCGTACTGACTGTTATATCTAAATCTTTCTTTTCGCTGACTTTGGTAGTCTGGATTTTGATCTAGAAAGATTAATAAGAAACATAATGGACACCCCAAGATCTAATGCATGCGAATATAGTCCCCTTTAGTCCAGCCGTAAGTCCCACAGAAATCAGCCGTGATGGGAGAACATCTGGTCCAGCCAGCTATATGTTCAAACATTATAGTACCATTCTTGTGGAGCATTTTTAAACCTATGGGCAGATTATACTAAGGGCTTGGCCAGGCGTGGTGGCTCACGCCTGTAATCCCAGTGCTGTGGGAGGCCGAGGTATGTGGATCACTTGAGGTCAGGAGTTTGAGAGCAGCCTGACCAACATGGTGAAACCCTGTCTCTAATGAAAATACAAAATTAGCCGGGCATGGTGGCACACACACCTGTAATCCTAGCTACTTGGGAGGCTGAGGCAGGAGGATCGCTTGAACCCAGGAGTCGGAGGTTGCAGTGACCCGAGGTGATGCCACTGCACTCCAGCCTGGGCAACAAGCGTAAAACTAGCTCACACACACACGCACACAGGAACCAAAAAAGAGTATACCAAGGACCATTTGGAGCTCCAGTGGCCTTTTTGTGTACTCTTCAAGCCTTGCAAGTGTGTTGTTTGTTTGTTTTTGTTTTGAGAGGGAGTGTTGCCCTGTCACCCAGGCTGGAGTTCAATGGTGCGATCTCAGCTCACTGCAACCTCCGCCTCCTGAGTTCAACGATTCTCCTGCCTCAGCATCCCAAGTAGCTGGGATTACAGGTGCGCACCACCACGCCTGGCTAATTTTTTTTTGTATCTTTAGTAGAGATGGGGTTTCACCATGCTGGCCAGGCTGGTCTCGAACTCCTGAACTCGTGATCTACCTGCCTTGGCCTCCCCAAGTTCTGGCATTGTAGTCATGAGCCACTGCACCTGGCCTGTTTTTATTCTTAGAACTAAATTAGAAGACTGTAGCTATAGGGTTAGAGTCTGAATGGGATGTATATAATTGATTAGCGTGTAGAGGCTCCTAAGCTCTCTTTCTCTCTGTCCTCCCTGCCTCTTAGAATCTGCTGACTTTTTTGCTTAGTTACCAGACCAGGATTCCAAGATAGCCTTTAAAAGATTAATTGCAAAGAGCTGATGAAAGGCTAGAAGATGGAAGATGTCCCCCACACCAAGGATGGTAAAACTGATGTAACTCCTACTGCTGCTCTCTAGCCTACTTTGCCTGAATATTTAGACTATGCGTACTTTGTATGATTTTGCCTTTCTTCTGTAAAAAAAAAACAAAACACTAGCCTGAAACAGTTAAACAGTTTCCTTGTAGCATAAAACCACCTGAAAATTTAGGAGATAATCCTGGAGTGATTTACATTCCCTGGATAAAAACAGCTCAGAGCTATAGGTTAAAAATTTTGCAATCCCAGGGAAGACCTTAAAAGTTTTCTGAAGGCTGGGCACAGTGGTCACCCCTATAATCCTAACACTTTGGGAAGCCAAGGTGGAGTGGATAACGAGGTCAGGAGTTCGAGACCAGCCTGGCCAAGATAGTGAAACCCTATCTCTACTAAAAATACAAAAACATTAGCCGGGCACGGTGGCAGGCGCCTATAATCCCAGCTACTTGGCAGGCTGAGGCTGGGAGAATCACTTGAACCCGGGAGGTGGGAGTTTGCAGTGAGCCAAGATGGTGAGACTGCATTGTAGCCTGGGTGACAGAGCAAGACTCCATCTCAAAAAAAAAAAATTTTGCGAAAAAGTCAGCCTTTTTTTTTGAGACTGAGTCATGCTGTTGTCGCCCAGGCTGAAGTGCAATGGCACAGTCTCGGCTCACTGCAGCCTCCACCTCCCAGATTCGAGTGATTCTCCTGCCTCAGCCTCCTGAGTAGCTGGGATTACAGGTGCCCACCACTACGCCCGGCTAATGTTTGTACTTTAGTCGAGACGGGGTTTCGCCATGGTGGCCAGGCTAGTCTTGAACTCCTGACCTTGTGATCCACCCACCTTGGCCTACCAAGGTGCTGGGGTTACAGGCATGAGCCACTGCACCCAGCCAGAATTCACAGTCTTAGTTATAACTTAAGATCCCAGGATACCTCATCTATACCAGCTAATATACGTGTTGGTGGGATCTGGAAAGCCCAAAAATGAATGAAAGAGGCAGAATGGTATTTTCCTAAGAGTGATATCAGTGACCTGACAAGCCCCACCTGGTCCATTTACGGGTGAGACAAATGCTGAAAGATTGCAGATGACCCCTAGGAGGGCCATTTCCAAAGTACTTCAGCTCTGTGGCAACCAACAGCCTAGATGACTTGTGGGCCTGCCCCAGGGCATGCCAGTAAGCATACCCTAGAACTGCAGTTTCCAATAAATTGTAATTTGTCCAAATGATCAAAACATTGAAAAAGGGACTACTCCCAAAGACTTTGAGAGGAGCCCTTAAAAACAGGCTGCCTACCTGTGATAACCTCCGTGTTAACCACCAAGACTTGGCAGGCCTCTGATGACAGCTCTGGTAAGTTTCTACCGGTTATTTTTTGCCCTGTTTATTAAAAAGCTCTGCCCTGAGGGCAATGATGTAAGCAAGAAACAAGATTCTGAAATTCTTTGTAAAAGGAATTTGTATCTGTAAAGGAAATCTTCGTTTGTAAGGATACCTCCGTCTCTGCACCTAGACCATTAGAAACTTTTACAATGAGAAAGGCATTGGCTTAAAAGCTTGCATAACAAACTTGACCTTTGCTTAAGGTGCTTTTCCTGGCCAACTTGTCCTTTATCTAAGCCCTTCTTATCTTGGCAAATAACGGTGTTTGTATCTAAGTTCTGTGCCTTTGAGATGTACATTTTCTACCTTGTTTCACTGAAGAGTCATCCCTTTGGAAGCACAAATTTGTGGTTGTGTGGCTAACAAATTTCTCAGGGCAGTGGAATGAGTGGTTGAAGAATTGATGGCCTGAAGGGGAAGAGAAAAACATTTCAAAGTTGGCAAATGAATCTTAATGAAAGCAATAAGATCTGCTTTTGTGTGTCCGGTATGTCTGCATATCTATGTGTTAAATGTATGTGATATTTTTATACCAAAATACATAAAAGCTATTTAATTGGCTAAAGAAAAAAGTATTTAAAGTCATTAATTATAAAGCAAGCATATTTCCCTCTAGATTTACTAGTCAAACAAGCTCATTATCTCCTAGATGTATAATAAAGCTATAAAGCCACCCAAAAGAGTCAAATACGTGATGAAAAAATATCTTGATACCTATCAGTCATGGTGGTAAGAGAAGGGCTGGGCTCCTGGCAAGGCCCCAGCCGTCAGCCCGGAGCCTCAGCCCTAAGTGAAAACAGCTGACCACATTGTTCCACCCAAATGTTACCTTTTTTGGCCTGCCCTGCCCCTATCCTGTACCCATAAAAGACTTCAGCTGGCAGAGCAACAGAAGTGGCTGAGTGTCAAGGATACAAGCAGCTGAGCATCAGAGACTATGGATAGATGGCACTAACTTCAGATGGTGCAAGAAGGGCCCAGCCGAGAGACGGCCGGGCTTCCGGGAAATATCACCTTCCCATCCCCTTTCAGGCCTCCCTGTCTGCTGAGAGCCACCCACCTCTCAATAAAGTGTTCTTCATTCATCATCTTTAAACAGTTCATGTGACCTGATTCTTCCTGGACTATGGACAAGAACCCGGGTTCCAGAGGGCAGGGTCTGTCACCCTGACCCTTCACTGAGCTAGTTGGCACTTGGCCATCCCAAATGGCAGAGCTGAAAGAGCATTGGTTGTAACATGCTTGGACGCTACCGCAGGGCCCACACAGAGCCTGCTCCCACCAGGGAAGAGTGCCCAGTCGGTTCCAGCATTCATTTGCTCCGGTTTCCTGCACTCGCTTGTTGCACGCTCCCACGCTCCCTCCCTCAAAGAGTGAAATCAGCCACTCCAGTACCTGCCCACCAAGGAGTTTAGGAGAACTATCCAGTCTCGGTGGGAGGGGAAAGAGCAGGGTGAGAGAACCATGTTTAACCTATTAGTCTTTTTGCTTCTGTAATATTTTAAATACTTTCCTGATTTTTTAAAAATAATGAGATGATGGCTAGCTTTATTTAATGAACAACTCAAGCATAATTGTTAAAAATGAGTAAATGAGATACAAATTAACTGAACTTTTCAGTTTTGAAAACCTTTTTCAGTAACTTAAAGTTCTGTTATGATTAAGTGATAGATATTCATGAAATGTCTGAGTAATGTTCAATTAAGTTAGAATACTGAAACATTCATTTGAACATACTTTAAACTTATTTTTGGCTTCTTAAATTTTAAGAAAAGCTAAATATGGCTGGGTACCCTGGCTCACCTGTAATCCCAGCACTTTGGGAGCGTGAGGCAGGTAGATCATGAGGTCAAGAGTTCGAGATCAGTCTGGCCAAGATGGTGAACCCTCATCTCTACTAAAAATACAAAAATTAACTGGGTGTGGTGGTGGGTGCCTGTAATCCCAGCTACTCAGGAGGCCGAGGCAGGAGAATCACTTGAATCCGGGAGGTGGAGGTTGCAGTGAGCCGAGATTGTACTGCTGCACTCCAGCCTGGGCAACAGAGCAAGACTCAGTCTGAAAACACAAAAGACTAAATATATTTTGGTCTGTTTAAAGAAAAGAGAGCTGCAGAAAAATTAATATATTTTGGTCTGTTAATATGAAAAATTGTACTTTGAGAAAGTGCATATTCTAGAAATGAGACAGTTAATTTGTAGAATACTGATTCACAATTGCTAAGGATTAAAAATTCTAATAATTCAAACTACTATAAAGGACACAATTATATATGCAAACTATATAAAGAAAGTAAGATGTGTTTTGGTGAGGAAAAAATAAAAGACATGAGGATCTTTTTTCTTAAAAATAATAATTTCACCTAATTTGGAGGTTATTAAAGGTTGTTTCAAAATAAGGATTTAGGAAGGAAATAGAAACAAGGTAGAAGACCAGCAAGAGAGATGTGAAGAAAATTGTAAGTATGAAAATATATGTTTAGTTTAAAAAAAATTTGAAAAGAGAGAGAGTAATATCTTTTGTGTGAAGATGAATTTTTGTGATCAAACTAAGGGAAAAAGGGAAGTCAATTTTTGTCATAAAGTAGAATGAGTGGCTGTTCCAATATGAAAAAGAACAAAACTGAAAGTTGAAGCAAGTTGTACAAGATTTGAGCAAGTTCTAAGAGGTCTGAGCAAGCTGTAGAAGGTGTGTGGAGATAAATCCTATAAAATAGGGCCAGGCGCAGTGGCTCACACCTGTAATCCCAGCATTTTGGGAGGCCAGAGTGGGCTGATCACTTGAGGTCAGGAATTCAAGACCAGCCTGGCCAACAGGGTGAAACCCTGTCTCCACTAAAAATAAAAAATTAGCCAGATGTGGTGGTGCATGCCTGTAGTCCCAGCTACTCAGGAGGCTGAGGCAGGAGAATCACTTGAACCCAGGAGGCAGAGGCTGCAGTGAGCCAGGATTGCACCATTGCACTCCAGCCTGGGCAACAGAGCAAGACCCTATCTCAAAGAGAAAAAAAAGAATTTTGTATATAATCAAATTGGAAAAAATTAGAAGGGAATTATTTATAGGGCTTTCTAAAAAGCTTTGAGATCAAAAGTACACTAATACAAAACTAAAATTTAGTCCCCTGTGTTAAAACAAGGTTTTCTTGGCGTATTCATCTGCTTTTTTTTTTCCACAGGCCTTTTTTTGTATTAAATGTGTAGAAAGTAGTCCTCATTTTACAAACTGAAAATCAGACATATGTATGAGGGTATATAATTGGTTTATAAACTTATGACCCCAAAACCCACTGTAGGACACAATCTATATTACATTCAAGGTTTGCATATTCACATAGTACTTACTGCAAAGTAAATATAAAATGAACTCTCATCATCTTGGTTCAGAACACAAGTGATATAATTTCAAATAAAAGGCAGTTAAAAAAAACGAAAACGAAAAACAGAAGTCTCCCAAGTACCAATTCACTATTTTGTGAAAAAATACAGAAAGACTAACTATAAGAGTTCTGGCCAGGCACAGTGGCCCACACCTGTAATCACAGCACTTTGAGGAGGCCTAGGAGGGTGGATCATAAGGTCAGGAGTTTGAGACCAGCCTGGCCAACATGGTGAAACCCCGTCTCTACTAAAAATACAAAAATTTGCTGGACATGGTGGCATGTGCCTGTAATCCCAGATAGTTAGGAGGCTGAGTCAGGAGAATCAATTGAACCCGGGAGGTGCAGGTTGCAGTGAGCCGAGACTGCACCACTGCACTCCAGCCTGGGTGACAGAGTAAGACTCCGTCTCAAAAGACAAAAAAGTTCCATTCAGGTTTAGTCACTAAGACATGTTGTTTATTTTTTTTAGAGACAGGGTCTCACTCTGTCATCCAGGCCGGAGTTAGGTGGTGCAATTATAGCTCACTGCAGCCTCGAACTCCTGGGCTCAAGGAATCCTCCCACCGCAGCCTCCTAAAGCACTGGGATTACAGGCATGAGCCATCACATTCGGTCTAGTAAGATATGTTTTTGTTACTGAAATGCAACTAAAGTTTTAGATTTTAATCACCAAGATAACAGTACTTCTGGTTTATAATTGACCTTAAAATAATGGATACTAATATATATATATTGACATTTTTAAAAGTCTTCAATCTTAAATAATACAATTCTGAAAGTATATGTGCCTGGCCATTCATTCAAGAAACTTAATTTATTTTTATACAGCCACAGAAGTTCAATTAACCAAAATTGTATATCTCTTGCCTGCCTGCTAGGGTTCAGTCATAAGTCTGACTACATCAAAAACAGCAGTTAGAACTTATTTCATAAAATTAATCCCAAGTCACTGGGTAGCTTTTAAAGTATTTTATTGCTTATAATACAACTCACTAGATAGTCTATACCAGTGGCTCCTGACATAAGAATTATGTGGATAACTCTTTAAAAAAACACATGGGCTCCACATCCTCACTAGTTACACTAAGAATCAGCATGTCTGTAGTTGTTAATGTTACCAGGTGATAAAGCTGTGCAGCCTAGTGTGGGGAACCCTGACCTTCCACTAAGCCTGTGATTCTCAGTTTTCAGGTACATTGGAGATCACTGGGGGAAACTTTAAAAGCAAAGCAGAACAACCTCCGCCTCCTGGGTTCAAGAAGTTCTCTGGCCTCGGCCTCCCAAGAAGCCGGGATTACAGGCATGTGCCACGATGCTCAGCTAATTTTGTATTTTCAGTAGAAACGGGTTCACCATGTTGGCCAGGCTGGTCTCGAACTCCTGACCTCAGGTGATCCACCTGGCTCAGCCTCCCAAAGTGCTGGGATTACAGGCGTGAGGCACTGCGCCAGGCTAGATATAATGTTCTTTGAACCCAAAAGCTTCAGAAACAGTGACAACGACACTACAAAGCAGGAGTATAGGGTTCGTAGAATCTGTCTGGCATCTTGCTCACCCGAACTACACCTAAAGTGCTGTTATTTCCTGTGCGTGCACTTTTCCATTATGTTTCTTCACAAAGGCTCACCTCTCTTCCAGGGGTAGATGTGATTTAACAGCTGACGGCATTTCTTCTTAACTAAGCAATGAAAAGACAATTACTAAAAATGAGCATTGTATTGTCAGAAAGGCAAGCCAGTTCATAAAATAAGAACTGGATGCCAGGAGAAGTGGCTCACACCTGTAATCCCAACACTGGGAGGCCGAGGTGGGCAGATCATGAGGTCAGGAGTTTGAGAACAGCCTGGCCAACATGGCGAAACCCCATCTCTACTAAAAATACAAAAATTAGCTGGGCATGGTGGCAGGTGCCTATAATCTCAGCCACTGAGGAGGCTGAGGCAGGAGAATCGCTTGAACCCAGGAGGCAGAGGTTGTAGCTGAGATCGCACCGCTCGCTGCACTCCAGATGGGCAACAGAGCAAGACTCCGTCTCAAAAACAAAAATAGCTGGAACGTTTTAAATCTATATTAAGAAGCTAAAAAATCCATATGAATTTTTAACCACTTACAGTCTAGACTTGCAATAATCAGATAATTTTCCAGTTTATAAATGATTCAAGGTCAAAATAATACATTTTAAAATTAAACACAATTTGAAAAACTTACAATATGAATATAAAAAACTAAGGGATATGATGTCTGCTACTTAGGAAGAAGGCATGGAGACACAGTGATCCTGGAATAAGGATTTCGAGATAGGACATCATGGTATAAGGCACTACCTCAAGTTCAGGCTACACTTAAGTCATCTGAATCCACATACGGGATAGGAGAAGAAAACACACAAACACAACTTTTCATGTCCTTTGAGCTGGTCTGGCAGTTAAGTACTTTTCTCTTTCAAACTCCTCTCATTGCCACTCTTTTCCAAACTCTTCTTTTTGCCTCCTTTCCTTCAGTATAAGTGCTTTTTTTTTTGAGACAGAGTCTAGCTCTGTCACCTCGGGCTGGAGTACAATGGCACAATCTCGGCTCACTGCAATCTCCACCTCCCAGGTTCAAGTGATTCTTCTGCCTCAGCCTCCGAAGTTGCTAGGATTACAGGCATGTACCACCACGCCTGGCTAATTTTTGTGTTTTTTCGTAGAGATGGGGGTTTCACCATGTTGGCCAGGCTGGTCTCGAACTCCTGACCTCAGGTGATCCGCCCACCTCGGCCTCCCAAAGTGTTGGGATTACAGGCGTGAGCCACCATACCCAGCTCCTCTTTATTTTTTTCAGTTTTTAAAATAAAAATTATAAATAGGATCTTCCTATTTTGCCCAGGCTGGTCTCGAAATTCCCGGGCTCAAGTGGATATCTTCCTCAGCCTCCCAAAGTGCTGGGATTGCAGGCATGAGCCACCGTGCCCGCTGCCTCTTTTTATTTTATTTTATTTTTTTGAGACGGAGTCTCACTCTGTCACCCAGGCTGGAGTACAGTAAGTATACTATTAAATAGGGCCAGGTGCAGTGGGTCATGTCTGTAACCCCAGCACTGGGAGGTTAAGGTGGGAGGATTGCTTGATTCCCGGAGCTTGAGATCGTACCCAGTGGTACAATCTCAGCTCACTGCAACCTCTACCTCCCAGGTTCAAGGGATTCTTCTGCCTCAGTCTCCTGAGTAGCTAGGATTACAGGCATGTGTTACCACGCCTGGCTAATTTTTGTATTTTTAGTAGAGATAGGGTTTCACCATGTTGGCCAGGCTGGTCTCAAACTGCTGGCCTCGAGCGATCCACCTGCCTCAGCTTCCTAACGTGCCGAGATTACAAGTATGAGCCATCGCGCCTGCTCCTCTTTTTCCTCTTGATATTAAATGTTACTTCAATGTGGAGGCTGGGCGCAGTGGCTCATGCCTGTAATCCCAGCACTCTAGAAGCCAAGGCAGGTGGACCATTTGCGGTTAGGAGTTGGAGACCAGCCTGGCCAACATGGTGAAACCCATCTCTCCTAAAATCTGAGGTTGCAGTGAGCCAAGAGCATGCCACTGCACTTCAGATTAGACAACAGAGACTCCGTCTCAAAAAAAAAAAAATGTTGTGGAATATTTAACCTATAACATTTCTATATTGATTAAATATATTAAGTGTAGTATTATGGGCCAGGTGGGGTGGCTCACGCCTTAACCCCAGCACTTTGGGAGGTTAAGGTGGGAGGATTCCAATTTCAGGAGTTTGTGACAAGCCTGGGCAACATAGTGAGACGCCGTCTCTATTTTTAAAATAACAATAATAAAATAAAAAAAAAATTGTAAACTATTGCATTCGGTTTGCAATATTGACTGACCTTTGGCGAGGCTTGAGCCTGTGTGCTCATGTCTCTGATCACAGACTGACCAGAAGGTAAAAAGGAAAACTACCTCTTTAGGAACTCCACGTAGCTCGTGGTTTTTGCGGTTGAGATCCGCATCAATAAAAGCCCAACACTGTGGAAAGACGAAAACGTGCGTGGACCTGGTTATCTCTGACCTTGCACGGCTCCTGACACCTCCTATAAACTTTATTTAACAAATCTTCTTTCAAGTACGGCCTGGCTGGGCGCAGTGGCTGGAGTGCAATGGTGCGATCTTGGCTCACTGCAACCTCCTCCTCCTGGGTTCAAGTGATTCTCCTGCCTCAGCCTCCTGAGTAGCTGGGATTACAGGCGCCCGCCACCATGCCGGGCTAATTTTTGTGTTTTTAGTAGAGATGAGGTTTCACCACGTTGGCCAGGCTGGTCTCAAACTCCTGACCTCGTGATCCGCCCACCTCGACCTCCCGGAGTGCCACCACGCCCAGTCCCCACCCGCTCTTTTAAAAGAGTGTAACCTTTAAAACTCTTTTAACAATCAGAAGCCCACTGTGTGCCAACACCGAAGTCTGAGCATCTCTGGGGGGTGGAGAGTGAGGAGCAGACTGTGTGGGCCGGCGCAGGTGCACCTTGTCAATTCTCTAATGAGAAAGTGAATTGAAGATGAGTGTGAGGGAAGAGAAAAAAAACCCGACCCAGCTCTGGGAGCCAGCTCTGCGGGGGCGTCTCTGAGCTCTGCCTACGGCCAGCTCTCGCCTTTCTGCCCGCAGTGCTCGGCAAGAATGCGGGACTCCTGCCCTGCCTTTTCCGGGGACCAGAGGCCTGCAGGATACCTTCCACCGTGGGCAGCGTGACGGGGACCTCCCACAGCCCCTCTCAGGTAGGCTGCCCTTCTAGATCCCGAAGACTTGTCACCCCGACACCTGTCTCCAGGCCTCCACTCTGTCGGGGACCCACATCCTCCTGCGGCTCTCATGGGACCTGTGCAGGTCGCTTTTTCAGGACTGAATTGAAACCGCTTTTGCAAAATTTATGACTGAGGAAATTAGGACAGTGAAGAGATCAGGCGTCCCGACTCCATCTTGCTTCTGACCTTTAAGCTGGCCTTGTTCATTTTTGCGGGAGTAGGTTGAACTAACTTTGGGATGGAATTCAGTTTGAGGACTAAACTCTGATCTTTTCCTTGTTTTTTTCCTTGCTTCTCTCCTTCCCCCTCCCTTCTCTCTCGCTCTGTTGCCCAGGTTGGAGTGCTCACTGCAACCTCCACCTCCCAGGGTTCAAGCAATTCTCCTGCCTCAGCCTCCCAAGTAGCTGGGACTACAGGTGCCCACCACCACGCCCGGCTAATTTTTGTATTTTTAGTAGAGACGGGGTTTCACCATGTTGGCCAGGCTGGTCTCAAACTCCTGACCTTGTGATCTGCCCACCTCGGCCTCCAAAAGTGCTGAAATTACAGGTGTAAGCTAAGCACTGGCCAGCTCTTCTTTTTTTTTTTAATTTGATGTCTTTTCACAAAGTATCAGCATCTCTTCTATTCACCAACTCAAGCAGATAGTGTTTAGCCTCAGCAAACAAAGCATTACTATCCAACATAGAATGACACTCTTTAAATTTTGCAAAGTTCTTGTTCCAGTGTGTCGACAATACAACCTGGTTCTTGTGTGAGTTCCTGGAGGGCTTGTTTTGATCTCTGCAGATCTGGCAAGTAATGAGAAAGAAATCCTTCTGCCAGTTGCTCTGCAGCTTTGTGTTTTATGGTGGGTCTTGTCCTCTATGGGCCCGTCATCTCCCAGAGAGGTTGTTAAAGTCCCGCATGAAGTCCCGGGCCTCCAAGCTGTCGGGTGGCCTTATCAGGGCCCCATCCAGGGACGATGGCCAAGGGCACTCATGTCCCTCCAGCTAGGAACAGAGAAGGGGCCCTCATCTGCTTTTAATAGAAAATAATGAAAAAGATCTCTTAACCTTTTAGGTAATTGGCCTAGGGAACAAAAATTATATTTTTTAGCGAAATAATTTCCTGTGCTTTGTATTTTCTTTTTAATTTAAGTTCTGGGGTACATGTGCAGAACATGCAGGTTCGTTACATAGGTACTACAGGTGTGCACGGTGGATTGCACCCATCACCCAGTCATCTACATTAGGTCCTTCTCCTAATGCTGTGCCTGGCCGACCCAGCCCCCAACAGGCCCCGGTGTGTCAATGTCCCTCTCCCTGGGTCCGGGGTGTGATGTTCCTCTCCCTGGGTCCGGTGTGTAATGTTCCTCTCCCTGGGTCCGTGTGTTCTCATTGCTCAACTCCCACTTCTAGGTAGAACATGCAGTGTTTTCTTTTCTCTTCCTGTGTTAGTTTGCTGAGAATGTTGGTTTCCAGCTTCTTCCATGTCCCTGCAAAGGACATGAACTCATCCTTTTTTATGGCTGCATCACATTCCACAGTGTATAT
>JAZHEH010003420.1:0-149091 GCA_036589455.1 Ateles fusciceps
TCACAATGGTAATGTTATGTGTATTTATTGGCTCAGTTACATATTGCATTAACTACAGAAAAAGAGAGCAATGAAGGAGATAACAAGTCAGATTCAGTTGGCCTCCTGGTGTCCTTATCAATTCTGATGATTGTTGGGGAATCTAAGTCTCACCTCCATCTAAGATTAAAGGTTTTTTGCTTTTAAAAATCTTTAATCCATCACTTTGGCTAAATAAATGACTGTCATTTTACAGTGACCTGGGCTCCTATTGTGAGCAAGTGTTTCACACCTTGATATCTGAAAAATGTCCCCCAATACATTCAAATTCAGAATTCACTCTTTGACCTTGTACCAGCATTTTGGGTATTATGGGCCTTGGAAGACCAAGAGATATATTAACATTATTTGGTCTGTTAACATTATACAGGAAACACTGACAAATATGAAATCATGCTTAAACTTCTTTGGGTTATATCTGCATAAATGTGTTACGAATATACATTCCAAAGCGGTATGAGATTCCTAAGATTCTAATCCTTCTTGGGATATGTTATCCATAATAATTATGATTATTATGCTAAATATTTGTATGCCACAGAAATAACCAAATCTCTCTGTCAATTGTGTCTTTCACCATGGGTACTCTAAGACTTTTGTCACAAACTGACAATTCTTCTTTTACTTTGACTTTTCTCAAAAACTAGTTTACAAGCAGTGGCTGTCCAAAATTTTCTTCTTAAAACAATTCAAGGTAAGGACTCTGGCAAGCACTCTTAAATAGAGGTTTCTGATAACTTTAGAGATCGTACTATTAGACTAGGAAAAAGAATTTCAGGGGCTACAATTAGAAAACAAATGTGGATATGAGGATTGCCTATCCAACGTCCAGCAGAATAACAGTTAATTACGTGGGACTGAACAAAGAGAGAGCTAAAGAGATTTTTGTGAACTTTTTTTTTTTCTGTAGTTTTAAACGTCACTGATTCCTTTTTCTGTTTTTCTTTCCAGGGTTAGGAAAATGTTTTTGTTTGTTTGTTTTTGTTTCTCAGCTATATATAACAATCAACACATTTTGTAAAGTATAATTTTGTGAGCCAAATCTGAAGCATGTCTATATCTCCCTCCCTGATTTCTCCAAAACTGAGAACCTATTTTGCGGGTATTGTTAACTCACAGCAATACAGTTATTTGTGTAAGTTCAGTAGGAATCTGTTCTCTTTTGTAACACTGGAAACACTGCTGATTTTACCAAGGCTTTGCTAGAAAGGCATATTTTCAGATGCGACCAGACTGCTTTGCAAAATTTAGGTTGACTTTATAGAGCTGATAAAAAGTCCCTTAAAATGCTGGACTGATGCTTTGGCTAGCAGTTCCTTTACAAGATTCCTAACCTGTGGTAAGGTAAGAATGTTACTTTCTGACAGGCCCAGGAACCTCAGGTAATTTGAGGACCTTGAGAAGAGAGGAATTCACACAATTCATACAGATGTCTACCCATACAAGAACTCCTCAGACTGCCTTTTTAAACTTGAGTGGCTTCTAAAAGGCCAATCTAAAATTCCTTATAAAAAATAGTTCCAGCAAAGCCGACTGAAAAGAGCCCAACCAACCAATCACTAGTCTTGCTACACTTTATGCAAATAATCAGGCAAAGTATAGTAAGAGTAAAACGTACTTTGCATATAAATTGGTCCTACGGTGATTTGTCTTTAATAGAAATGGGAAACTGGAGAGAAGAAATTTGTGTTTCAAAAAATACAAAACACTGTAAAATACCTGTTAGTAGATTCTGGCCATGTTCACTGTTTTTCAGTTCCTATTATTTCCCTACTATATCAAAGGAACGCTGAATTCTTTTCTGGGTACAAGTCTCCAAACTAATGATTCAATCTTTTCTCCAATTTTCACTGAGTTAAAAATCACTAAAATTAAAAGACTTTTCCCCAAGGCCATGCAAGCTGAAACTAGAAATCCTGATACACACTTTGAGAGAAATGACTATAGCAAGTTAGATATGAACAACCTTCAGGCTTGTTGAGGTACAAGACTCATCAAAAAGTTCACTGGATCACCTGATGCAGACTCCACACTAAGAAAAATCCATCTGATTGTCACTATCTGCTCTCCTTTCATCCAAACGTGCTTCCAACCCAGCATCTAAAATCTTCTCAACTGACTTCCCCTGAACTCAAAAGCTAAGTTTTTAGTCTGTTCTAACCATTAAGTCGTGGTTGTCATTGCTCCCATGAAAATGCCTCCTACTAAATATCGATTGCATAAATCATATAGAGGACTAACTCTGGCAGAATCCCCTCCACAAACTCACAGTCTGAAAGGAGAAACAACTGTTAACTGTTTGACTGGACCAGCCTATTGTCAGTCCTGGGAGACTGGATCAACGGCTTGTATACGACAATCCAACAACCCAGTTTCTGCACTGTGAAACTTCTTGGGGAAGTTTCATACCAAGGAATTTTGTTGCAGCTCAGAAAACAATAGCCCAAAACGAAGGCCTCAGAAGAAGTAGCCTCAGAAGTACAAGTTTCTCTCTGACCTTCTCCTGCCCTCCTGTCTCTCAGCCTCATTCTTCCCTGAGGATAGCCAGAGAAAGCAGAAACCCTCTTGCTCAAGGGAAGTCATAGACACCAGAGCCCCTTATCCCACAAAGCCATCTCATAAAAGCTAAAAGCATTAATCTGATTCACCACCTCCCAAATCTTTCTGTATAAAAAAACTGGTGGCAAAGCAATTATGTGACCTACCTCATTTGACTGTTGCTCATGAGACTCCCATTTCAGAGAGGGTCCTGCCGCATACCCAGGAGGAAGGACTGTGTGCTCAGAGAGGCCAAGCAGAGTCTAGACAGACAGGCCTTGCCGGGTCTCCCCCACTCAGTCTATTAGCATTAGATCATAGTCTTTTTGTCTCAAAGTAATTATGTATCTTATTCCTCCTTAATACAAAAATTCCCTCTGATGCATGACAAAATACCTCAGCAAGCATCAGATCCACCAGACAGTCCTTGCCTGACGTGAATTCCCCAAAGCACATGTCGTTCACAAGCACCTCTGTGTAGATCTTGGGTGCAGAGTTAGTTAAATGATGGATATATTTCAGGACTTCTGAAGAATCATGAAAGCAGCAGCCGGCATGGGAGGTGTAGGACGGGGCTGTCACACACATCAAATAGTTGCTGCATGACTGGGACTGGATCGATGACCCAGGTGAAGAGGATATGCTTTTCTGCTCCACTAATGCCCTAGTCAGGTACCAGCCCATTTGGCCTATGACCCTAGATGTTTGACTGAAGTACTTCATAATAAGGTGAATGAATAAATGCCACTTTTTCAAGCTTCGTTCTCCCCGCCATGTATTTGTCCCCCACTTATCCAAGAGTGAGGGCCACAATTAAGGAGAAGAAAGGCTGTGATGGGTCAAGAATGAGGACCAATCTCACTGTACTGGTCACTACGCCGGGATGGGATTCTTATCCTGCCACATCAATGTGGTGGTTATGTTTCGTCAGGCACCTGTGCTTGGAGGTAAAAAAAGCATTTTAGTAGCTGAACATTCAAGTCGCTTGAGGACAAAACTGGGGATGGGAAAGGGAGAATCATTTTTATCTCTCGATTTTCATTTGAATCCATTGTTCTCTTATTGCTGGAGTAGGCCAGAGACATTTCCACTCCTATGTGTGAATTCATACTTTTCAACCACCAAGACTGTGACCAAATGATCAGGAAAAAGAAACTCCCCGACAAGAATGTACACACAAATATCCTCCTCCGTTTTCAAGGAAGGACACCCAGAAAGACACTTTTTTGGCTGGGTCCCTTAGTACATGTGAAAACAATGGCTGTGGCTCAGTGGTTGCGTCCTTCCAGTGATCCAACATAGAGTGGGATTTCAGCTACTCTCATTGGATGCTCCCATCTTCTCAGTGATGTACAGTTGAAGGTCATGAAGTTTTATTTTTATTTTTTTAAAAGATTATGATTGGAAAACAGTAGAATCAGATGAATCAGAATGAGTTAGAATACTACCTTCAGTTACTGAGAAATTTGAATAATGTTTTAAAAAAATCAATCTAGGTATTTCTATCATATCTTCAAATCCTCAGTCATGTATTTCAATGGGAATTCCTTGATATGGGTCATGTTGACAAAATTTAATAAGGGTATACCTGATCTCCTACTACTATTTTTCTTGGTATGACGCTTATAATTTGTTATTTACATGATGCATATGCCATTTGCTTCATTTCTTTCTTTCAGCAAAATGCACCATTAGACCACTGATGCTCACTCAGTGGCCTTTACCTGCTTTTGGCCACATAGATGAATAATCAGATGTACTCATTTCCCATTCCAGTCTTCAACATCAAGACTCATTTCTCCTCTCCCTTGCCTATAATTTGTCGATGTCAGTCACCCTTACGCAACCAGTCAGCATTCCACAACTGGATTAGAGTGCATTTTAAACATTATTTCACTAATGCTCCCGTATACTTTCTGAATTTACAAACTCAAAACAAAACAAGAAAGTCCTGATCATTCAATGTTTACAAAAATGACTACTCACGATACTGTGTGCTTAAGAACAGTATGCAAGAATTAACATTTGTAGGTGGAATGGTTTTATGTCCTATGGAAAGCTTCTGACAAGTTCATGCAGCATCAATGAGCATAATAGAAATAAAGTGTCCGAGTGGAATGCAGTGTTTTTCAAACAGCTCCGTAGTTTTTTCTCTCTGCAAAGGCACACAGCTCTGAAAAGAGGCTTCAGCTTCTACAATTGGGTTAGGGATGTATAACACAGTCTCAAAGCACCACACAGGGACGTTTATTGCAGTTACTTTTGTGATAGATTTTCTTAGTCTCTTTTGGAAGCAAACTTTTTCATTCTTTCTGAAATAGTTTTAAGAGACTTTTCTAAAATTCAAAAATAAGAACTAATCCTGATAAGGTGGGTCATTTGTCCTAAATCCTGTCTATTAGAAGGAGAGCTCTGGAGGTACAATGGCCCAGCACTGTTACTCAACATTGGACCTAAAAGGAAGAATAGACTTTTCCATGGCCTCCTTGATTGGCCATCGGCCCCCTCTTCCACCTGCACTTTTCAGGGAAGCTCTGTCAAGCATCCTGTGCTGCCCACATTCTTTCTCTTGAGCACTAGCTGTTTTGCCACAGGCGAAATCCTCTGTGGTTGGTCTCTCCTTCAAGGGTCTTATCATGTTATTATCAGCTCCAGAAGGTTTTTGTTTTTGTAGATTATCCAGGGTTCATTTGCCTGAAATCACATCCTAATCAGGTGTCGGCATCCTACTTCAAAGGGGGGAATTTACCACTTATTTTGAAAGTACTAATAACAAGAATACGATAGACAGATACGGGGCTTTAAAGCAACTCATCATACATTTCCAAGGATTGAGATTTTGGAGTATGTTCTCTCTCCACAGTGGATATTATTTATATCCACTGCTAGATGTAAATAATACTTTTTAGGTTGAGCTCCACCAAGATGGCTGAATAGGAACAGCTCTGGAGTGCAGTTCCCAGCAAGAGCGACACAGAGGGTGCGTGATAGCCATGTTTGCAACCGAGGTACCAGGTGTATCTCAATGGGACTGGTCAGACAGTGGGTGTAGCCCAAGGACGGGGAGCCAAGGCAGGGTGGGGCACTGTCTCACCTCAGAAGTGCAGCGGACCAGAGACCCCCCACCCAGTGGAGGCCATTGGGGGCTTTTCCAGCCACTCTTTCACTCTAGTTCAGACACTTTGCTTCTCCTGCATTCTTTATGGCCCACGGACCAGGAGATTCCTGCTGGCTGACAAGTTCTGAGGGTTTCCAGCACAAAGACCTGCACAAATCTGGGAAACTGTTTTAACTGGCACCTGGAACACCTGCGAGACAGAGTCGCACATTCCCCTGAAAAAGAGGGGGCTGAAGGCAGGGAGCCAGGTGATCTGACTTGTCAGGTCCCACCTACACAAAACCAGCAATCTGAAACCCACTGGCTTGAGAGTTTTACAGCCAGTGCATCAGTTTGAGCTCGACCTAGGATGATCGAGCTCCATGGGAGGAAGAGCTTACACCATTACTGAGGCAGTCCGTCATTACCGAGGCAGTCCACCATTACCAAGGAAGTCCACCATTACCGAGGCAGTTCTAACCTTACCTGTGTAACAAATGGCAAGGACGATTAAACAGCAGCTGGACAGAGGCTGCAGCAGCTCAGCAACGCATCTGCAGGCAGACTGTGACTAGACTCCCTCCTTGCTGGGCAGGGCATCTCTGAAAAAAGGCAGCAGCATGTCAGGGACTTATAAATAAAGCCCCACCTTCCCAGGTCAGAGCACCTGGGAAAAGGGGCGGTTGTGAGTTCCACTGCAGCAGACTTAAACATCCTTGCCCAGAAGCTCTGAAGAGAACAAGGAAGATCCCAGCACAGCACTTGAGCTCTGCTAATGGAGAGACTGCCTCCTCAAGTGGCCCCCTTACCCTGATATATCCAAAAAGGTTCCTCATAAAGGAGAGCTCTGGCTGACATCTGGTGGGTACCCTTCTGGGACAAAGACACCAAAAGAAGGAACAGGCAGCAACCCTTACTGTTCTGCAGCCCTCATGGGTGATTCCCAGGTAAGCAGGGTCTCAAGTGGACCTCAAGCAGTCCTGCAGCAAAGAGGCCTGACTGTTAGAAGGAAAACTAAAAAACAGAAAGAAATAGCTTCAACATCAACAGAAAGGATGTCCATTCAGAGACCCCATACAAAAGTCACCAACTTCAAAGACCAAAGGTAGATAAATCCATGAAGATGGGAAGAAACCAGTGAAAAATGGATGAAATCACCGAACACCAGAACACCTCTCCTCCTCCAAGGGATCAAAACTACTCACCAGCAAGGAACAAAAATGGATGGAGAATGGGTTTGATGAATTGACAGTTGAAAAGTTGCCCAGTTGAAAAGTTTTTAAGGACTGTTTTAAATTAAAAAATAAAATTAAATAACTATGAATAAGTGAATAAAAAGAATAAAAACTTAGAAAGCTTTATTAAAAATCTTACCTGTAGTCAAACGAACTAAAATTGAATGTATTTATTCAAACGATTTTAGGAAAATTAGCTTTGGTGTTAAAAATACAGTAATGTGAAGGTAAAATGTGGGAATAGGTAGTAAAATATTTTTGTTTACCTTTTGCATAAACACAAAACATACAGAGGAGGGAGGGGGAGAGAGAGAGACAGAATCAGTTGACCTCATGCTTTCCTTATCAGTGCTGATGATTGGGAAACCGAGCCTCATCTCCATCAAAGAGTAAAGATTTTTTGCTTTTTAAAATCTTTAATTCATCACTTTGGCTAAATAAATGACTGTTATTTTACAGTGATCTGGGCTCCTATTGTGAGCAAGCATTTCAAACCTTTGATATTAGAAAAATTTCCCCAAATCCATGCAAACTGGGAATTCACTCTTTGGATCTCCTACCAGCTTTTCAGACATTGTATGCCCTGGAAGTCTGAGAGAGACATATTAGGCTTATTTGGTCTCTTAACATCATACAGGAAACATTGACAAATATGAAATCATACTTAAATTTCTTTGGATTATATCTGTATAAGAGTGTTATGAATATATGTCCCAAAATTGTATGAGATTTCTAAAATTCTAACCTGTCTTAGGATATGTTATCTATAATAATTATGATTATTATGTTAAATTGTTGTATGCCACAGAAATAACCAAATCTCCTTGTCAATTGTGCCTTTCACCAGGGATATTCAAACACATTTGTCATGAACTGACAATTCTTGTTTTACATTGATTTTTCTCAAAAAGTAGTTTATAAGCAGTGACAACAAAAAGTAGTTATCAAGCAGAACAACAGTTAATTACATGGGACTGAAGTCACAGTGAACTAACGATTTTTTCATGACCTTTTTTTTTTGAAACACTTCTGTTTCCTTTCATGTTTTCCTTTCCAGAGTCAAAAAATACTTTTTTTTTTTTAAGCTACATATAACTAACAAAATATTGGATAAAGTATAATTTTGTGACCCAAATCCGAAACATTTCTATTTCTCTCTGCCAGATTCCTCCAAAATTGTCCATCCCTACTCCAACATATTGCAGGAGCTAGGGCTACAAGGCCCTAAAAAGCATTCAGTCTGTGTTCTGGGTGTTTCTCCAAGGAACAGAGCCTACTTTCTTGTAAATTCTGTCACATCTGCCTCTTACTATTTGTGGGCATTCTTACCTCACGGTAATACAGTTATTGCATAAGTTCAATTAGAATCTGTTCTTCTTCATAACAGACATAATTGGAAACACTGCTGATTTTACCAAGGCTTTGATAGAAAGACATATTTTCAGATATGACCAGACTGCTTTGCAAAAATTAGGTTGACTTTATAGAGTTGATAAAAAGACTGGACTGGTACTTTGGCTAGTAGTTCCTTTACACGATTCCTAACCTGTGGTAAGTAAAGAATATCACTGTTGGCTGGGTGTGTGGCTCATGCCTGTAATCCCAGCACTTTGGGAGGCTGAGGCAGGTGCATCACAAGGTCAGGAGTTCAAGACCAGTCTGGCCAATACAATGAAACCTCATCTCTACTAAAAATAGAAAAAATTAGCCAGGTGAGGTGGTGTGTGCTGGTAATCCCAACTACTTGGGAGGCTGAGGCAGGAGAATCCCATGAACCCAGGAAGTGGACGTTGCAGTGAGCCAAGATCATGCCATTGCACTTTAGCCCCAGCAATCTTGCAAGACTCTGTCTCAAAAAAAAAAAAAAAAAAAAAAAAAAAAAAAAGTTACTGTCTGACAGGCCCAGGAACCTCAGGTAATTTGGGGGACCTTGAGAAGAGAGGAATTCACACAATTCATACAGACATCTACATATACAGATAAATCCTCAGATTGACCTTTTAACCTTGAGAAACTTCTAAATATCCAAATTAGAGTTATTTATAATAAAATAGTTCCAGCAAAGCCCATTGAAAAGAGTCTATACAATCAATCACTATTCTTGCTACACTTTGTGCAAATAATCAGGCCAAGTATAATAAGAGTGAAACTTATTTCGCAAATAATTTGTTACTACTGTGATTCACCTTTAATAAAAATGGGAAACAGGAGAGAATAAATTTATGTTTCAAAAAATTTTAAAAAGCCATAATATACCTGTTACTAGATTATGGCTATGTTCACTGTTTTTCAGTTAAGATCATTTCCCTACCATTTGGAATGAGTCCTGAATTCTTTTCTGGCTACAAGTCTCCAAACTAATGATTCAAACTTTTCCCCCATTTTTACTGAGTGAAACATCCCTAAAGCTGAAAGTGCTATTCCCCAAGGCCCTGCAAGCTGAAACTAGAAAACTTGATATACATTATGAGAGAAATGACAATAGCAAGTTAGATATGAATAGCCTTCAGGCTTGTTGAGGTACAGACTTGTCAAAAAGTTCACTGGATCACCTGATGCAAGCTCCACCCCAAGAAGAATCTGTCTGATTGTTACTATCTGCTCTCACTTCATCTGAAGATGCTTCAAGAAGAGCATCTAAAAATCTCACCTGACTGACCTCTAGACTGAAAAGCTGAGCTTATAGTCTGTTCTAACCATTAACTTGTGTTTGTCATTGTTCCCATAGAAATGTCTTCTACTAAATATCAGATTGCATGAATCATACAGAGGACTAACTCTCATAGAAGCCCCTCCGCAAACTCACTGCCTGAAATGAGAAACAACTATTACTTGTTTGACTGGACCAGCCTATTCTCAGTCCTGGGAGACTGGTTCAATGACTTGTGTAAGACAATTTAAAAAACCCAGTTTCAGCACTGTGAAGCTACTCCTTGGGGAAGTTTCATAACGAGGAATTTTCTCTCTGACCTTCTGCCCTCCTGTGTCTCAGTCCCATTCTCCCCTGAGGTTAGCCATAAAAAGCAGAATCCCTCATCCCCCAAGGCAAGTCTTTGAAACCAGAGTGCCTTTCCCACAAAGCCAGTTCATAAAAGCTGACAATATTAATCTGAATACCCACCCCCAAGTCTTTCTGTGTAAAAACCTGATGGTAAAGAAATTATCTGAACTACCACATTTGACTATCAGTCATGAGACCCCCATTCCACAGAGTGTCATGCCCCATACCCAGGAGGAAGGACTGTGTGCTCAGATAGGCCGAGCAAAATCTAGACAGAGAGGCCTTACCGTGTTTCCCCCACTCAGTCTGTTAGCATTAGATCATAGCCTTTTTGTCCCATCATATTGATACACAGGTGTCCCTACTCTTTTGAGCCCAGGCATAAAAATAGATCATTTCCCTTGTGTCTTTGGCTATTAACACTAAAGGCTCCCGGGAATACATGTTAAATAAGTTGGCATGCCTCATGCCCTAATGATCTGCCATTTGCAAGTTGACTTTTCCATGAAATTAAGGAGGCCAGGGGGACCCTTGGCCACTACACGGGTAAATTGAGAAAAGTATTTAGGATTTAATCTGGTTTCTCCTAGATCCTTATAGGAAAGGGGAGAGAAAAGAGAACAAATTAGCCAAGGAAGCACTGAGGAAAAGAAAGCTAGCATTGGGTGATTCAGAAGGTACTCAATGTATACAGATACCCTGCTCTGGAAACAGGTGCAAGGGAGCACCTGGAAAACCATTAGCTAAAGGTGAGGCAGTGGTTCATGGATCCAATCAACCATCTCTGCAGAAATTAGTAATTAAGATATGGGAGATATGGGTATTCAAGAAGATCTTAGACAACTCCTTGTCTGATGGCCTGGACCCATGTGAATTCCATGGGAAGCCAACAAGTATTTGAGAATTTTATACTAGAAAAAATGTCGTCAGACTAGACTGAATGGAACAAAGATGGACCACAAAGAAAGGAGGCTCTTAGAGTTCCTGGACTGTACAGACAAGAGAGGGACTGACAGAGCTACCCAGTTGCGACCGCTCCTTCATACTTAGGAAAGGGAAGAAGGACTCAAAAGTTGGGTCAAAGGTTGGCATGGCCATCAGTGCCCCCATGAACCAGGGGCACCGTACTAGGGGACTTGCCCATCTCTCTCTTGGTCCCAGAAATGGAGGTCATTTTCCAGATCCCAGGTATATGTCCCACATCCTCAGTTTCAGAGGGATGGACTGCAGGAGCCCAGGCTGGGCGACAGCCACCACCTTGCTGCCCAGGGCTTAGGGTGTGAAGCTGTTACCCCCGTTGGGCCTCAAGGACAGAGCATTGAGCCCCAAGTAGAATCTTTTCACCCATACAATCTAACGAAATTTGCCCCAGTAGATTTAAAACTTGCTTAGGGCCCACAAACTCCAGTAGTGTTTCTGATTTCCTGATTTTTGTATGATAAGCCCTATCCGGTACCATTTCCACAGCTGTATTTCAGAAGCTGGTAACTTGTCTAGCTTCACAGGTGCAGTGGT
Source organism: Ateles fusciceps (assembly GCA_036589455.1). Lineage (NCBI taxonomy): Eukaryota > Metazoa > Chordata > Mammalia > Primates > Atelidae > Ateles > Ateles fusciceps. Next base: position 11,426 of record JAZHEH010003420.1, read on the forward strand.
GGAGAGAATTCCTGCCTCAGCATGAATCATACCTGGAGTCTCACTTATTCCAGATATAAAAGACTTTCAGATGAGATGATGAAGGGTTGATTTTGGAGTCGGGGTAAGACTTTGGGAATGTTGTGATGAAATGAATGTATTTTCTATGTGAGGACATTAATTCAGGCGGGGAAGTGGACAAACAAGATGTGCCATTATGGACGGAGTTGTGTCTCCCTATGTAGAAGTCCTTGGCCCCCCACGGTTTAAAATGTGACCTTATTTGGAGACTCTCTGTACACAGGTCACCTTATTAAAGTGAAATTATGATAGTGGACCCTTCACAGCAGAATCGTGTTCTCCTTACAAAAAGGTGACAATTAGCATCCAGAACTCTGAGATAAAAAATAGTGTTTCAGTAAGCCAGTCTGTGGAATACATTTTCAGTGGCCCTAGAAAACCAATAGAATAAACCTGCATCAACAGAATTAAAAGCATACAACCAATTGAACTTCCAAAGAACCACACTCATCTAATCACAGGTTTCCCCTTAACTCCAACTGAACATCCCTGGACAACTAACTCTTACTAGGTAAGACTGGGACACTTGATCACACTGTGTGCTGCGGCTGTGGAGCTACAGGTGCCTCACTGGCTGACAGGGATCCAAGTGGAGCTTGTGCTGCTCCATCAGACAACACGCCATCATCCCCCATGATATGCAGAGGCCAGTCATGAAGATTTTCAAACAAAAGGTTCTAGCCTGAGGAAAAGCAGAATCAGATAAATCTAAATGAGTTAGATTCCATTACTAGGGAGCCTAGAAGAGGTATTGTTCCTCACACTTTTTGTTGCAGTTTTCTCTGTAATGTGTTTGGGTCCTTGCCTATGTTTTGAAATGAACTTTGTGTTACAGGGAGTGCTGATAAAATGTTTGACTGCACTATGTTTGTCCCATTCATACTATTTTCCCTACATTGATACTTCTTATTTATTGTTTATGCAGTAAAGCTGTTTCCCTTAGTTTGTGTTTTCTGTAACCCACAGCATTGCATTACGATTGCTCGCTTGATTCCCTTTCTCCTCAATCACCCACTGAAATCTACATCAAATGTGTGAGCTTCCTCTTCTGAGCTTCACATGAAACCACTCTGTCTCTTTCCTCCTGTATTTTGCCAGTATCAGTCCCCTTGCCCCCTCACTCTTCACTCCCCAGACCCCAGTCAGATTTCATTGCTAACCCTATTTTACTAATGCTCCTCTTCGATTTCTGAATTTACAAGTGGAAAACACATAGTCCAGGGGTAAAATATCTCAATAGATTTGGTTTCTCAAAAAGACTTGTCTAATTACACAGATATGCGCAAGGATAACTGGAAATTTATTAGTATGTCTTAATTCACAGAAACATTGGCAATTTACAGCAAACAATTCACATAAAGAGAATTAAGTCAAGGAGTGAGATGCGGTGTTTGGAGCAGGCACATAGCCTGTCTCTGAAAGGGAACAGGTTTCTGCAAAGCGTCTTTGGTTTTCGAGATGTTATTCGGACATGTAGGACTATCTCACGGCACCATCCAGAGGGATCAGTTGTGGCTGATTTTGTGGGGGTTTTTTTAGTCTCCTTGTGCAGTGAGTATTTCTCTTCAACTATTTTCATAACATTTTTCTAATATTCTGGAAACAGAGAAAGCAACAAATCCCGATGAGGGACATCTTGGTTCTACATCCTTTCTCTATGGACCCCGAGTGGAGCTCTGAGGGTGAAGATACCCAGCTTCCCATCTGCACTACTCAGAGAAGCTGTGGCTACTATCCTGCCCTGCCCCCCATTTCCCCTCTTGACCAGCAGCCGTCTGTCAAAGTGGAATAATCCACGTGGCTACGTGTTAGGTCCCTCTAGGGCTGGACTTTCCCACTTCCTGAGGGGCTCAAGAAAATTTTTATTTTTGTCATTTATCCAGCTTTTGTGTCATGGTTTGACTGAGAGTGCCATCCTTTACTGGTTTCTACATATGAAGGAGAAGGGTTGTTTATGAGACGTCTGCAAATGCACAGGAACACTTAACAAAAATGGCCACGTATTTAGCTTCAAGGCACCACATAATAAATTCCTATGGGTTGCAATCCCAGAGAATGTTCTCCTGTCCACATACTCGGGAGGCTAGAAATCGATTTAAAAGAAAAGCAATGGGAAAGTCACCAGCTGCTCTGAAATTCAGCAATACACTTATAGAAAAAAATGCTAAAAATGTAAACACTTGAGACCCAGAAGGAAGCACAATTAAGGCAGCCTATGTTAACATTAATATGAATATTAATATGTAACTCTCTTGAGGAAATAAGCATTATCTTACTTCTCCTAATGGCTGACAATGCTCTGCATGACTTCTTGCTAGGGGCAAGGGACATATACTAATTTTAGCTTTGGATTCATATCCTAAAATGACCGTGATTACAAACACTGAAAACAAAACCATCAGGTAAAGAATCACACCCCCTGTCCCTTGAACCACCAGGCTGAATACCACAGGAAGGCTGCTGTGGGTTTAGCCTGGGTCACTCCCCCACACTGGGACAATGACTGTTGCTCATAGACTGCAGGTCACTCTTTTGCTTCACCACTGTACCAGTAGACCATGAGCTGTTTGCGTGGACACTCCCAAATCCTACTGATGGATACCTGGAAGTAAGGAAGGGTTCTGTTCAAAAAGAAATGAAAAGATTATTGTCAGGCCCAAAACAGAATGAATTGCATGAGTGATCTCAGACTCAAGGAAGTGGGAAAATGAACGGATCCTTGAAAATGTTATTTAGCTATATGTACACTGTAAATGGGCCTCATTTGCTTATTTACATGGATTCCTGATGGAGAGATGTTGAAAAGCTTTAGGAGGGTTACCTTGCTTCTCTCTATCAGCCTATTCGCTTTCTCTGTTTCCATAACGCACACAATGAAGTTCTGGAAAATCCCACCGTCCTAGTCGCAGGAGAATGAGAATGAAAAGGCAAGCATCAGTACATCGATAATACCACCATAAAGGTAACCTAGAAAGATAACTAATAAAAACGGCCATTTGGGAAACCGAGGAAATGAAACACGGTCACGGAAAAACCCACTGCTTTTCCTTGGAGCAAATTGCACTACAGATATATTGGAGCTGACAATGTTTAGTACTGAGGGAAAAGTGCTTAAAACTCCCAGGACACCGCACGACACATGCCTGCTAAGTCAGAACAGTGTCACCCACCCCAGCCTCCAGTGGGTTCCCCCCCCTTAATGGGCCACTGGTCTTCGGATCACTTGCGGTGGCTCTGAACAGAGCCTTTGGGTTTCTGTGGTGCTCAGGCGCTCCTGAGGCAGCTCACTTGCTCCTGGGGCAGCTCACTTGCTCCTGGTGTACCTGAGGACCGCATTCGTGCCCTCGACTCCGCGCAAGGTACCCATCTTCCCCGGCAGCAGCAGGCGCACGGCGGTCTGGATGTCCCGCGCGGTTATGGTCACGCGCTTGGCGTAGCGAGCCAGTGCACCAGCCTCGCTGGCGATGCGGTCCAATATGTCATGAATCATAGAATCCATGACACTCAGGGCCTCCTGGGAAAGGCTGAGACCCTGGTGAACCTGGTTTCAGCACTGAGGGGAAATAGGTGACGAAGCTGTCCTGGAAGCTGTCCCCGCAGAGGTTGGCGTGGCGCCTGCGGGACCCTCGGCGCCCCTCGCTTCTCCTGCTTCTGGGCCATCGGAGGAGCTGGCCTCTTTGGGTTCCTGGGTGCTCTGGTGTTCCTCAGAGGTTGACTTAAAGGAACGCTTAGCAATGGCGGAGGCAGCGGCCATTAGATGGTAAGACAGACGATGACGATTGGGCGCCCGGGAAAGTTGGGGGCGGGGAGTTTGGAGTGGCGGCCGGATTTACGTCACAGGCCACCTCGACTTCTGGTTGGCTCAAGTGTTACCCGGGGGAACCTGTCAGCAAACCTCACTGCCTGAAGGTGATTGGATGATCCTGTTGCTTGGCGTCTTGTCAACCAATCGCAGTGGCCGTCTGCCGGCCTAAGTGGCCCCCGTGGCCTACCTCAAAGTTACACCGATAGATGGCCCACAGGGCACATCAGCCCTCCTCAGCTGATCCATGCTACACCATGAGCATTTCCAAAGGTGTCACTCAAAACTCCCAAAGGTTAGCAATTTCAGCTAATACTCCTTGAAAAGAGCTTGACCTCCTGAGTTCCAGGCATTTGTCCCACCTCCTTGGTTTCAGAGGGATAGGCTGCAGCAGCCCAGGCTGGGGTGAGAGCCTTCACTCGGCTGCCCAGGACTTAAGGGTGTGAAGCTGTTACTCCATTGGGCCTCAAGGACAGAGCACTGAGCCCAAGTAGAATCTTTCCCATCCTTAGAATCTGACGGAGTTTGCCCCACTATGTTTCAAACTTGCCTAGGGCCCACGAAGTCAAGTACTTTTGCTGAGTTCCTACTTTCGGTATGATAGGCCCTATCTGCTACCAGTCCCATAACTGTGTTTCAGAAGCAGATAACTTGTCTAGCTTCACAGGTGCAGTGGCGGAGAGAATTCCTACCTCAGCATGAGTCAGACCTGAGACTCACCCGTTCCAGATGTAGAAGATTTTCAGGTGAGATGCTGGATAATTGATTTGGGAGTGAGTTAAGCCTTCGGGGAGGTTGTGAGGAAATGAATGTGTTTTCTATGTGAGGACATTAATTTGTGCTGTGGCGTGGATGCAGAAGATGTACTATTATGGATGGAGTTTTGTCTCCGCAAACTTCACATGTAGAAGTCCTGGGCTCCCAGCGTTTTGGAATGTGACCTTATTTGAAGAGAGTCCCTACACAGGTCATCTGGCTAAAGTGAAGTTATGAGGGTAGACCTAACCAACGGGATTGGTCTCCTTACAAAAATGTGACAATTGGCATCCAGGACTGTGAGATAAAACGTAAATAGTGTTTCTTGGACACAGGGAGAGGAAAATCACATACCGGTGCCTGTCGGGGGCTGGGGGGCTAGGGGAGGGAGAGCATTAGGAGAAATACCTAATGTAGAGGACGGGGTGATGGATGCAGCCACCACCATGGCACATGTATAACTATGTAAGAAATCTGCACATTCTGCACATGTACCCCAGAACTACAAGTATAACTTTAAGAAATAAGAAAATAAACAGCGTTTAAGTCAGCCAGTCTCTGGAATATTTTTGCATCGGCCCTAGAAAACTAGTAGAACATCTCCATCAACAGTATTAAAAACATACAACCAATCAAAGAACCAAAGAAGCACAACCATCCAATCATAGGTTTCCCCCTTCAACTCCAACCGAACATCCCTGGACAACTCACTCTTACTAGTTCAGATCGGGACACCTGATCACATTTTGGGCTGTGGCTCCTGGGCTGCAGGTGCCTCGCTGGCTGACAGGGATCCGAGTGGAGCTTCTGCTGCTCCATCAGACAACATTCCATCATCCCCATGATGCGTAAAGGCCAGTCATGAAGGTTTTCAAAAACAAAAGATTCTAGCCTGAAGAAGAGCAGAATCAGAGAAATCTAAACAAGTGAGATTCCAATTGTAGGGAGCCTAGAATAGGAATTGATCCTTACACTTTTTGATGTAGTTTTTTCAGTACTGTGTTTGGGTCGTTGCTTCTCTTTTGAAATGAACTCCATGGTACAGGGAATGCTGACAAAAAGATTGATTGGACTATATTGCTCTTATTCATACTATTTTTCCTACATTGATATTTCTTATTTGTTATTTAAGCAGTAAAGCCATTTTCCTTACTTTGTGTTTTCAGTAAACCACAGCATGACATCAGGATTGCTCACCAGGTTCCCCCTGCCTCTCAATCACCCACTGAAATGCTGTATCAAAGGCGTGAACCTCCTCTTCCGATCATCCCATCAAACTACCCTTTTGCTCTTTCTTCCTGTAATTCACCGGCATCAGTCCCCTTGAACTCTCACTCTCCACTCTCCACAGCCCAACCAGAGTTCATTGTGGGCCCTGTGTTGCTAATGCTCCTCTTTGATTTCTGAATTTACAGATAGAAAACACACACTCCAGGGTAAAATATCCCAGTGGATTTGGTTTCTGAAAAAGACATATCAAATTACTCAGTAGATATGCAAGGATAACTTTCAAAATTTATTTCTATGTTCTACTTGACAGAAAAATTGGCACTTTAAAGCAAAACAATTAGCATAATGAGAATTAAGTTACTGAGTGAGATGTGGTGTTTTGGATCAGGTACACAGCTCTGTCTCTGGAAAACAACAGGGATCTGCAAAGCATCTTTTGTTTTCAAATTGTTGTTTTGGACAGGTAGGAACACTCGTCGGCATCATGCAGAGGGATTTCATTGCGGCTGATTTCGTGGTGATGTTTCTTGGTCTCCTAGCGAGGTGAGCATTTTTCTTCAACTATTTTCGTAACAAGTTTCTAACAGTCTGGAAAAACAGAAAACAACAAATCCCGATGAGAGGACTTCTTGATTCTACATCCTTTCTCTTTGGATCCCAAGTGGAGCTCTGGAGGTGACCTTCTACCCCTTCCCGTCTGCACTATTCAGGGAAGCTCTGGCTTCTATCCTGCTCTGCGCTCATTTCCATCTTGACCAAGCGGTCCTTCTCTCAAAGGTAGAATAATCTATGTGGCTATGTGTTGGGTCCCTCTGGGGTGGTTATTTCCCACTTCTGAGGGACTCAAGAAAATTTTGATTTTTGTGATTTACCAGCTTTTGTTTCATGGTTTGACTGAGAGTACCATCCTTTGCAGGTTTCTACATATAAAGGAGAAGGGTTGTTTATGAGATGTTTCAAAATTCATGGGAATCGTTTAACAGAAATGACCACATATTGAGCTTCAAGGCACAAAATAATAAATTCCTATGGGTGGCAATCCCAGAGTAGGTTCTCTCGTCCACATGCTCGGACGGCTGGAAATCTGTTTAAAGGAAAAGCAATGAGAAAGCCACCAGCTGCTCTGAAATTCTGCAATACGCTTATAGAAGAAAATGCTAAATATGCAAAGACTTGGTGGGACCCAGAAGAAAGCACAATGAAAAGCAGCCTATACTAACATTAACATGAATAAGCAAATCTCTGGAGGAAATAAGTGTCATTCATCTTACTTCTCCTAAAGGCTGACCATGCTCTGCATAACTTGATGCCAGGGGCAAGGAACATAGAATACCCCTAGCTTTGGATTCATATCCTTAAATGACCGTGGTTACAAACACTGAAAACAAAAATGTCAGGGAAAGAATCACACCCCTGTCCCTTGAAACACCAGGGTGAATATCACAGGAAGGCTGTTGTGGGTACAGCCTCGGTCACGCCCCACACATTGGGACAATGACAGTTGCTCACTGCCTGCACCACTGAATACTAGGGCATGAGCTGTTTGCGTGGACTCTCCCTAAGGCCACTGACACAAACCTGGAACTAACGAAGGTTTCTGTTTAAAAAGAAATGAAAAGATTATTGTCAGGGCAAAAAAAGAATGAACTGCAATAGTGATGTCAGAGTCGAGGCAGCGGGGAAAATGAGTGGATTCTTGAAAATTTTATTTAGCTATATGTACACTGTAACTGGGCCTCATTTGCTTATTTACTTGGATTCGTGTTGGGAGAGATGTTGAAAACGTCTAGGAGGGTTACCTTGGTTCTTCTATCAGCGTATTCACTTTTTCTGTTGCTGTAGGGCATATACTGAAGTTCTGGAAAATTCCACCATCCAGTCGCAGGAGAATGAGAGTGAAAAGGGTACAGATCAGTACATTGATAACATCACCGTAAAGATAACCTAGAAAGAAAACTAATAAAAATGACCATTTAGGAAACTGAGGAAATGAAGCAGGATCGAGGAAAAACCCACTACTTTTCCTCGGAGCAAATGGCACTACAGATATATTGGAGTTGACAGTGCCTAGTACTGAGGGAGAAATGCTTGAAAAATCGCAGGACGCCACATGCCACATGCCCCCCACCACTCGAATTCGGAGACGCCACCCACCCCAACCTCCGGTGTGGTCCCCCCCCGCTTGGGGAGCCACTGGTCTTTCCGCGGTGCTCAGGGGCTCCTGAGGTAGCTCACTTGCTCCTGGTGTACCTGAGAACAGCCTTCGTGCCCTCGGACTCGGCGAGCCTGCCCATCTCCCCCGGCAGCAGCAGGCGCACGGCGATCCGGATCTCCCAGGCGGTGATGGTCACGTGCTTGGCGGAGCGGGCCAGGCGACCAGCCTCGGTGGCGACGCGGTCCAGTATGTCATGAATCATAGAATCCATGACACTCACGGCCTCCCGGGAAAGGCTGAGGCCCTGGTGAACCTGCTTCAGCACCAGGCGGAAATAGGTGGCGAAGCTGTCCCCCGCGGCAGTTGGCGTGGCACCGGCGGGGCCCTCGGCGCCGTCTCTTCCTCTGCTTGCTCTTCTTCTGGGCCGTTGTGGAGTTGGCCTCTTTGGGCTCCTGGGTGATCACTTCTTCCTCAGAGGTCGTCTCAGAGGAAGTTCTAGCCATGGCGGAGGCAGCGGCCATTAGATGGCAAGAAGAGACAATGGCGGTTGTGGACGGGGACAGACAATGGCGATTGTGAAGCGGGGGACGCTTGGGTACGCAGCCTGGCTCCACGTCACGGGCCAACTTGACATCTGATTGGATCAAGTGGATGAAGTAACACGGGGACCCTGTCAGCAAACCTCCCTGCATCGAAGGTGACTGGATGGTCCCGTTGCTTGGCATCTCGTCAACCAATCACAGTGGGCGTCTGCCGGCCTAGGCGCCCCCTGTGGCCTACGTCGGAGGCAGTTACACAGATGCCTCACAGGGCAAAGCGCATCAGCCCTCCTCAGCTGATACATGATACACCCTGTGCACTTTGAAGGGTGTCACTGAAAACTCCCAAAGTTCAGCAATTTCAGCTCATGCTCCTTGAAGAGAGACAGACCTCCTGAACCCAAGGCCATTATGCCGATGCCAGAGGAATGACTGTGTCCACGTGTGGACCGTTTCTCACCCATCTCAGAATCTACTGTTATCCCTGGTTAAGCCACCGCGGCTTTAGCAGGAACTCCCCGATATGGCCGCCAAGGGCTCCTGGGCATAAAAGGACCTGGCGGTCTGGCCGCCGTCTTCAGTTCTGATCAACATCTTCAGTGAATCAGGAGAACGAGAAATGGCCATACCACAGCCTCCAAGCCGAGAATAGAAACGGAAAGGTGCTTTTATTTAAAACATATAACGGCACTCAACATTGACTAGGTTTAAACCAAAAACAAAAACAAACAAACAAAAAAAAAAAGGAAAACAAAACAGCAACCACAAATCACAACTCAGAAGCTGGAAATGGCTAATAAGTTTAAGAAATATTAGATTTAAAATATCACCTTTAATCTCCTAGGAAGCCCCTGAGGGAGAGAAATCGATTCCAAAGATAAAAACTATGTTCAATTTAGAAAGATAGCTTTCATGGCTCACGCCTGTAATCCCAGCAGTTTGGGAGGCCGAGGCGGGCAGATCACGAGGTCAAGAGATGGAGACCATCCTGGCCAACATAGTGAAACCCCACCTCTACTAAAATACAAAAGAAAAATTAGCTGGGCGTGGTGGCGCACGTCTCTAGTCCCAGCTACGCGGGAGGCTGAGGCAGGAGAGTCGCTTGAACCCGGGGGGCGGAGGTTGCAGTCAGCCAAGATCGCGCCACTGCACTCCAGCCTGGTGCCTGGCGACAGAGCGAGACTCTGTCTCAGAAAAAGAAGATAGCTTTCAAGAGCCTGTGATAATATATGCAAAGACATGCCTTAAATGAATTTAAGTAAAACTCAGTTGCAGGATTAAACATCAAAAGCTTATTAAGAAAAACTGAAGAAATAAAGGTCATGAATGAACTGTCATTTCAAAGGTCAGACTGTCAGGTGTATTTCCCGTAATATCTTTAACAAACTACTTATTCTACTCCTAATAAATTGGTTCACGATTAAGAAGGACAAAAAGCCTCATGTTTGCTATTAGATAACATCGTATGTGGTAAACTCCATGACAGAAGCCTAGTTAACGATTTCTCAACAGTCCCCTCTACAAATGATAATTTTATAAATCTACTTGAACTTTAAGCAAGCCAATCCTTCTCTTAGTTTGGTACAAGGCACAAGAAACCTGTGCACAAGAATCACTGGATTCATATCAGTAAATCACCATGATTTTTTTGTTTTTTAAAAAAGCAAACAATCAACAGGGGAAAGAGCCACACCATTTTTCTTCACTATCTGCAAGGCTAAACATCCCAGGGAGGCTCTCCCCGGTTCATTTCCGGGTCACCTCTGCACACTTTCAGCCATGGCTGGTGGTGGCTAAAGGGCGGCAAAGCCCTTATTGCCTGAGCCAGTGGTGACTGTGGCATGAGCTGCTCTCATAGGACGCTCCCATCATCCACATGATGCAAAATTATAATATATAGTCTTTCTTTTGTTCCTTTCATTCTCCTTGTTTTTTTATTTTTGAGACAGGGTTTCACTCTGTCCCCCAGGCTGGAGCGCATTGGTGCAATCTCAGTTCACGGCCACCTCTACCTCCTGGGTTTAAGAGATTTTCTTGCCTCAGGTTCCCCAGTAGCTGGGACTACAGGTGTGCACCACCAAACAGGGCTAATTTTTGTGCTTTTACTAGAGACGGGGTTTCATCATGTTGGCCACGCTGGTCGTGAACTCTTGGTCTGAAGCGATCCACCCACCTCGACCTACCAAAGTGCTGGGATTACAGGCGTGAGACACGATACCCTGCCTGTTTTCTTAATTTTTAATACAGTCATAATCTTTATTGCATCAGAGTGTTTCCCTTTTATTTTAAGTTCGGGGTACATGTACAGGATGTACAGGTTTCTTAGAGAGGTCAACGTCTGTCATGGGGCTCTGCTGTACCGATCATTTCATCACCCAGGCATTAAACCTAGTAATCATTAGTTATTGCTCCTGATCCTCTCCCCTCCTCCCACTCTCCACCCTCCGATAGGCCGCAGTGTGTGTTGTTTCCCTCTGTGTGTCCATGTGTTCTCATCATTTAGCTCCCACTTATAAGTGAGAACATGTGCTATTTCGTTTTCTGGTTGCATTAGTCTGTTCTCAGGCTGCTATGAAGAAATACCAGAGACTGGGTAATTTATAAAGAAAAGAGGTTTGATTGACTCACAGTTCCACAGGACTGGGGGAGGCCTCAGAAAACTCACAATTATGGTGGAAGGAAATGCAAACCCGTCTTTCTCCACGTGGCGTCAGGAAGGAGAAAAAGTGCAGAGTGAAGGGGGAAGCCCCTTCTAAAATCATCAGATCTTGTGAGAACTCCCTCACTATCACAAGAACAGCATGGGAGAACCGCCCCCACGATTCTGTCACCTCCACGTTGTCCCGCCGGGGGGATTATGGGGATTACAGTTCAAGGTGAGGTTTGAGTGGGGGACACAGAACCAAACCATGTTTGTGATCCTCCATTTGTTTGCTAAGGATAATGGCCTCCAGCTGCATCCGTGTCCCCGCAAACGACATGATGCTGTTCTTTTCATGGAGGCATAGTACTCCGTGGGGGTGTGTGTACCACATTTTATTTATCCAGCCTGTCATTGAGGGGCATTTGGGTTGATTACTTATCCTTGCTATTGTGAATAGTGGGGCAGTGAACATACGTGTGCACGCATCTGTATAATAGAACTTATTAACATTCATGTTAATATTAACAGTGACATCACAGGAGGAGAAAGGAGGAATAATCTTAGTTCTCTTAGTGCCTCATCATCTTTTTCTTAATTATTGCAAGGGGCAAGAGACATGCCTCACTACCAGCTACAGATTTATATCTCCAAATCACTACATTTGAAAGCAAGTGTGCAAAAAGTCACAGAGCAGGCAAAAATCATTCTCTGCCCCTCTTCCATGTAATAGGGCAACACCAAGGAACGCACATACGGTTTCAGTCCCAGTCATCTTCCTCGCTTGTGCCAATGGCTGTGGCTCATGGGCTGCAGGTTCCTCTGTGGTGAAATGAGTGGAGACTGGGGCTTGACATTCTCTTTGGACACTCCCATCATCCAATGATGCGTAAAGTTTGTGTTTTAAAGCAACAGGAGGTTATGGACAAAAAAGGAATAGAATTGGGTAAATCTGAAGGAAACGGAAGAGTAATTTCAGAGCTCAAGGACCTGGAATAGTGAGATGCTTCCTGGAAATTCCATTGGCTCGTTCCTGTACTGTCTGGAACAACACTTTAAAAACCAAACACACTTTGGAGAATGCTGTTCCTTTCCAATGACAGAGCTGTGTACCTGGTCCACAACACCACATTTCACTCAGTGACTTAATTCTCATTATGTTAATTGTATTGCTTTAAAATGCCAGTGTTTCTGTCAAATAGGACACAGACATAAATTTCTGAATGTATCCTTGCATATCTACTGGGTAATTTGACATGACTTTCTGAGAAATCAAACCCCTTCAGATATTTTCCCGTGGACTGTGTGTGTTTTACTTGCAAATTCAGAAATCAAAGAGGCACATTTGAAACAGAGTTAACTATGAACTCTAACTGGGCTGTGGGGGAGTGAAGAGTGAGATTTCAAGGGGACTGATACCAGTGAATTATAGGAAGAAAGAGGAAAAAGCGTGGTTTGATGTGAAGAAGGGAAGAAGCAGCTGAACATTTGATATAGCATTGCAGTGGGTGATTGAGGAGAAGGGGAACCTCGAGTGCAATCGTGATGTCATGCTGTGGTTTACTGAATGCGAAAATTAAGGGAAACAGCTATACTGTTTAAACAACAAATAAGAAGCATCAATGTAGGGAAAATACTATGAATAAGACAAATATAGTCCAATCAATCTTTTTGTCAGCATTCCCTGTACATCGAGTTCATTTCAGGACATAAGCAGTGACCCAAAGACAGTACAGAGAAAACGGCATCAACAAGTTTAAAGAACAATTCCTATTCTACGCTCCCTAGAAATGGAATCTCATTTGTTTAGATTTATCTCATTCTGCTCTTCTTCAGGCTAGAATCTTTTGTTTTTGGAAACCTTCATGACTGGCCTCTATACGTCATGGGGATGGTGGAATGTTGTCTGATGGAGCAGCTTCACACGGATTCGTGTAAGCCAGTGAGGCACGTCCAGCCCAGGAGCCACAGCCCAAAATGTGACCAGTTTTCCTGATCTGAACTAGTAAGAGTTAGTTGTCCAGGGGTGTTCAGTGGGAGTTCAAGGGGAAACCTGTGATTACGTGGTTGTGCTTCTTTGGTCCTTCCATTGGTGGTATGTTTTTAATGCTGTCGGTGGAGGTGTATTCTATTTGTGTTCTAGGGACACTGCAAAAATATTCCATAGACTGGCTGACTTAAACACTATTTATTTTTAATCTCACAGTTCTGGATGCCAATTGTCACCTTTTTGTAAGAAGAACAACCCTGTTGGGTAAGGTCGACCCTCATGACTTCACTTTAACCAGATGACCTGTGTAGAGCCTCTCTCCAAATGAGGTCACAGAACGTCATCACAGCATCCCCAAAATCTTAACTTACTCCAAAATCAATTCTCCAACAGCTCACCTAAAACTCTATATCTGGAATGGGTGAGTCTCCGTGTCTGACTCATGCTGAGGCAGGAATTCTCTCCACCACTGCACCTGTGAAGCTAGACAAGTTATCAGCTTCTGAAATACAGTTGTGGGACTGGTACCGGATAGGGCTTATCGTACCAAAAGCAGGAAATCAGAAAAACTACTGGAGTTCGTGTATCCTTAGCAAGTTTGAAACCTAGTGGAGCAATTCCGTTAGATTCTAAGGATGGAGAAGATTCTACTTGGGCTCAGTGTTCTGTCCTTGAGGCCCGATGGGGTAACAGCTTCACAGCCTAAGCCCTGGGCAGCAGAGTGGGGGCTCTCACTCTAGCCTGGGCTGCTGCAGCCCATCCCTCTGAAACCGAGGAGGTGGTACAAGTGCCTGGAACTCAGGAGGTGACCGCCATTTCTGGGACCAAGAGAGAGATCGCCCAGTCCCCTAGTACGGTGCCCCTGGTTCTTGGCGGAAGTGACGGCCATGCCGACCTTTGACCCAACTTTGGAGTCCTTCGTCCTCTTCTCACAAATGGAGAAATGGTTACAACTGCGTACTTCAATTAGTCCCTTTCTTGCCTGTACAATCCAGGAACTCTAACAGCCTCCTTTCATTTCAGCTCCTCTTGTCCCCTTCATTTCATTCTGGCAACATTTTTTCTGCTATAAAGTTCTCAAAAACTTTTTGCCTTCCCATGGAATTCACATGAGTTCAGGCCATCAGACAAGAAGTTTTCCACATATCTTTCTTGAATACCCATATCTCCCATATCTCAATTCCTAACTTCTGCAGAGATGGTTTATAGGATCCATGAGCCACATGCGTCACTTCTTTAGCTAATGGTTTTCCAGGAGCACCCTTTGACCTGTTTCCAGAGCAAGGTATCTGAACACTTTGAGTACCTTCTGAATCATCAGATGCTGGCTTCCTTCTCCTCAGTGCTTCCTTGGCTAATTTCTTTCTCTTCTCTCCCATTTACTATATGGATCTAGGAGAAACCATATTAAATCCTAAATACTTTTCTCAACTTGCCGCTGTAGTGGCCAAGGGTCCCCATGGCCCTCTTAAGTTTTGCTGAAAAATCAACTCACAAAAGGAACATCCATAGGACATAAGGCACACCAACTTATTTAACCAATATCCCCAGGAGCCTTTAGTGTGAATAGCTGAAGACACATGGGAAGTTACCTATTTTTATTCCTGGGCTCAAAGGAGTATGGACAGCTGTGTATAAATAATGGGACAAAATGTCTGTGATCTAACGCTAATAGACCGAGGGGTCGAAACCGTGCAAAGCCTGTCCATCTAAACTCTGTGTGGCTTCTCCAAGCAGACAGTCCTTTCTCCTGGTTACAGGGCACGACCCTCTCTGCAACGGGGTTCTTGTGACTTCCATTCAAACAAGATAGGTTAGATTATTTCTTCATAGCCGGTTTTTACATGAAAAGATGGAAAATATTACAATGCCGTTTCCAAGATTTTTAAAAGCCTTTAGAAAAAAGGGCATCTGGTTTCTAGGACCCACTTTCGGGAAGAGGGATTCTGTTCTCTGTGATTAGCTCCTGGGCAGAATGGGAATGAAAGACAGGAGGCACAGAACGTCAGAGAAAATTTTTTGCATCAGAGACTACTTCTAAAGCCTTCATTTTCAGGTATTGTGCTCTGAGCCCCAATACTGGAAGTCAGCTTCATGTGCAAGTTCATCACTTAACAATTTCTACTTTCCTCAAAAACTCTAAGAACACAATACAGCCCAATTCTTGGCCACTGTAAATTCAGGATCACCTTTCCTCATGCCTCCCATAACATCTTCCTGGTTTCCATCTGAAAACTCACAAGCACCTTTAACACTCACAGTTCTAGCAACATATCGGTGACCATGATATATGCATTCTCTAAGTCAGAGATCCTTTCTCTACAGCAAAGAATTCTTTCTTAACCCTCGTTTGAATTGCATTTGGGGTTCATATTTCCCCAGCTGTCACCTAAAGGCATTCTAGGCTTCTTGTGTCATGCATGTCTAAACGCTTCCAGTGTCTATGCATTACCTAGTTCCAGGGCGTCTTCCAGTCTTCCGGTGTTCCTTATAGCATCGTCCCGCTGCTTGGCAACAGAATCTCTCGTAGTTTCTAGGGCGATTCTGACAAAGTACCGCAGACCAGGCGACTTAAGCAGCAGAAATGTACTGTTCACAGTTCTGCAGGCTGGAAGTCCAAATCAAAGCGTCACCTGGGTTGGTTCCTTCTGAGTAGTGAGAGAGACAGATCTCTTCCAGGGATATTTCCTTGGCTTATAGACGGCCCACTTCTCCGTATGCCACTTCCCATTTTCTTCCCTGTACACATGTCTCTGGGTCTGAATTCCCCCCTGTTGATATGCTTAATGCACGCTGGATGTTTTGGTTATAGCCCACCCTAACGAATGTAATTTAAAAACTTGACTACCCCAGTAAAGAACTCATCTTCAAGTAGGAGAGCAGTGAGGGGTCAGGAATCTAGTAGATGTATCAGGGATGGAGGATCTTAGGTTACACACTTCTTATGGGACTCTAATGCCTGATGATCTGTCACTGTCTTCCATCACCCTTATATGGGACTGTCTAGTTGCAGGAAAGCAAGCTCAGAGCTCCCACTGATTCTACATTATGGTGAGTTGTACAATTATTTCATTACATATTACAATATAATAATAACAGAAATAAAGTGCACAATAAGTGTAATGCACGTGAATCATCCCCGAACCATCCCCACAATGTCATTCCATGGAAAAATCGTGTTTCATGAAACCGGTCTGTGGTGTCACAATGGTTGGAGACTGCTGATCTAAGTAGCGTGGGCTGGCAAACTGCAATCCCAGGAGTCGTTTGTTATCTTAGTCTATGTCTGGGAACGGGGGGGAATCTTTTTGATTACTTATTCTCTGAAGAGGGTATTGCATCCAGTTGCTATTGATCTTTAGTACACTACTGAGAATTCTAATTGCCAACGGTGAAAAGATTGATCCTTTAGCCTCCTAAATTTTATTAAAAGGACTTTAGAGATTTATTATTGATAGAAAGGTTACATGTGTGAAAGACACATAATGTTATGACAGCTAGCCTTAAGACTTTGCTTGACAAAAGTGACGAGCAAAAATCTGACCCAAACAAAGATAAACTCCTGTGTCTGCTCAAACTGCCCCTGTGGGAATAAGAACAAAGGCCACTCCACCTTGCGGCCTTTGAGTTCAAATTCTGTGCTTTCAACTCAACACAATGGATTGCGTTCTGGGTCAGGAAAACAGCCCCTCTTGGTTGGATATTTGTTTGACTTTAGGGGAGTACCTCTTTCTTACTGACCCATTTCCCCTCCTGGGATTTCTTTTTATTTCCTGTTTCTTTCATCTGTAAAGAGGGCACGTGAGGCCCTTTAGTCATTGTGTGTACATAGCTGAGAATCTAAGACTGTAGAAAATTTGGTGGGGACAAATACGTGGGTTGTATCCTGTTAATGGCTAGCAAAACTTTCTTTTCTCTTTGAGTTGTGTCTGGGGTTTGGGGAATATTCTGGGCCTTGTGAAATCTGCATTTCACCTTTTTGGAGACACCTCGTGCATTCTTGGTTGAGTCATAATCTTGGCTAAACTTAACTGAAAGGTTACCTTTACTTTAAATAAAACAAGACAAACAAGAAAAGGACAAACACCAAGAAATATCAGGTGTTTGTCGTGGTTAAAATCTAATATGGAGAAATTTCCAAGGATTTTTCAAGAGCTCAATATTCAAAAGTTAACACAATTTATACTAATATTTAGGATACACAAACACACACACATGCATGCACACATATTTGTATGTTTATATTTGAGAGAGAGAGAAAGGTGGAGAGAGAGAGAGAGAGAGAGAGGTTTAAAGCATCTGTTCTCTGTAAACAAATCTCAGACCACTGAATTCCTCTCTTCTTGAACACCTGCTAAGCATATGTGCTGCCTCAGTCTATCTCTCCATTTACTTCTCTGTCCCTCCTTTCAGTTGCAATCACCAATGCCACCTGAGAAGACCTAAATCCTTTTTTTCTTCACTTTTGCAGCAGCCTGAGATCCCTTAAGGAAAACAGAAAAGGCTCCACACATTCTTTTTGTGGGTAAAAACTTCCATGATTCCTCATGGAACACCAGAAGCAGCAAGTGGACAGATTCCTCTCAAGTCGAAAACTCTACTCTCTTTTGACCTGTACCCCTTGTTCTCTTTAGCATTGATATGGTTTGGCTGTGTCCCCACAATAATCTTGTCTTGAATTGTAACTCCCACAATTCCCATATGTTGTGGGAAGAACCTGGTGGGAGGTAATTGAATCACGGGGTCTGGTCTGTCTCATGCTGTTCTTGTGATAGCGAATAAGTCTCACCAGAACTGACAGTTTTAAAAACGAAAGTTTCCCTGCACAAGCTCTCTTCTCTTGTCTGCCACCATGTGAGATGGAACTTTCACCCTCTGACATGATTCTGAGGCCTCCTCAGCTATGCGGGACTGTAAGTCCACTAAACCTCTTACCTCACTAAATTGCCCAGTCTCTGGTATGTCTTTACACCAGTGTGAAAACAAACTAATATAGGCTTTTAGATCACACATATGTACACATAAATGCTATATGTTATGCGTCCCTACATGTACATGTCTATAGAGATGTTTATATATTGGCTACCCATGGTACCAATTAACTTAAACATAAGTGAGTACTCATAAATTAAATAACTAGCCCAATAGTTTTCAAGTTCATGGGACCTCAATAATCTTTGCTAAATACAAACACTTGTAAAAGTATTGGTAAAACAAAAGAAAAATGTCTTTGAAACTTAATTTAGACAGTTCGTCTGAGTCTACGGGTCAGAAACACCCTCTACTGGATGTTTTAAGGTCATAAAACAGTTACTTCCATAATACTTTTGATACCAGCTTGTCTGAGAACTTATGTCTTTAAATTAAAACTGTTACAGGTCCACGGGGAGGCCTGACTCCAGGCATTGCCCTTTGTCATGGACTCTACATCTGATACGAAATTGAAATTACTTGCCTCCTTGGAGATTCAATAATAATAAGGGTTACCGTGAGATAACATTGTAGTTAACATTTACAATTAAAACTTCTGGATATAAGAGAAAGAATTTCATGTACAAGGTATATTTAAAAAGCAAGATGAGTTTTGTAATTTACAAAACGTCATAAAAAGGCATGGGAATGTAAGTTTTGTGAGGAAATGTAATGTTGCCTAGTTTTAAAGTTTCTAGGAATTGTTTTAAATTAAAAAATAAAACTAAATAAGTATGAGCAAATGAAAAAAGACAACACAAATTTCCAAAAGATTATAAAAAGCTTATCAAGAATCTTGTCTTGCAGGCAAACGAACTGAAATTAAATGGCTTTATTTACAGAATTTCAGGAAAATTAGCTTTGGAGTTAAGAATACACAAATGTGAAGTTAATATTTGGTTTCCTTTTTTTAAACAAAATTTCCAAATAATATCAATAATAGCTAGTAAAATATTTTTGTTTACTATTTGCATAAACTACAGAAAAACCAAGGAGTGAGGGAGAGAGAGAGACAGATTCAGTTGGCCTCCTGGTGTCTTTATCAGTTCTGTTGATTGTTTGGGAAACTGAGTCTCATCTACATCAAAGTGGAAAGGCTTTTTGCTTTTTAAAATCTTCAGTTCATCACTTTGGCTAAATCAATAACTGTCATTTTACAGTGACCTGGGCTCCTATTGTGAGCAAGAGTTTCAAACCTTTGATATTTGAAAAATTTTCCCAAATACATTCAAAGCAGAATTCACCCTTTTGACCTCATACCAGCTTTTTAAATATTATGGGCCCCGGAATGCTAAGAAAGACATATAAAATTATTTGGTCTGTTAACATTATACAGGAAACACTGACAAATATGAAATCATGCTTAAACTTATTTGGGCTATATCTGCATAAATGTGTTATGAATGTATGTCCCAAAATTGTATGAGATTCCTAAAATTCTAACCTGTCTTAGGATATGTTATCCATAATAATTGTCATTATTATGTTACATATGTATATGCAACAGAAATAACTGAATCTCCCTGTCAATTGTGTCTTTCACCGTGGCTACACTAAGACGCTTGTCATTAACTGACAATTCTTGTGTGACTTTGACTGTTCTCCAAAAGCAGTTTATAAACAGCAACTGTCCCAAATGTCCTTCTTTATACAATACATGGTAAGGACTCTGGCAAGCACTCTTAAATGGAAGTTCCTGATAACTTTAGAGATCATAGTATTAGATTAGGAAAAAGAATTTCAGGGGGCTCCAACTGAAAAACAAATGTGGGCATGAGGATCATTAACCCAAAATCCAGCAGAACAATAGTTAATTACTTGGGAATTAACAAAGGGGTTTTTGGGATTTTGTTTTGTTTTGTTTTGTTTTTTTTTTGGTTTGAAACATTACTGATTCCTTTTCTGTTTTCCTTTTCAGAGTTAGGAAAACATTTTTGTTTATTTTTGTTTTTTAGCTATATGTAGCTAAGAATACATTGTGTAAAGTATACTTTTTTGAGCCAAATATGAAGCATTTCTTTATCTCTCTGCCTGATTTCTCCAAAATTGAGAAACTATTTGGGGGGTATTCTTAACTCATGGCAATACAGTTATTTGCATAAGTTCAGTAAGAATCTGTTCACTTTTGTATCAGGACATAACTGGAAACCCTGCTGATTTTACCAGGGCTTTGCTAGAAAGGCATATTTCCAGATATGACCAGACTGTTTGCAAAACTTAGAGCTGATAAAAAGTCCCTTAAAAACACTGGACTGATACTTTGGCTAGTAGTTCCTTTACAAGATTCCTAACCTGTGGTAAAGTAAGAATGTCACTTTCTGACAGGCCCAAGAACCTCAGGTAATTTGGGGGACCTGGAGAAGAGAGGAATTCACACAATACATACAGATGTATACACATACAGATAAATCTTCAGATTGCCTTTTTAACCTTCAGAGGCTTCTGAAAGGCCAATCTAAAATTCCTTGTAAAAAAATAGTTCCAGCAAAGCCGACTGAAAAGAGCCTATACAACCAATCACTATTCTTGCTACAATTTCTGCAAATAGTCAGGCAAAGTACAGTAAGAGTGAAACGTACTTTGCATACAAATCAGTCCTGCTGTGATTCATCTTTAATAAAAATGGAAACTGGAGAGAAGAAATTCATGTTTCAAAAAATTTATTAAAAAAACTATAAAAATACCTGTTATTAGATTCTGGCCATGTTCACTGTTTTTCACTTCATATTGTTTCCCTACCATTTGGAATGAATGCTGAATTCTTTTCTGGGTACAAGTCTCCAAACTAACGATTCAATCTTTCCTATCTTTTTTACTGAGTTAAAAATCACTAAAATTAAAAGTGCTTTTCCCCAAGGCCCTGCACGCCGAAACTAGAAAACCTGATACATGCTTTGAGAGAAATGACTACAGCAAGTTAGATATGAACAGCCTTCAGGCTTGTTGAGGTACAGACTCATCAAAAAGTTCACTGGAACCTCTGATGCAAACTCCACCCCAAGAACAATCTGTCCGATTGTCACTATCTGCTGTCACTTCATCTGAAGATGCTTCCAGCCCAACATCTAAAATCTTCTAAACTGACTGCCCTTGAACTCAAAAGCTGAATTTGTAGTCTTTTCTAACCATAAACTTGGATTTGTCATCATCCCCGTTGAAATGCCCCCTACTAAATATCTGATAGCATGAATCATACAGAGAACTAACTGTGGTAGAAGCCCCTCTACGAACTCACTGCCTGAAATGAGAAACAATTGTTAACTGTTTGACTGGACCGGCCTATTCTCAGCCCTGGGAGACTGGTTCAATGGCTTGCTTGTATACGACAATCCAAAAACCCAGTTTCTGCACTGTGAAACTTCTCGGGGAAGTCTCATACTGAGGAATTTTGTTGCAGCTCAGAAAACAATAGCCCACAATGAAGGCCTCAGAAGTAGCCTCAGAAGCACAATTTCTCTCTGACCTTCTCCTGCGCTCCTCTCGCTCAGTCCTATTCTCCCCTGAAGATAGCCAGAGAAATCAGAATCCCTTGTCCCCAAGGGAAGTCTTCGAAACCAGAGCCCCTTTCCCACAAAGCCAGTTCATAAAAGCTAGAAACACTAATCTGATTCCCCCACCCCCCCAAGTCTTTCTGTGTACAAACGTGGTGTTAAAGAAATTATCTGACCTACTTCATTTGACTGTTGCTCATGAGACCCCCTTTCCAGACAGGTTCCTACCCCTTACCCAGGAGGAAGGACTGTGTGCTCAGACAGGCCAAGCGGAGTCTAGACAGACAGGCCTTGCTGGATTTCCTCCACTCAGTCTATTAGCATTAGAGCATAGCTTTTTGTCACACAGTAATTACGTACCTTATTCCTCTTTAACACAAAATTTCCTCTGATGCATGACAAAATACCTCAGCAAGCATCATGTCTACCAGATGTCCTTGAATTACGTCCACTCCACAAAGCACATTGTCGTTCACCAGTGCCTCTTTGTAGATCTTGGGAGCAGCGTTAGTTAAATAATGGACACATTTCAGGATTTCAGAAGAATCATGGAAGCAGTAGCAGACCCTCGAGGTGAAGGACCCACCTGTCACACACCTCAGACAGATGCTGCATGGCACAGATTGCATTGATGATCCGGGTGAAGAGGATTCAAGACACTTTTGTGCTCCACTAATGCCCAATTCAGGTGTCGGCCCAATTGGCCTGTGACCCCAGATGTTTCACCAACGTCCTCCACATTAAGGTGAAAGAATAAATGCCACTTTCTCAAGCTTCATCCTCAACGCTACACAGTTGTTCCCCCCATTATCCGGGAGTGAGGGCCACAATCGAAGAGTAGAAAGCTGTGATGGGTCAAGAATGAGGACCAAAAGAGAATTATTTTCGTCTTTCAATTTCCATTTGACTCCCGTTGTTCTCTTATTGATGAAGTAGGCAGGAGACATTTCCACTCATAACTATGAATTCATATCTTTCAACTACCAAGATTGTGACCAAATAATCAAAAAAGAAACTCCCGACAAGAATGTAGGCACAAATTTCCCCCTCAGTCTCCAAGGAAGAACACCCAGAAAGACACCTTTTTTCTTTCTTTCTTTCTTTCTTTCTTTTTTTTTTTTTTTTTTTTGCTGGGTCGCATAGCACACGTGGAACTAGTGGCTGTGGCTCAGTGGCTGCATCCTTCCCAGTGATTCTGTGTAGAGTGGGGATTTCAGCTCCTCTCGTTGGATGCCCCTATCTTCTCAGTGATGCACAGTTGAAGGTCATGAAGTTTAATTTTCATTTTTTAACAAAAGATTATATCTTGGAAAACAGTTGACCCAGGTGAATCAGAATGAGTTGGAAGAGTGTCTTTAGTCCTGGGTCCTTTGAAAGGGGTATTTCAAAAAGTAAAAAAAATTAATCTAGGTATTTCTATAATATGTTTGCCTCCCCCAGGCATGTATTTCAATGGAAATTCCTTGATACAAGTCATGTTGACTTATTTAATGAGGGTATACTTGATCTACTACTACTATTTTCCTCGGTGTGATGCTTATAATTTGTTATTTACATGATGCACGTCATTTCCTTTAGTTCCTTCTTTCAGCAAAACGCAGCATTGGATCACCGATGCTCACTTAATACCGTTTACCCGCTTTCAGCCACAGGGATGAATACTCAGATGTACTCATTTCCTATTCCAGTCTTCAACATCAACACCCATTTCTCCTGTCCCTTGCCTATAATTTGTCTGTGTCAGTCATTCTTAGACTCCCAGTCAGCATTCCACAGCCAGATTATGGTGCATTTTAAACGTTATTTCACTAACACTCCTGTGTACTTTTTTACAAATGCAAAACACAACAAGAAAGTCCTAATCGTTCAATGTTTACAAAAACGACTACTCACAATGCTATGTGCTTAAGACCAGTATGCAAGAATTAACAGTCTTTGGTGGAACACTTTTATGTCCTATGGAAAACTTCTGGCAAGTTCATGGAGCGCCAATGAGCACGATAGAAATAAAGTAACTGAGGGAAATGCAGTGTTTTTCAAACAGCTCCACAGTTTTTTCTCTCTGCAAAGGCACACAGCTCTGAGAAGAGGCTTCAGCTTCCACAATTTGGTTAGGGATGTGTAAGACAGTCTCAAATCACCACACAGGGACATTTATTGCCGTTAATGTTGTGATAGATCTTCTCAGTCTCTTTTGGAAGCAACCTTTTTTATTCTTTTCGAAATACTTTTGGAGGATTTTCCTAAAATTCAAAAATACGTACTAATACTGATAAGTGAGCAAAAAGTCACGGAGCAGGTAAAAATTATTCTCTGTCCCTCTTCCATGTAATAGGGCAACACCAAGGAACGCACATACGGTTTCAGTCCCAGTCATCTTCCTCGCTTGTGCCAGTGGCTGTGGCTCATGGGCTGCAGGTTCCTCTGTGGTGAAATGAGTGGAGACTGGGGCTTGACATTCTCTTTGGACACTCCCATCATCCGATGATGCATAAAGTTTGTGTTTTAAAGAAACAGGGAAGTTATGGACAAAAAAGGAATAGAATTGGGTAAATCTGAAGGAATCGGAAGAGTAATTTCAGAGCTCAAGGACCTGGAATAGTGAGATGCTTCCTGAAAATTCTACCTGGCTATTACATGTACTGTTTCTGGGTCCTGATTTGTGTACTGAAAAAATTCTGTATATGATTCGTGTCAGAAAACAATATTGGATATGTAAGATATTTATATCAAGAATGTCATTTTATATGTTGCCAGATCAAACATAACGGCATTTGGACTATTCCACCAAATTCTCTAGAGAGAATAAGAGTGACAATATTCAGGGATATTGCTACAAAAATACCATTGATCTGACTAGTCCTTATAAAGGGAGATCTGGGAATCTAACTGACAGAAACGACCATGTAGTGAAGTGACCACCTGCAAAATTATTAAATGAAAGCAATTACTTCCCGTAGAACAAACCTCACCACAGGTATAGACTGAAGCAGAGTTGACAATGTTTAGTCTCAGGCAAAGAATGCTTGAAAAATCGATGGGATGCCACAGGGCATGTGCCCCTTAAATCTGGAGAGTGCAACTCTTGGCCGCGTGATGCATAATTACAATATTTTGTTGTTTCTTTAATTCTTCAATGTCTTCATAATCTTCATGGCATTCGTTTTATATGTCACTGTTATTCATTCACCCCTATTTCCCAGTGTATTCTATTACTGTTCCTTCCTGGGACCTCGAAGTGTGCTCACTTGATCACTTCATATCTCTTTAAATGGCATTCTTCAGAAATTTCTTTAACAAGGTTTCCGTCGGTGTCAACACTAAGAGTTTTCAACTTCTCTGCCGTGTATCATTGTTTCTTGGTTAGGTTCTGCAGGAAGCGGACACCGTGATGGAGTTTAGTGTGCAGGACACTTATCCAGGATCAACAGCTGAGGAAGGGACAGGAAGGAGGCAGGAGTGGGCAGAGGAAGAAGTTCATGCTTACTTCAGGCCAAATCAAAGCCTCTTCTGATACCGAGAGAAGCTCTGACGGTAAAATGGCCCATCAGAGTTATTAAGCATTGGGAATAGTTAGCTAGATCTTTATATCCCTTCCTGGATTTGTCCTTGCATGTGGTCCACCTCAGGAAGGGGATGACCTAGAGTAAGGCAGCTCCTGTGGTTCAGCTAGTGCCCTCAGGGACAAGTGGCTGCTGACTGGCACCTGCCTTCACTCCCAGCCTCACAAACATAAAATCCATCCTCGGCAGGGATTCTGGGTGGTTCACCTGCATGTCTATCACAGCCTCCTTATTATTTCATGATATTTTGCCTAGGAATGCCACTCTATGTTGACAGTATTTTCTCTCAGACTTTGCTTTTGGCTTCCATTCTTTGATATGCAGAGGTCTCGGACAAACTCTTTGTTATTCCCTGGAAGGCAATTCGTTTCTTATCAGCTATTATAATCTCTATGTTTTCACTCTTCTGTAGATTTAGTATTATGTGTACAAGTGTGTTTCCTGAATTGACGAATCATGTCTTTCCTTTATTCTGGAAAAGTACCAGCCATTTCCCTCTGAATATTATTTTCTCAAAATTCACTCTTATTTCCATGTCTGTAATGGCCGTGTGATATTCATCATCCCTTCTTGTCCACATCTTATGTCTCTTTGCCTCCCTTTAATCCCTTTTTCCTTTGTTCTCTACATGCGGTATTGTGCACAGTTTCTCTCATATGGCAGCAGATGAGGCATGAGAAACATCAAAGCAGCTTGACATGATGGTATGTGCCTACAGTCCCAACTGCCAAACAGGCTGAAGAGAGAGGATCACTTGAGGCCTGGAGTACAAAGCTGCAGTACTCTGAGATTGTGCCTGTGAATAGCCACCGCACTTCAGCCTGGGCAACATGGCAAGACCCCGTTTCTAAAAAATAAACCTTTAAAAAACAATTTTTAAAAAGCAGCATGGCAGAAGCTTCTGGTCCTTTTAAAGATCAGCTTTGAAACTGACATAACATCACTTCCACCATACTCCACTGCTGAAAGTAATCGCAGGCCTACCCGAAGTCAAAAGGAGGAGGGGAACAGACACTATCCCTCTCAGTAGGAATAGTGTCTAGGAATGAGCAACCTTCCTGAATCTGGCACCTAGTGCCACATGAGACACATTTCTTGAGACGTTGCTGGGTACCACAAAGAAGGTATGTTCACACAAGCTAATACTTTGTTCACTGCCCCATGGTGATAGTCTCCGGAATGGGTTTACACTTGACTTTTCCCTAGCAGGGTGACCTCTTCCATAGAGTGGGGGATCCTTGTACACTATGCCAGAGCCGATGGCTGGATGTGGCATGAGGTTTCTAAGTGTTATAAATAGCCTCTGCCATCCCACTCTGGGAATCTCTCAAAATAAACAGACACACATGTAGGGAGAATGGAGAGTGCGTGCAGTGAGTACATGGTGAACGGAACTGGGCAAGAACCTGGTCCCAGTACCTGATCCTCCTTTTGGGCCATGGAGTTTTCAAAATGCTTCATCAACCCCTTCCTTCAGGAGCCTCCTAACATCCCACAATTCAATCATAATCCATCCCTCTCCATGGTGCCTAAACAAGCACCTATAAACAATGTCATAATTAGGGCTAGTGTGAGGATACAGAAAGATTTTAGAGAGGGCGAAACGCAGAATCAGCCCCTGATGTCTGCATCCCACATTGTTGGAGTTTGATTGTCGGAAACACTTGCTGATGCAGCTCCGTTGAATTAATTCCCCGGTGGAGTTTGAGTTAGGTGAAGCAAATCCATGAGGCGTTGCCTTATCTTTTAAGGTATTTCCTATCAAGTAGGCTAATACCACAAAGCATGGTTTCTATTGACCTCTGATAAACTCAAAAACTCAAAGGCTAGTACTATGTCTAATGGAACAGGCACTGGAGAGACATTCAGGTGATCAACCCGGGTTTTAGTGTCGGATCTAATCCACACGCTGTGTGCTCTTGGTTAAGGCCCCTTACATCTCTGGGAAGATCCCACCTGCAAAAGACTTCTGAATTTCTGGGAGGGGATAGAATTCACTATGCCAGTCCCAGGAACAAAGGATCACAACAAGCACAAGAATGATGCATCTTATTGCTTCTTAAAACAAATTTCCCCGGGACGAGTGGAGATACCCTTGGGAAAACATCAGGTCCAGTTAAAGCCATATGTTTCCCGCCTAACTAACACCAAGGGCTGATGTTGTTCACTCTCACCTCTGTGTAGGAAGATCTTGAATGCACGCGTTTCACGACAACGGACAGGTTGCAGGATTCATGGCAACAGCAAGGGCCATGAGGGGCAATACCGGTCTGTCAATAGTCTCAGAAGGACACAGTGCACAATGACAAGGGCTGGATTGCTGATCCATCTAGAGGAGTCTGGGTGCTCTCACACTCCACTAATGTCCTCTTCATCGGTCCTGCAAACTTGCTTGTGGTCCTAGGTTTGTTTTTCGAGTCCCTCCAAATAAGGAGAAAGAGTAAATGGCCACTTTTTCAAGCTTCCTACTCTCATTTTTCCCTTACTCAGAAGTGATGGATCATGATCAAAGAAGGGGAGGGCAGTGATGTGCCAGGAATCAGGCCCAATCCCAGTGTATTGGCCACTGTACTGGGAACTGGGTTTTCATCCTGCAAATTTAATGGGGTAGGTTTTATTCTGACAGGCACATGTGCTTAGAGGTGAGAAAAACAGCTAAGCATGCAAAAAGCTTGAGGAAGAAAATGGGGTGGAGGGGAAGTGGGAATCATTTTCATTTCACTAATTGTGGTCTTACTTGGTGGGAGATGCAGGTACTATGTGCACTCATAACTCCTCTGGATTTATATCCTCATCACTATGATTAAAAGCCTACAACATATCCCACAAAGAAACAGTCAGGACAGGACAAAAATCACACCCGTCGAATCACAGGCTTCTCCCCCCACCTGCAAGACCGAATAGCCCAGGAAGACACCTATTGGCTCTCCTAGGACACCTGATCACACTTTGAACCAATGGCTGTGGTTCCACAATGGCAGAACCCTCACTGGCTGACTGAGAGCAGAGTTGGGCTTGAGCTTCTCTCACTGGACCTTGCCGTCATACCCACTATGCACAGATGCAAGTCGTAAAGGTTTCGGTGTTCCAAAACAAAAGCTTGTAGCCTGGAAAGGTGCATAATCAGATAAATCTGAATGACTTAAAGTAGTAACTCCAGTTTCTAGAGAGCCTAGGAATCCATATAATTTCTTGAACCTTATTTAATTATTATTTAATTCCTTCTGCACTGTGCTCAGGTCCTCACTGATGTTTTT
This sequence comes from Ateles fusciceps, assembly GCA_036589455.1. Lineage (NCBI taxonomy): Eukaryota > Metazoa > Chordata > Mammalia > Primates > Atelidae > Ateles > Ateles fusciceps. Next base: position 39,881 of record JAZHEH010003420.1, read on the forward strand.
AAGTGAACTCAGGAATACAGGTAATGCTGAGAAAAGTGTGACTGGAGTATATTTGTCCTATTAATACTATTTCCCCCGAAAGATGACAGTGATTTGTTGTTGTTGCTTTCTTTCCTTTTCTTTCTTTTCTTTTCTTCTTTTCCTTTCTTTTTTTTTTTTTTTTTTTTTTTCAGATGGACTTTCACTCTTGTTGCCCCAGCTGGAGTGCAATGGTCCAATCTCAGGTCACCAACCTTCGCCTCCCGGGTTCAACTGATTCTCCTGCATCAGTCTCCCTAGTAGCTGGGATTTCAGGCGGATGCCACAATGCCCAGCTAATTTTTGTATTTTTAGTAGAGACGGGGTTTCTCCATGTTGTTCAGGCTGGTTGCGAACTCCTGACCTCAGGTAATCCACCGCCTCGTCCTCCCAAAGAGCTGGGATTACAGACGTGAGCCACCGTGCCCGGCAGCTTCATTTGTATACTGTATTTTATGTAATCCAATAAATCTAAAATATCATTTCAACACGTAGTCAGTATAATGAATTTCTAATTTGTTATTTAGGCATTAAGCCTTTTTAAAGCATAGTTTGTATTTTCAGTAAATCACACCACTAGATTATTATTGCTCACTAGGTGTCCCTTTGCCCTGATCAACCGCTGAAGCGAATAACCACATGTATTCATGTTAACTTCCGTCTTCAATTCCATTTCCCCCACTCTCATACAGATGACTCATCTGTGTCAGTCCCATTATGCTCCCTGTCTTCAATCCACAGACACATTTTGGTGCTCTTTAAGGGTTGTTTTGCTCATGCTCTTCTGTGGTTTCTGAATTTACAAGTGCAAAACACTCATAGCACCATAAAAATATCCTGATGGGTTTGACTTCTTAAAATTACTTCTCATAAGGACATATGTATCCGCAGCCCACTGCCATGGCCGCCTACAAGGTGCATGTGATCCTGCGTCCTGAGAGCACCTGGAACCTGGCGAACAGCTTCGGGGCTGGTGAGCTGCCGACCTGTGTCCTGCAGCCCACGAGGAGAGGAAGTACTGGTGGGCAGACACTGTGAGATGCTGGCTATGAGTTTCACAACTGCTTCACCTCAGTGCACAAGTGCGCAACCCAGACCCTCTGAACAGGGTTGGATGCCGTTGATGAGATGTGGCTGCCAGTAGTGAGGACTTGGTGTCTCACTAAGAGGCACTGTGTGTGTGTTTTTGTGGGGGCGGGGGAACTCAATGAACCGGAAACTGCTGCCACCATGGTAAGGCCCAGGTAAATGTCTGGAGGTGTTCCTATATTGTCTCACCACCTCAAGTCTGCATACCCGTGCTCCTCACTGATGTTGCTGTAGAAAGGATGGTCGGACTGAAGGACGGCCATCCACCTTTGAGGGTCTGAAGGACACTATTGCCAGAATTCTGCCCTTTTGAAATGAAGACAGTTCCCCAGATCAAGGAGGAAAATAGTTACTGACTGCTGCCCATGGCAACAGCCTTTGGGACACTGTGAAGCATCTGGAGGGGACTCTCTGAAGAGCCTATCATGGAGCTGAACCTGCCGACTGGTATTCCCGCCTTTTATAAATGGGACAAGAACTTGAAGCCCATCGAGCCACGCACTTCCTGGGGGATGAAGAGACCGTGCATAAAACCATGGGAGCTGCAGCTACCCAGAGCTAGGCCAAGAAGTGAAGGCCAGCAGGCAGGCCACTATCCCAAGGAACACCCTCCCTGCCCATGGCATTCCTCTGCACCTCCCTCTTCACGTGTCACACTGACCACATCTGTAGGCATCTGAGGTTGTAGCTGCAGGTGGGGGACCGGTGGCTCTCCTTTTCATTTTAGCCATTTTGTCTCCTGCACCCACTCCCTTCACGCAGCCTAGTCAGAATAGCACATCTGAGGCACGAGTTCTCAGTCCAAGCCAAGGGATAGCTCCCCTTGTCCAAGGGAGTTGAGAGGAAGTGACTTGGGGTTTTGCCGGTGCTTTGTTTACTAAGAACCCTCTGGGAGGAACCGAGGCATGACCAATGAGGAGAAGCAAAAGCGCCTGCTTGCTTTGCTTCCAAGCAGCCAGCCCCGTGCTCTTCTGTAGCCATGGCATTGCCTGCGGGGCTCTAGTCATTTCACCGGCAGATGAATGTAACCTGCATGGCGACGTAAAACATAACTATTTCCTCCCTAACCCCAGACAAGCTGGCTCCAGAAGGTTGGAATGGGATCAATCCTGAACTAAGATTATGTGTTACATTTTCTTTTACCAAAAACACGTGTACGTGAATAAAATAAGAACAAAACAAAACCCCTCTGGGATTTCTTGTGGGAGTTGCAATAGTCCTGTGTGTGGTCATTAGAAAATATGCCATTCCTCACACCAATATGTGGTAAGCTTCTTGATATCTAAGGGGCAGTAGTGGCGTTAGATATCAAGTGTCCTTGATTTCTGAATCATGTCCTTGATTTCTGAAATCATGACTGATTTCTGAATCATGTTCTAGTTGCCTGCCCTTGCCATGTGGACCCAGTATCCATTTTGAGCATAACTGTACTAAATCTTTACTTCTAGATCAGTATAATAAAAGTCTTATGTGCAAAAGAAAAAAACAACGTGTGTATGGGATAGGTATGCATGAAAAACTACGAGAAAATCTTTCATGTTGAAGTAAGACACTGAAATTTTGAAGCAGCAGCAACTAGCAGTATACATTCAGTGGCTTAGTGAAATGGGCTTTTTCTAATGCTCCACAGGAAAAGAAGCATGGCTCCTTTGGTTTCTAAAATTTTGTTCTGCCATGTGTACAATAATTTTGAAGCACCACCCAGCAGGATTCACTTGCAGTCGATTTCAGGGTAGTTTGTCTTGGTTTCCTTGTACAGGAAACAGCTTTTTCCCCCCAGATATTTTAATACGATTGTTCTAGTTTTCCTGAATAATAGCAATAATCATAAACATAATAATAAGCACTAATGCTGATGAGAAGAGTTACTTGTACTATGTTCGGACTGTCGCTATGGATCCCAAGGTGAACTCTGGAGATGAAATTGCCTGCTTCCTGCCTGCATTAGGCAGGGAAGCCCTCTTTAGTACCCTGTCCTGCCCCCATTTTTCCCTCAAGTAAGTGGTGTTCTGTAAAAGAGAGAATAATCTGTGTGTGAGTCGCTTCTAGACAGGTCTTATGCCTCTTCTGATGGGCTAAATAAAAGTGTTGATTTTTGTAGTTTATCCAGCGTTTCTCTCGTTGTTTGGCCAAGAGTGACAGCCTTTAAAGTTTGTCTACATAACAAATAAAGAGTCATTTACAATTTTTTTTATGAAAAATCACAAATGCAACATTTAAAATCATGACCAAATATTGGGGGTTCCATTAAACCACAATAAATTTCTAAGAACTGAAATCTCGGAGTATGTTTTCTCCCTACAGATATCAGCATAAGTCCGTTTTTAGTAGAAAAGCAATTAGAAGAACAACAGCTTCAAATTTTAGTAATGCTCATACAGAGAAATGAAACCAATAAACAGCCATTGGACCAAGAAAAAAAAAACAACACACAATGTAAGTTAGAACATATTAACAAGTAAAAGCATGTTGACAGTCAAATTTCTTGAAGAGAACATGTCATCTTAGGTCTCTTAATATCGGACCATGCTCCTCTTATTTATAAGACACAAGGGGCAGGTGAAATATCCCACTCCCAAGTCTGGATTCACATTTTTAAATCACCATGAATATAAACAAGTAAAGAAACAAAGCCAACAAACAAACAAACAAAAGCAGGCAAATAGTCTCATCCTCATTCCCCTCAATCTCCAAGCTGAATATCACAGAATGGCTGTAACTGGTGCAGCTCCAGTCACTCCCTCACACTTTGGGCCAATGGCTGTGCCTCATGACCTGCAGTTCCCTTATTGGCTGCATCACTCTACAAAAGGTCCTGATCTGTTTTCGTTGGATGCTTCCTTCACTCAAGAGATGAATCACTGCAACTAGTGAAGGTTTGGCTTTGCAAAATCCAAAGATCCTGAGTTGTAAATAACATAAGTGGGTGAATCCCAATAATTTAAAGTGGAAATTGCAGAGTTAAGACTTCTGCAATACTGAAGTGTTTCTTGAAAAATTTATTTAACTATTTCTGTACTATCTTTGGGTGCTAATTTATGTATTTAAAAGAATTCCAGCATGGGGTGAGTTACAACAATTGGATTGGGTAGGTAAGATTTTATATCAAGTCTTCAAGTTGCATGTTGCCAAATCAGGCATAATGAAAATTTGTTGTTGTTTTTTTTTCCATGAAATTCTCAAGGAAGAATGAGAGTGACAAAGCTAACGGAAGTTGGCAGAAATATAGTGTTGATCTGACTAACCCTAGGAATTATAAGACAGAAATGACCATGGAGTAAAGGGATTAGATGGGAAATTATTAAATGAAAATCATTACAGTCCTTGAAGTAACTTGTGATATAGATAGATTTATGTTAGAGTTCAGTTCTCGGGGAAAGAATGCATGAAAAATCGTCAGGACGCCACAGGTCACCTGCACCCCCCGGTCCCCAAATTGGAAGGGTGCCACCAACCCCCACCCTCCAGCTGGTCCTCGCACTTGATGGGCTTCAGGTCTGTCAGGCCATGTGCAGTGGCTCTGGAAAGAGCCATTGTGTTTCAGTGCTCAGGCGATCCTGAGGCCGCTCACTTGCTCCTGGTGTAGCGGAGCATGGCCTTGGAGCCCCTGGCCACAGCGTGCTTGCCCATCTCCCCCGGGAGCATCAGGCAAAAGGCAGTCTGCATCTCCCGGGAGGTTATTTTATTTTATTTTATTGTTATATATATTTTATTGCATTTTAGGTTTTGAGGTACATGTGAAGAACATGCAAGATTGTTGCATAGGTACACACATGGCAGTGTGGTTTGCTGCCTTCCTCCCCATCACCTATATCTGGCATTTCTCCCCATGTTATCCCTCCCCCAACTCCCCACCCCATGCTGTCCCTCCCCTAGGTTCCCCCCACAGACCCCAGTGTGTGGCACTCCCCTCCCTGTGTCCATGTGTCCTCATTGTTCAGCACCCGCCTATGAGTGAGACCATGCAGTGTTTGATTTTCTGTTCTTGTGTCAGTTTGCTGAGAATGATGGTTTCCAGGTTCATCCATGTCCCTACAAAAGACACACACTCATCGTTTGTTATGGCTGCATAGTATTCCATGGTGTATATGTGCCACATTTTCCCTGTCCAGTCTATCATCAATGGGCATTTGGGTTGGTTCCAAGACTTTGCTATTGTAAACAGTGCTGCAAAGAACATTCGTGTGCATGTGTCCTTATAATAGAACGATTTACAATCCTTTGGATATATACCCAGTAATGGGAATGCTGGGTCAAATGGAATTTCTATTTCTAGGTCCTTGACGCGCTCTTGGTGTAGCAAGCCAGTCGGCAGGCCTCGGTGGCGATGCGCTCCAAGATGTCGTGAACGAACGAATCCATGACATCCACCGCTTCCCGGGAAAGGTTGAGGCAATCGTGAACCTGTTTCAGCACCCAGGGAAAATAAGTGGTGAAGTTGTCCCCGTGGCGGTTGGGGCGGCGGCGCACTCACTTCTTCTGCTTGTGGGTCATTGTGGCGACAGCCACTTTGGGCTCCTTGGTGCTCAGGCCTTCGCTGGAGGTCGTCCCAGAGGAAGGCTCAGCCATCTTGGAGGCAACTGCCAGTGGATGGGAGGAACAGATAATGATGGTTGACCGCCGGCGGGGAGGGCCTTTTGTAGTCACCGAATGGCTGATATCACCCGCCAACTCCACATCTGACTGGATGAAGTGTCATGTAGGGAGCCTATGAGAAAGCCTCCCGGCCTTGGTGGAGATTGGATGGTCCCGTTGCTTGGCATCTCATCAACCCATCACAGTGGGCGCCTGCCGACCTGCTCCTGACCCTCACCTGCCACAGAGCAAGTGCTCAACCCTGCTCACCCTCAACTAGGGCAAGCTCTGCATTCCTGCATTCCAGGCATACTTCCACCCCCTGTTCTACAACCACTCCAGTTCCAGACAAGATGGGTTGTACTAGGAATCCTCTCTAAATCACGTTTCTTGTCTGTTTATTCCTTATTCCTTCCTCCAGGAGCCCACTGTCTCTTGTAAGAGCTGCAGATCCTCACTCAGCACGGTGTGTCAGTGTTACCAAAGACCTGATGTGTGAGGCTTCTTTGCCTTTTCACAGGTAGGGCGAGCACATAATTTCTTGCCCAATAAATGTGGGGGGCAGCTTTCGGAGTGAATGGGGCACTACGAATCATCGAATCATTGGGCTGGGACAATAGGCAAAATCAGGACGTGTGGCCACCCTTCTAGGGGAAAGATCTGGGGATACAATAAGAACATCCCTTGGGGTTTGGAGCATAAATGATGGTGGACAATGAGACTGATTTACATTTAATATCATCTTTCTCATGATTTCTTCTCTTTGAAGCACTGGTGCTTCTGTTTCTTGGAGACCACTAGGGTGGCTAGGCTGCATTAACATGGGAAAGAGACACAACACAGTGAGCGTGTCTGTTTGGGAGTTAGGACTCATGTGAGCTAATGGGGCTGAACTCGACAGCAGAGTTATTGAGGGGGATGGGCTTGGGAGTCAGAGGCTCACACGCCAGCCATACCTCATATGGCTGTACTGCCTTGGGCAAGTGGCTCGGCCTCTCTGAGCCTCAGTTTCCTCCTCTGTGGGATACAGGTCTAGAAGGTGCTTGTGAAGATACAGGGGGGATGATGCAGAGAGAGTGCCAGCTACATAGTCAGCAATCAATGAATGTCGGCTGCACGTGGTCCCAGGTCTGAGATTCGTGCCCTCGGGTAATTGCAGGTGTTGGGGATGGGATCCAGTGCCGGCCAGCTATATGAGCACCCTCTCTTGGGGCTACCTGGTCCCCATCTGTTTGCTTCGGGCTAACAGTGATATGAGGGGAGGATGACTTTCCCTCCTGAGCCACATGTTAGTGAAGTGGTAGAGATAATGCTGCTCTGAGTTGTGATGGGAAGTTGCTGGGGAGCAACTGGAAAGTGCTCCTGGCTTGGGGCACTACCCAATCGGGGCTTTGTGGCAAGCTATTCCCCTTCGTTGCCATGAAACCTGGCTTCCCATACCACCTCCTTGCCCTCGCCCACCGTCTTTGTATCTGAATCCTATTCACCTTTCACGTCTTGGCTCAAATCCTGCCTCCCCTATGAAGATGTTCTGACCCTCCCAGCCTAGAGGGACTGCTCCCTCCTTGAGTCTCAGGATCTCCAACTGTGACATGGGCATACTATTTGTAACATCCCCACAAACAGATTGTGATGAGGAAGGAAAGAGAGAGTGGATGTAGGATGCCAGGTCCAGTGTGTGGTGCAGGCCTGTGGTGAGTTCCCTGCCTCTTCCTCTTCCTCTTCCTCCCTTCGGAACCTCCAACGTGCAGGCATGGCGGCCTTGATCACATGCTGTCTTCTCTTGATAGTCATTGGCGAGCATGCCTGTGCTGGTTGTCCCCTCAATTGCAATGTCACAGAGGATAGGGACCACATCTCATTCTTCCTAGCCTTCCAGTATCCAGCACTACAACGAGCGCCATGGTAACCACTTTTCGTTGGGCAACTTAGGGTACTATGTGGCAGGCTCTCTGCTATGTATATTATGCACATAAGTGTAGTCCTTGCTCTTTCCCCTCCTAGCTCTCTTCCAGGATGTGCAGCTACTGATTCTCTCTTGACTTATATCAGACAGATTGGGTCAATCGCTACCAAAGTCGCGTCATGAGTAAGTGGCCTTGCCAGGCATCAAGTCCTATGCTAGATTAAGTTTCTAATCAACGCCTGCAAGTGGATGGACGGCAGGAGGGACAGACGTAGAGTGCAGAATAGGAATGCCTGCAACGTTACTTTTACCCAGTATAAGCAGGCCTGCTTGAGAGAAACCTGAAGGCAATAAAGACATAGGACTCAGTGGGTCCCCTTGCTTAGGTAAGGGAATATTGTCACTCCAGGACAAGGGAATAAATGGAGAGGAGATGGGTCAAGCAAAACCTCAAGGCAGCCGTTCCAGGGAATTCCCAGTGTCTCCAAGGTGTCCCAAAAATAGCAGCAGAATATCCACCCACTGGCAATCCACGAGGTGAATTGTAGAACAAGCCCGGGACACGTGAGCATCCTTAGAAGAGGTTTGCTGATTCAGAAGATACTGAATCCCCTGGGAGTCCAGGGTGGGCATTTCACTCCCACAGATCCTTGGGGAGAGGACCAGGCCACAAGGTCACCCATGGGACCTATGATGCAATGAGGAGACCGACTCCGCTGCGTTAAGTGTCCCTTACAAGTATAAGCCAGAGGAGCCTCACCCAGTGTTATTCAACCAGGGCCTAAGGCCATTGGAGAAGATTCCAGACTCCTTGTACTCACATTCTTGGTGCTTTGGAGGGGGCCACTGGAGGGGATGAACTCAGCTGGGCCTCTGCAACTCTCCACGGCCTCTCAGAGCTTATCCCTTTGGTGACCCCAGCAGGATAGGCGGACTTCTCACGTGGCAGCTCAGAGCACTCAGGACAGCCCGACAGAGGCCACTCAAGTCCTCTTAAAGGTTACCTCTGGGACAGGCTAACGTCCACCATGCTCCATGCGTCAAAGCCATCACGGGCCTCTCGGGAGCCCAGAGGAAGGGGCAAACAGACGTGACCAATGGGCCAATGGGAGGAGCATCCAGGGATGGGCAGCCTTCCTGAGATGCAGCCTATTCAGCACACACTTTTTGAGATGCTGTTGGGTGGCAGACGCAGAGCATGTGCATATGAAGAGGTCCTTTACTGTCTAGATCAGAGTGGTAGGCTCTCGAATGATTTCACATTGGACCTATCGCTAGCAGGGTGACCGCTCCCAGTTGGTGGATCCTCATTCTTTATGCCTGGGTAATTTCCCTCAAGTGGCATGAAGTTTCTAATCATTATAGTTGCTCTTTCTCCCTTCTGGGGCCCCAGACATACATAAACAGACACACAGAACAACAGTAAACAGACACACAGAATGAGAGTAAGGAGAATGTAGGGAGTCAGTACCTGTTAATAAGAGTTTAAATAGAACCTGGTCTCAATATCTGACTCTCCAGATTTGGGGCCCCCGAGTGTTCCGACTTCTCTCATCGACCTCCTTTTTCAGGGCTCCCCTAAAATCTGACACTGCAATGGGAATCCATCCCTCTCTATGTGGCCTACAATAGCACATATCTCAGCGTCCTAGGGAGGACAGGTTTCACACCACCGGAGTAATTTAGGGAGTGAGACCTGCAGAAGCAACCTTATCCCACGCTGTTTGAACAAGCACTGTGGGCCAATGGCCGTGGCCCAGGAGCCGCAGGGCCTTCATGGACTGAACCAGTGGAGAGTGGGGCTTGGGCTCCTCTGATTGGACACTTCCATCATCCCAACGATGTGGAAGTTCCAAGGCATGAAGGTGGACATTTCTAGAAAACAAAACAAAACAAAACAAAACAAAACAAAACAAAAAACAAAAAACAACCTAGAACCTGAAAAGAACAGAGAGAATTAGATACATGTGAACAAGTTAGAGTAATAACTTCAGTTTCTAGGGAGCTTGAACAGGTACCGGTTGTTGAACTTTCTGATGTATTTATGTTGTCAAAAATAAATACATTTTGTGGATGGGTGATTGATAAGATATTTATTTATTCTTTTATTATTTTTTCATTTTTCTTAATGTAGAGTCTTACTTTGTCACCCGGGCTGGAGTGCAGTGGTGCCATCTCAGCTCACTGCAGCCTGGACCTCCTGGGTTCAAGCAATTCTCCTACCTCAGCCCCACAAGAATCTGGGGGTGCAGGCATGTGTCACTGCACCTGGCTTATTATTATTATTATTATTATTATTGGTATTTTGGTAGAGACGGGTTTCTCCATGTTGCCAAGGCTGGTCTCGAACTCCTGAACTCAAGTGATCCAACCACCTCAGATTCCTAAAGTGCTAGCATTACAGGCACTGCACCAGCCCTAGATATTGAAATACCGGTCCTCCAAAACAACAACAACAACAACAACAATGACAACAACAAAACCTGGTGGGTTACATTTGTCGTATTGATACATCTGTTTTCTACGTTGCTGGTTATATTTTGTTACAGATGTAGTCAAGCCATTTCCTATTAGTTTACCTGTTTCGTAAACCTCACCATCAGATCATGAAGCCTCCCTTGGTGTCCTTTCTTCTCCTGAACCCACTGAAATGAATAATCAAATGTACTCACCTTCCCTTGGATCTTCAGCAACAAACCCCGTTTCCTCCATCTCCTTCCTAAATTTCATTAGTGTCAGTCAGCTTTGAGCTTCCAGGCTTCAAGTCTATAGCCCGCTTCTCATGGATTTTTGAATGCTCTATGGACAAACACTGGCATTTTGAAGCAGTGGCAATGAGCATGATAGAAATTAAGTGATTTTTAGTGAAATGGTGGTGTTTTTCTTTTCTGTGAGGTGCAGAGTTTTCTGTCTTTGAAAATGTGCACATGTCTGCAGAGATCTTTCGGCTTCCAAAAGTTTAAGACAAACTCAAGGCACTACCCAGAAGGATTGACTTGCAATTGAATTGTCGCAGTTTCTCCAGGTCTGTATATGAAAAAAAGAAAAAAGTTTTTCCAAGTCTTTTCACGATATTTGTTTAATTTCCCAGAATAAAAATAAGTAATGATTCTTCTCAGGTGGCTTTTTATCCTGAATCTTCACACTCACGATCCCAAGGATCACGTGCCACCAGAATTCTTGTGATTTAGGCTTTAAAAAATGCAGACATTTATAACCACTCCTCGATCAAGTATTGTGCCCTTCATGCCTGGGCTACTCAGGGATGCTTCCAATAGCATCCTCCCTTACCCCCATTCGTTTAGTTGAGGTCACGGGCGTTTAGCAAAGTTAAAGAACCTTTGTGTTCTGTCTCTCCTGGAGGGTCCTAAGCTTCTTCTGACGGACTACAGAAAAGCATTCATTTTGTAGACTATCCAAAGGTGTCCTCTGAAACCAATGAGAATGAAGACACAATGTACCAGAATCTCTGGGACACATTTAAAGCAGTGTCTCGAGGGGAAATTTATAGCACTAAATTTCGACAAGAGAAACAAGGAGAGATGTAAAATCGACACCCTAACATCATGATTAACAGAACTAGAGGAGCAAGATCAAACAAATTCAAAAGTAGCAGAAGACAAGAAATAACCAATATCCGAACAGAACTGAAGGAGATAGAGACACAAATAACCCTTCAAAAAAATCAGTGAATCCCGGAGCTGGGTTTTTTGAAAAGATCAGCAAAATAGATCGCTAACCAGACTAATAAAGAAGGAAAGAGAGAAGAATCAAATAGAAGCAATAAAAAATGATAAAGGGAATATCACCACCAATCCCACAGAAATACAAAATACCATCAGAGAGTACTACAAACACCTCCATGCAAATAAACCAGTCAATCTAGAAGAAATAGATAAATTCCTGGACACATACACCCTCCTAAGACTAAACCATAAAGAAATTGAATCCCTGAATAGACCAATAGCAAGGTCTGAAACTGAGGCAGCAATTAATCGCCTACCAACAAAAACAAGTCCAGGTCCAGACGGGTTCACAGCCAAATTCTACAAGAGATACAAAGAGGAGCTGGTTCCATTCCTTCTGAAACTATTCCAAACAACACAAAAAGAGGGAATCCTCCCTAACTCATTTTATGAGACCAACGTCATCCTGTTACCAAAACCTGGCAGAGACACAACTAAAAAAGAAAATTTCAGGCCAATATCCATGATGAACATTGATGCAAAAATCCTCAATAAAATACTGGCAAACCGAATCCAATGGCACATCAAAAAGCTTATCTATCACAATCAAGTCGGATTCATCCCTGGGATGCAAGGCCGCTTCAACATACGTAACTCTATCAACGTAATCCATCACATAAACAGAACCAAAGACAAAAACCACATGATTATCTCAATAGATGCAGAGAAGGCCTTCGACAAAATTCAACAGCCCTTTATGCTAAAAACTCTCAATAAACTGGGTATCGGTGGGACGTATCTCAAAATAATGAGAGCTATTTATGACAAACCCACAGCCAATATCATACTGAATGGGCAAAAACTGGAAGCATTCCCTTTGAAAACTGGCACAAGACAAGGGTGCCCTCTCTCACCGCTCCTATTCAACGTAGAATTCGAAGTTCTAGCCAGGGCAATCAGGCAAGAAAATGAAATAAAGTGTATTCGATCAGTAAAAGAGGAAGTCAAATTGTCTCTATTTGCACACGACATGATTGTATATTTAGAGAACCCCATCGTCTCAGCCCCAAATCTCCTTAAGCTGACAAGCAATATCACCAAAGTCTCAGGATACAATATCAATGTACAAAAATCACAAGCATTCCTGTACACCGGTAATAGACAGAGAGAGGGAGTGTCAAATCATGAGTGAACTCCCGTTCACAATTGCTACAAAGAGAATAAAATACTTAGGAATACAACTAACAAAGGACATGAAGGACCTCTTCAAGGAGAACTACAAACCACTGCTCAAGAAAATAAGAGAGGACACAAACAGATGGAAAAATATTCCTTGCTAATGGTTAGGAAGGATCAATATTGTGAAAACGGCCATACTGCCCAAAGTAATGTATAGATTCAATGCTATCCCCATCAAGGTAGCATTGACGTTCTTCAGAGAATTGGAAAAAACACCTTAAACTTCATATGGAACCAAAAAAGAGCCCGCATAGCCCCCAAGAAAATCCTAGGGAAAATAATCAAAGCTGGAGGCATCATGCCATCTGACTTCAAACTATACTACGAGGCTACAGTAATCAAAACAGCATGGTACTGGTACCAAAACAGAGATATAGACCAATGGAACAGAACAGAGGCCTCAGAAATAGCCTCACACATCTACAACCATCTGATCTTTAACAAACCTGACAAAAACAAGCAATGGGGAAAGGATTCCCTGTTTAATAAATGGTGTTGGGAAAACTGACTAGCCATGTGCAGAAAGCTGAAACTGGACCCCTTCCTTACACCTTATACAAAAATTAACTCCAGATGGACTAAAGATTTAAACATAAGACATAACACCATAAAAGCCCTAGAAGAAAACCTAGGTAATACCATTCAGGACATAAGCATGGGCAACGATTTCATGACTAAAACACCAAAAGCAATGGCAACAAAAGCCAAAAGAGATAAATGGGATCTAATTAAACTAAGGAGCTTCTGCACAGCAAAAGAAACTATCCTTAAAGTGAACTGGCCACCAACAGAACGGGAAAAATTTTTTGCAATCTACCCATCCGACAAAGGGCTAATATCCATAATCTACAAAGAACTCAAATTTACAAGAAAAGAAATCAAACAATTTCATCAAAAAGTGGGTGAAGGATATGAACAGACACTTCTCAAAAGAAGACATTTATGCAGCCAACAAACATATGAAGAAAAGCTCGTCATCACTGGTCGTTAGAGAAATGCAAATCAAAACCCTCATTGCGATACCATCTCACGCCTCTCAGAATGGCAATCATTGAAAAATCAGGAGACAACAGATGCCGGAGAGAATGTGGAGAAATAGGAACACTTCTACACTGTTGGTGGGAGTGTAACTTAGTTCAACCATTGTGGAAGACAGTGTGGCGATTCCTCAAGGATCTAGAACAAGAAATACCATTTGACCCAGCAATCCCATTACTGGGTGTATACCCAAAGATTGTAAATCATTCTATTATAAAGATACATGCACATGTATGTTTATTGCAGCACTGTTCACAACTGCAAAGCCATGGAACCAACCCAAATTTCCATCAATGATGGACTGGATAAAGAAAATGTGGCACATTTACACCATGGAATACTATGCAGCCATAAAAAAAAAGGATGGGTTCATGTCCCTTGCAGTGACATGGATGAAGTTGGAAACCATCATTCTCAGCAAACTGACACAAGAACAAAAAAGCAAACACCACATGTTCTCACTCAAACTGGGTGTTGAACAATGAGAACACATGGATACAGGGAGGGGAACATCACACACTGAGGCCTGCTAGGGGGAGGGAACTATGGGAGGAATAGCAGGGAGTGGGGGGCTAGGGGAGTGATAGCGTTAGGAGAAATACCTAATATAGATGATGGGGTGATGGATGCAGCAAACCACCATGGCACGTGTATACCTATGTAACAAACCTGCATGATCTGCGCATGCACCCCAGATCTTAAAGTATAAAAATAATTTTAAAAGAAACACCTAACAAAACTGGCCAAATCTAGGACTTTAAAGCAAATAGCCGCATTTCTGAGGATTGAAATCACACAGTATCTTCTCTCCTCACTGAGCTGGAAAGGGACAAATACATATATTTATATTTTATATAAATATATGTATGTATAAAGCATATATATTATATATGATAAAATTACCCATCGTGGAAGTAGACTTGAAAAAAGATGGGTAGGGGTCACCTTATTTCCCTTCATCCATCACCAGTGTTCTCTTAACATAATGGAAGAGGCAGGGGATATTCCCACCTACAACTCAGGGTTTCTATGTCCTAAGGGTTCAGTTGTGTTCTCCCCCTGCCACCCCTGCCCCCACCAAATACATGAATTGAACTCCTAACCTCTCGTCTCTGTTCTACATAAAGGTGGTGTCTTCACTGGGGTACTCAAGTTAAATTACACTCATTAGGGTGAGCTCTAACCCAAACTGGCTAGCCTGCATTGTCCCTATCAAAGGGGAACATTCAGACACACAGACATGCGTTCAGGGAAGAAAATGTGAAGTGCCATAGGGAGAAGTGGGCTATCTACAAGCCAAGGGGACATCCCTGGAAGAGATCCTTCCCTCCTTCTACTCAGAAGGAACCAACCCAGCTGACGCTTTCATCTGGACTTCCATCCTTCAGAACTGTGAACAACACATTTCTGCTGTTTAAGCCACCAGTTCTGTGGTACATTGTCAGGAAAACAGACAAAACTAATAGGGATTTCATTGCCAAGCAGTGGGGTGATCTGATAGCCAACGCCTCAAAGAGTGGGAGCAGCTTTGGAACTAGGTTACGGATAGAGGCTGGAAGCATTTTGACATGCATGACACAAGAAGCCTACAGTGCCTTTAGGAGACAACTGGGGGATATAGGGCCGCCAAATGCAATTCAAACGAGGGTTTAGAAAGAATTATTTGCTGTAGGGAAAGCATCTCTGACTTAGAGAATGCATATATCACGATCACCGATATGTTGTTACAACTACGAGTGTCAAAGGTGCTTCTGGTGAGTTATCAGACAGAAACTAGAAGATGTTATTGGAAGCCTGAGGAAAGGTGATCCTGGATTTACAGTGGCCAAAAATTGGGCTGTATTGTGTTCCTAGTGTTTTTGAGGAAAGTAGAGTTTGTAAGTGATGAACTTGCATATACAGCTGATTTCTAGTGTTGGGGCTCAGAGCACAATACCCTAAAATGAAGGCGTCAGAAGTAGTCTCAGATGAAAGAGATTTTCTGTGACCTTCTCGGTCCTCCTGTCTCTCAGTCCCATTCGGCCCTGGGAGCTTACTGTAAAGACCAGAATCCCTCTTCCCTAAGGTGGGTCCTAGAAACCAGAAGTCCTTTTTTTTTAAAGATAGCCACAAAACCTAAAAATAGTATCTCTTATTTTTCTTCCACCTTTTTAAATGTAAAACTGGCCGTAAGGAAATGATCTGACCTACTTTGTTCAACTGCAGGTCACAAGGTGGCCATTACAGAGAGGGTCCTGCCCCATACCCAGGAGGAATAAATGTGTGCTCAGAGAGGCCAAGCAGAGTCTAGACGGACAGGCCCTGCCAGGTTTCCCCACTCAGCCTATTGGCATTAGATCATAGCCTTTTGTCCCATCATATTTCTACAGGGCTGCCCATACTTTGTTGAACCTGAGCATGCAAACAGACAATTTCCTGTGTATCTTTCTGCCTTTATTCCGAAGGCTGCCGTGTATACACGTGAAACTTGTATGCCGTTTCTCCCAAGAATCTGTCTTTGGTGAGTTGATTTCTCAGCAAACCTTCAGACAGTTTGGCGTAGCGAGCAGGGTCACCAAAGCGACTGCACTCTTCTGGAAGCCGCAGTTAAGGGAATGCAGGAACCTGACAAGCTGACAAAAGGGTGGGGACTTCTTACCAGTCAGGTGCCCAGGATCTCTCTCGGTGCAACCCAGTCGGGCTGAGGATACAAAACCAGTCTCCCTGTTTGTCTCCTCTACAAGGTTTCATGCCTAGGAGTAAAATAGTGTATGTGTGACAAGTCTGGATGTACAGACTCTGGTACACTTTACAATACCCTGTGGCATGTATATTCATATTGTTTGATGTCTTTCCTGCCAGAAATGGTGTATTCCTTTGCCTTTGTCTTTCTGTGTTGTTCATAGAGAGGGTTACAGGGACAAAGTTCCCTCTCATCGTGATCTGTGTTCTTGAGAGCTTGATTTGTGAGCAAGAGGAAACACCGTCTCTTGCTCTCCACCATCCAGGGAAAGTGATTTTTGGGTCACGGTAGGCGTCTGGTCTGAGAAATCTCTTTGCTGGGCAGCGGAGAGATTGTATTTTGTTCTGAATGTGCCAAGCTCTCAGCAGAGAGCTTGTGAGGAATACTTGTCATCAGTATTCCTATCCATAAGGGGCTTTGTCATCTCAAACTTTATTGCCTAGGGCAGGATCTCCAACCCATAATCCAGGGAACAGAACAGGGTCGGGGCCTTTTGGGAACCGGACCATACAGCAGAAGGTGAGCACCAGCCAGCAAGGGAAGCGTCATCTGTATTTACAACCACTCCCCATTGCTGGCATTACCGCCTGAGCTCCGCCTCCCATCATACTAGCAGCAGTAGAGTCTCATAGCAGCAAGAAGCCTATGGTGAACTGCACATGTGAGGGATCTTAAGTTGCACACTCCTTATGGGAATCTAATGCCTGATGATATGTCACACTCTCCCATCGCCCCAGATGGGACCATCTAGGTGCAGTAAAACAAGCTCAGGCCTCCCACTGATTCTACATTATGATGAGTTGTATAATTACTTCATTATCTATTACAATGTAATAATAATAGAAATAAAGTGCACAATAAATGTAATGCCCTTGAATCATCCCAAAACCATCCTCCCAATGCCCCAATGTCTGCGGGAAAATTTTCTTCCACGAAACCGGTCCCTGGTGCAGAAAGGCTGGGGACCGCTGGTCTAGCTAGCGAATGCTGGCAAACTGCAATCTCAGGAGTCATTTGCTGTCGTAAGCTATCTCTGAAAATGGGGAATCTTCAGGATCACTTCTTCTCTGAAGAGGCTATTGCATCCAGTCGCTGTGGAAATTCACTATCGAGAATCCTAATTGTCAACGGCCTAATTGTCAATCCTAATTGTCAACGGCCAAAAGATCGATCGTCTAAATTAGCCTCCTAAATTTTATTAAAAGGATTTTAGAGATTTCTTATTCCAACCGTTTCAGAGAAACGTTAAATGCATAAAAAGACACATAATGCTGTGACAGCTAGCCTTAAAACATTTTGCCTGACAAAAGTAAAGAGCCAAGAATCTGTCCTAAATAAACTTAAACTCCTGTGTCTGCTCAAATTGTCCCTGTGAGAATAACAACAAGGACCACTCTAGCTTGGAGCCTTTGAGTGCAAATTCTGCTCTTCACCTCGACGCCACGGGTTGCATTCCTGGTCAGGAAACCAGCCCCTCTCGGTTTAATATTTCTGTGACTTTGGGGAAGTACCTATTTCTTATTGACCCATTTCTTGCTCCTGGATAGGTTTTGATCTCCTGTCTTCTTCCATCTGCGACGGAGACACATGAGGCCTTTTAGTCACTGTCTGTAGATAGCTGAGAATCTAAGACCCTAGAAAATTTGACGGGACAAACATGTGGATTGTATCCTGTCAATGGCTAGCAAAACTTTCTTTTCTCTTTGAGCTGTCTCTGGGGTTTGGGGCAGTTCTGCATCTTGTGAAAACTACTTTTCCCACTCTGTGGAGATACCTCGTGCATCCTTGGCTAAGTCATAATCTTGGTTACTTTACAGATAACAAAAGAGTAAAGAAAAGGGCAAAAGCAAGAAATACTAGCTGTTTGTTCTGGTTAAAATCGAATAAGAAGAAGTTTCAAAGGATTTGTTAAGAGCCTGATAGTCAAAAATCAACTCAATTTATGTTAATACTTAAGACACACACACACACACACACACACACACACACACACGTGTGTGCATGTAAATTTTATATATTCTGCCTAAATATATGTATATGTCTATACATATGTCCATATATTGGCTACCCACGTAGCAAATCAACTTAAACATAAATGAGTGCTCATAAATGAAATAACTAGCCCAAATACCTTTCAAGTTCACGGGACCTCGATAAACTATGGGGAATTCAAGTACTTGTAAAAGTATCGGTAAAACAAAAGTAAAATATCTGGACACCTTTAATTAGACAGTTTGAGTCTACAGTCAGATACCGTCTCTATCAGATGTTTTAAGGTCATTAAATAGTTACTTCTGTAATACCTTTGATACTGGCTTGTCTGGGAACTTATGTCTTTAAATTTAAACTTCTACAGGTCCATTGGGGAGGCCTCACTCCAGGCACTGCCCTTTGTCCTAGGCTCTACATCTGATACATAATTAAAATTACTTACCTCCTGGGTTATTCAATAATAATAAGGGCTACTGAGAGTTAACATGAAAGTTAACATGTACAATTAAAACTTCTGGATACAAGAGAAACAACTTTATGTACAAGGTATATTTAAAAAGCAAAATGAGTTTTTGGAATTTACAAAAGCTCATAAAAAGGAATGGTAATGCAGGTTTTGTGAGGAAGTGTACTGCTGGCTAGTTTAGAAGTTTTTAAGGACTGCTTTAAATTAAAAACTAAAATTAAATAATTATGAAAAAGTGCGGAAAAAAGAATAAAAACATAGAAAGTTTCATTAAAAATCTTACCTCTTGGGCAAACCAATTAAAATTGAATGTATTTATTTCAAAGATTTGAGGAAAATTAGCTTTGATGTTAAGCATACACTAATGTGAAGGTAAAATTTGGAGACAGGTTGTAAAATATTTTTGTTTACCTTTTGCATAAACACGAAACTCAGAGGAGGGAGGGAGACAGATAGTCAGTTGACCTCACGCTTTCCTCATCAGTGCTGATGATTGTTTGGGAAACCGAGCCTCATCTCCATCAAAGAGTAAAGTTTTTTTGCTTTTCAAAACCTTTAATTTATCACTTTGGTTAAATAAATGAGGTGTTTTTTTTTTTTTTTTTTTTTTGCCTTTGTCCCCCATACTTTATTTTTTTTTTAATTTTTTTAAGCGAATTTTTCTTTTTTTAAAATTTATTTTACTTTTGGTGCATACTATAACTGGCATTTCTCCCCATGTTATATCCCTCCCTGTAAGGCCGGTTGCCTCGCAGGGAGCTTGGACACGCCCATTCCTCCCAGTCTCTGGGAATTACGTCTCCACCCCGTGATCAACATTTAACTCCTCCACATAGCCTCCCCAACACCCACCCCTGAAGCAAAGTCGGCACCCGACACCTAGCCCGCCACTGGAAACCCCCGCCCAAAAATTTTCGGAAAGCCCCGACAAACCCTTGCCCAATAGCACTTTCTTGCCCGGTAGCACTTTCTTGCCCAATAGCACTTTCTTGCCCGATAACACTTTCTTGCCTGATAGCACTCCCTTGCCCGATAAGCACTTTGCCCCATCAAGGTCATTTTTCCCCCAAGGCAGCCCGCTCACCAAGAATCCCGCCTGCCCACTAGTAGTAGCCTGCCTCCTCCACGTTCTGTGTTCCAATATCCAATCAAGTGCCTTACGCTTTGTCTCCCCAGTTCCCAATTAAACGCCTTCACTCCCTATAAAACCCCTTGCCCTAGAAAGTTAGGCTCGACTTCTCTGGCCCCCTCCCGGACTATAGAACCTCGCCTGATACCTAAATAAATTGTTTTTCTCATTTTCTTATACTGGTCTCAGTTTCCTCATTTTAAACTCGGCAATAACCCTTACACTCCCCACCCTCCCCTCCCTCCCCTCCCTCCCCCACCCCCCATTGTCTCTCCCCCTACCCCCCAACTGTCCCCTGTGTGTGATGCTTCTCTCCCTGAGTCCATGTGTTCTCGTTGTTCAACACCCACCTATGAGTGAGAACATACGGTGCTTGGATTTCTGTTCTTGGGTCAGTTTGCTGAGAATGATGGTTTCCAGATTCATCCAAGTCCCTATGAAGGACACGAACTCATTTTTATGGCTGCGTAGTATTCCATAGTGTATATGTACCACATTATCTTTGTCCAGTCTATCATTGATGGGCATTTGGGTTGGTTCCAGGTCTTTGCTATTGTACACAGGGCTGCAATGAACATACGTGTGCATGTGTCTTTATAGTAGAACGATTTATAGTTCTTTGAGTATATACCCAATAGTGGGATTGCTGGGTCAAATGGAATTTCTATTTCTAGATCCTTGAGAAATCGCCACACTGTCTTCCACAATGGCTGAACTAATTTACACTCCCACCAGCTGTGTAAGAGTGTTCCTATTTCTCCACATCCTCTCCAGCATCTGTTGTCTCCAGATTTTTTAATGATCGCCATTCTAACTGGCGTGAGATATCTCAGTGTGGTTTTGATTTGCATTTCTCTAATGACCAGTGATGATGAGCATTTTTTCACATGCTTCTTGGCCTCATGTATGTCCTCTTTTGAAAAGTGTCTGTTCATATCCTTTGCCCACTTTTGAATGGGGTTTTTTTTCTTGTATATCTGTTTTAGTTCTTTGTAGATTCTGGATATTAGCCCTTTGTCAGATGGGTAGATGGCAAAAATTTTCCCCATTCTGTTGGTTGCCAATTCACTCTAATGACGGTTTCTTTTGCTGTACGGAGCTCTGGAGTTTAATTAGATCCCATTTGTCTATTTTGGCTTTTGTTGCCAATGCTTTCGGTGTTTTAGTCATGAAGTCCTTACCTATGCCTATGTCCTGGATGGTTTTCCCTACGTTTTCTTCTAGTGTTTTTATGGTGTTAGGTTTTATGTTTAAATCTTTGATCCATCTGGAGTTAATTTTAGTGTAAGGTGACAGGTAGGGGTCCAGTTTCTGCTTTCTGCACATTGCTAGCCAGTTTTCCCAACACCATTTATTAAACATGGAGTCCTTTCCCCATTGCTTGTTTTTACCGGGTTTGTCTGTTATTTTACAGTGACCTGGGCTCCTACTGAGAGCAAGAGTTTCAAACCTTTGACATTAGAACAACTTCCCCCAAATCCATGCAAATTCAGAATTCACTCTTTGGACCTCATACCAGCTTTTTGGATATTATGCACCCTGGAAGTCTGAGAGAGACATATTAGGCTTATTTGGTCTCTTAACATCATACAGGAAACACTGACAAAGATGAAATCATGCTTAAACTTCTTTGGGTTATATCTGTATAAGAGTGTTATGAATATATGTCACAAAATTGAATGAGATTCCTGAAATTCTAACCTGCCTTCGGATACGTTATTCATAATAATTGCTGTATGCCACAGAAGAAACCAAATCTCCTTGTCAATTGTGGCTTTCACCAGGGCTATTAAAGTACGTTTGTCATCAACCATAAACTGACAATTCTTGTTTTGCTTTGATTTTTCTCAAAAAGTAGTTTATAACTAGCGACTGTCAAAAATTTTCTTCCCTAAAAAATTCATGGTAGGGACTCTGGCAGGCACATTTTTTTTTTTTTTCAGATGGTATTTGGCTCTGTGACCCAGGTGGAGGGCAGTGGCACAATCTTGGCTCACTGCAACCTCTGCCTCCCAGGTTCAAGTGATTCTCCTGCCTCAGCCTCCTGAGTAGCTGGGATTACAGGCGCATGCCACCACGCCGGGCTCATTTTTGTATTTTTAGTAGAGACAGGGTTTCACCGTGTTGGTCAGGCTGGTCCCAAACACCTGACCTCGTGATCCACTGGTCTCGGCCTCCCAAAGTGCTGGGATCACAGGGTGAGTCACGACGTCCACCTGCAAGCACTTTTAAATAGAGGTTTCTGATAACTTTAGAGATCATACTATTAGACTAGGGAAAAGCATTTCAGGACTCCAGCTGAAAAAACAAATATGGGCGTGAGGATTGCTAACCCAACATCAAGCAGAACAAGAGTTAATTACATGGAACTGAACGGACAGTGAACTAAAGACTTTTTCATGACATTTTTTGAGCTATATATAGCTAACAAAATATAGGATAAAGTATACTTTGTCCCATCATATTTATACACAGCTGTCCATACTCTTTTGAGCCCAGGCATAAAAATAGATAATTTTCCATGTGTCTTCAGCTGTTAACACTAAAGGCTCCCAGGGATACACATGAAATAAGTTGGTACGCCTTATGTCCTAATGATCTGCCTTTTGCGAGCTCATTTTTCAACGAAATTAAGGAGGCCAGGGGGATCCCTGGCCACTACACTGTCAAATAGAGAAAAGTATTTAGCTTTTTATCCGGTTTTTCCTAGATCCTTGTAGGAAAGGGGAGAGAAAGGAGACAAATTAGCCAAGGAAGCACTGAGGAAAAGAAAGCCAGCATTGGGTGATTCAGAAGGAACTCAAGTATACAGCTACCCTGCTCTGGAAACAGGTGCAAGGGTGCCCCTGGAAAACCATTAGCTAAAGAGGTGAGGCATGTGGCTCATGGATCCAATCAACC
This sequence comes from Ateles fusciceps, assembly GCA_036589455.1. NCBI lineage: Eukaryota > Metazoa > Chordata > Mammalia > Primates > Atelidae > Ateles > Ateles fusciceps. The sequence continues at coordinate 62,642 of JAZHEH010003420.1, forward strand.
ATCTCTGAAGAAGTTAGGAACTGAGATATGGGAGACACGGATGTTCAAGAAAGATCTCTAGACAACTTCTTGTCTGATGGCCTGGACCCATGTGAATTCCATGGGAAGCTAACAAGTGTTTGAGAATTTTATACCAGAAAAAATGTTGTCAGATTAGACTGAGTGGAGCAAAGATGGGCCAAAATGAAAGGAGGCTGTTAGAGTTCCTGGATTGTGCCGACAAGAGAGGGACTGACGGAACTACCCAGCTGCTGCGACCATTCCTTCATTGTTAAGAAAGGGAAGAAGGACTCCAAAGTTGGGTCAAAGGTCGGCACGGCTGTCATTGCCCCAAAGAACCAGGGATACTGTAGTAGGGGACTGGGTCATCTCTCTCTTGGTCCCAGAAACGGAGGTCACGTCCTGAGTTCCAGGCATTTATCCCACCTCGGTTTCAGAGGGATGGACTGCACCAGCCCAGGCTGAAGTGAGAGCCCCCACTCCACTTCCCAGGGCTTAGGGTGTGAAGCTGTTGACCCACTGGGCCTCAAGGACAGAGCACTGAGCCCAGGTAGAATCTTTTCCACCCTTGGAATCTAATGGAATTTGCCTCGGTAGGTTTCAAACTTGCTTAGGGCCCACAAACTCCTGTAGTTTTTCTGATTTCCTGATTTTGATAGGATAAGCCCTATCCGGTACTATTCCCAGAACCGTATTTCAGAAGCTGATAACTTGTCTAGCTTCATAGGTGCAGTGGTGGAGAGAATTCCTGCCTCAGCATGAATCATACCTGGAGACTCACCCATTCCAGATATAGAAGACTTTCAGATGAGATGTTGGAGGCTGATTTCGGAGTGGATTAAGACTTTGGGAATGCTGTGATGAAATGAATGTATTTTCTATGTGGGGGACGTTAATGTGGGCGTGAAAGTGGATGCACAAGATGTACTATTATGGATGGAGTCGTGTCTCCCTAAAATTCCCATGTAGAAGTCCTGCCCCCCCAGTGTTCAACATGTGACCTTATTTAGAGAGCATCTGTACACAGGTCATCTTGTTAAAGTGAAGTTACGATGGCAGGCCCTACCCAGCAGAATTTTTCTCCTTACAAAAAGGTGACAATTAGCATCCAGAACTCTGAGATAAAAAATAAATAGTGTTTAAGTCAGTCAGTCTGTGGAATATTTTCGCAGCAGCCCTAGAAAAAGGAATAGAACACTACTGCGTCAACAGCATTAAAAAGATACAATGAATCGAAGATCCAAAGAACCACACCCATCTAATCACAGGTTTCCCATTCAACTCAGACTGAACATCCCTGGAAAACTAACTCTTACTAATTCATACTGAGACTCCTGATCACTCTGTGTGCTGTGACTGTGGAGCTGCAGGTGCCTCATTGGCTGACACGGATCCGAGTGGAGCTTGTGCTGCTCCATCAGACAACACACCATCATCCCCCATGATATGTAGAGGCCAGTCATGAAGATTTTCAAAACAACAAAATGTTCTAGCCTGAGGAAAAGCAGAATCAGATAAATCTAAACGAGTGAGATTCCATTACCAGGGAGCCTAGAAGAGGTATTGTTCCTCACACTTTTTGTTGCAGTTTTCTCTGTAATGTGTTTGGGTCCTTGCCTATGTTTTGAAATGAACTTTGTGTTACAGGGAGTGCTGATAAAATGTTTGACTGCACTATGTTTGTCCCATTCATACTATTTTCCCTACATTGATACTTCTTATTTATTGTTTATGCAGTAAAGCTGTTTCCCTTAGTTTGTGTTTTCTGTAACCCACAGCATTGCATTACGATTGCTCGCTCGATTCCCTTTCTCCTCAATCACCCACTGAAATCTATATCAAATGTGTGAGCTTCCTCTTCCGAGCTTCACATGAAACCACGCTTTTCCTCTTTCTTCCTGTATTTTGCCAGCATCAGTCCCCTTGCCCCCTCACTCTTCACTCCCCAGACCCCAATCAGATTTCACTGCTAACCCTATTTTACTAATGCTCCTCTTTGATTTCTGAATTTACAAGTGGAAAACACATAGTCCAGGGTAAAATATCCCAATGGATTGGGTTTCTCAAAAAGACTTGTCTAATTACACAGATATGCAAGGATAACTTTGGAAATTTATTAGTATGTCTTAATTCACAGAAACATTGGCAATTTACAGCAAAACAATTCACATAAAGAGAATTAAGTCACGGAGTGAGATGCGGTGTTTTGGAGCAGGCACATAGCCTGTCTCTGAAAGGGAACAGGTTTCTGCAAAGCGTCTTTGGTTTTCGAGATGTTATTCCGGACATGTAGGACTATCTGACGGAACCATCCAGAGGGATCAGTTGTGGCTGATTTTGTGGGGGGTTTTTCTTAGTCTCCTTGTGCAGTGAGTATTTCTCTTCAACTATTTTCATAACATTTTTCTAATATTCTGGAAACAGAGAAAGCAACAAATCCCGATGAGGGGACTTCTTGGTTCTACATCCTTTCTCTATGGACCCCGAGTGGAGCTCTGAGGGTGAAGATACCCAGCTTCCCATCTGCACTACTCAGAGAAGCTGTGGCTACTATCCTGCCCTGCCCCCATTTCCCTCTTGACCAAGCAGCCGTCTGTCAAAGTGGAATAATCCACGTGGCTACGTGTTAGGTCCCTCAGGGTGGTACTTTCCCACTTCTGAGGGGCTCAAGAAAATTTTTATTTTTGTCATTTATCCAGCTTTGGTGTCATGGTTTGACTGGAGAGTGCCGTCCTTTACTGGTTTCTACATATGAAGGAGAAGGGTTGTTTATGAGATGTTTGCAAATGCACGGGAAACACTTAACAAAAATGGCCACGTATTGAGCTTCAAGGCACCACATAATAAATTCCTATGGGTTGCAATCCCAGAGAATGTTCTCCTGTCCACATACTCGGGAGGCTAGAAATCGATTTAAAAGAAAAGCAATGGGAAAGTCACCAGCTGCTCTGAAATTCAGCAATACACTTATAGAAAAAAATGCTAAAAATGTAAACACTTGAGACCCAGAAGGAAGCACAATTAAAGGCAGCCTATGTTAACATTAATATGAATATTAATATGTAACTCTCTTGAGGAAATAAGCATTATCTTACTTCTCCTAATGACTGACAATGCTCTGCATGACTTCATGCTAGGGGCAAGGGACATATACTAATTTTAGCTTTGGATTCATATCCTAAAATGACCGTGATTACAAACACTGAAAACAAAACCATCAGGTAAAGAATCACACCCCTGTCCCTTGAACCACCAGGCTGAATACCACAGGAAGGCTGCTGTGGGTTCAGCCTGGGTCACTCCCCACACTGGGACAATGACTGTTGCTCATAGACTGCAGGTCACTCTTTTGCTTCGCCACTGTACCAGTAGACCATGAGCTGTTTGCGTGGACACTCCCAAATCCTACTGATGCATACCTGGAAGTAAGGAAGGGTTCTGTTCAAAAAGAAATGAAAAGATTATTGTGAGGCCCAAAACAGAATGAATTTGCATGAGTGATCTCAGACTCAGGGAAGTGGGAAAATGAACGGATCCTTGAAAATGTTATTTAGCTATATGTACACTGTAAATGGGCCTCATTTGCTTATTTACATGGATTCCTGATGGGAGAGATGTTGAAAAGCTTTAGGAGGGTTACCTTGCTTCTTCTATCAGCCTATTCGCTTTCTCTGTTTCCATAACGCACATAATGAAGTTCTGGAAAATTCCACCGTCCAGTCGCAGGAGAATGAGAGTGAAAAAGGCAAGCATCAGTACATCGATAATACCACCATAAAGGTAACCTAGAAAGATAACTAATAAAAACGGCCATTTGGGAAACCGAGGAAATGAAACACGGTCACGGAAAAACCCACTGCTTTTCCTTGGAGCAAATTGCACTACAGATATATTGGAGCTGACAATGTTTAGTACCGAGGGAAAAATGCTTGAAAACTCCCAGGACACCGCACGACACATGCCTGCTAAGTCAAACAGTGTCACCCACCCCAGCTTCCAGGTGGGGTTCCCCCCCTTAATGGGCCACTGGTCTTTCGGACCACTTGCGGTGGCTCTGAACAGAGCCTTTGGGTTTCCGTGGTGCTCAGGCGCTTCTGAGGCAGCTCACTTGCTCCTGGTGTACCTGAGGACGGCATTCGTGCCCTCGAACTCCGCGAACTTACCCATCTTCCCCGGCAGCAGCAGGCGCACGGCGGTCTGGATGTCCCCGCGGGGTGATGGTCACGCGCTTGGCGTAGCGAGCCAGTTGACCAGTCTCACTGGCGATGCGGTCCAATATGTCATGAATCACAGAATCCATGACACTCAGGGGCTCCTGGGAAAGGCTGAGACCCTGGTGAACCTGTTTCAGCACTGAGGGGAAATAGGTGACGAAGCTGTCCTGGAAGCTGTCCCCCGCGGCGGTTGGCGTGGTGCCTGCGGGTCCCTCCACGCCCTCGCTTCTCCTGCTTCTGGGCCGTCGAGGAGCTGGCCTCTTTGGGTTCCTGGGTGTTCTGGTCTTCCTCAGAGGTTGACTTAGCGGAAGGCTCAGCCATGGCAGAGGCAGCGGCCATTAGATGGCAAGAACAGACGATGACAGTTAGGCACCCGGGAAGGTTGGGGGCGGGCAGTTTGGAGTGGCCACGTGGTTCTACGTCACAGGCCAACTCGACATCTGGTTGGCTGAAGTGTTACCCTGGGGAGCCTGTCAGCAAACCTCACTGCCTTGAAGGTGATTGGATGATCCTGTTGCTTGGCATCATGTCAACCAATCACAGTGGCCGTCTGCCGGCCTAAGTGGCCCCTGTGGCCTACCTCAAAGTTACACAGATAGATGGCCCACAGGGCACATCAGCCCTCCTCAGCTGATCCATGCCACACCATGAGCATTTCCAAAGGTGTCACTGAAAACTCCCAAAGGTTAGCAATTTCAGCTCATGCTCCTTGAAAAGAGCTTGACCTCCTCAGCCCAAGTCTATTATGCGGGAGAAATAACTGTGGCCACGTGTGGACCATTCTGAGATGGGTACATCTCAGAATCTACTGCTATCCTGGGCTAAGCCAGCCTGGCTTGAGCAGGTACTCCCTTACATGGCTGCCAAGGGCTCCTGGGCATAAAAGGACCTGATGGTCTGGCTCCTCTCTTCAGTTGTGATCAACACCTTCAGTGAATGTGGATAAGGAACAATGGCCAAACCACAGTCTCAAAGCAGACAACACAAACAAAAATTGGGATGCTTGTAAAAGCATTTCCAATCCTTAAACGTGCTACGTAATTTAAAAGGATTTTCTGAACAAGTATTTTGATCCCCAAAATACTCTGAATGTTAGTGTTGGTGAATAAGTGATGTTGCGTGAAAAAAACACTAGCCCAGTTCGCTAAGAAACCTTTGTATGGAGAAAAATTCAGTCTAGGAAATCGGAAATATTTTGAAGTTAACAAATACCCTTCAAGAATATATGATAATACATTCAGAAACATTTCTTAAATATATGAATGTCAAACATAAATCCCAGAAATTGAACCAAACGAGGATTTAACAATTAAGAAGAATTGAAGACATGGAGATCACCTAGAAGGTACCATCCCCAAATTCCAATGTTGCTTCCTCTCAGACTTTTAAGTTCAGGTCACTTATTCCTAATAAGATTGTTCCTGGTTTACAGAGAAAAAAAATATATATAGATGTATTTTTTTTTTGACAGAATCTTGCTCTGTCACCCAGGTTGGAGTGCAGTGGCATGATCTCAGCTCACTTGCAACCCCTGTCTCCCGGGTTCAAGTGATGTTCCCACCTCAGCCTCCCGAGTAGCTGGTACTAGAGGCACGTGCCACCACGTCCGGCTAACTTTTTAATTTTTTATTTTTGGAAAGACCGGGTTTCATTTTGTTTCTCCAGGATGGTTCCAAATTCTAGACTCACACGATCCTCCTGCCTAGGCCTCCCAAGCTGCTGGGATTACAGGCATGAGCTACCGTACTGGGCCGACAAAATTTATTTCAAGAAAACATAACATGATGTTGATTCCCATTTCAGGATGCATACTAAAAAAAAAAAAATCTGAGCAGGTCATTTATAAATATGGTTACAAAAATTGTGCATTAAATATTATTAATTAAATCACATTACACACACACACAAGTAAGGGAAACAGTTTTCTGCTATAAATAACAATTTAGAAACATCAAACAGAGACAGACATTACTAATGGAACAAGCAGACCTCATGCAATCTTTTTTCATCATTACGTCTATTATAGAATTCATTTAAATACATAACAGAAACCCACAGTGCAGAAATTGCTAAATCAGAAAGTTCATTGAACACACCTTTTTCAAGCTTCCTAGAAGTTGAAGTAAGTACTCTAACTCATTCACATTTGTCTAATTCTAATATTTCCCATTCTACAATCTTTTTTAATGCAGAGCTTAATGTCCTGTGAGTATGCATCACTTAAGATGAAAGTATCCAATGAGAGCACCCAAACCCCACTCTCCACTGGCTCAAGGAATGTATCTTCAGCCCTGGGTCTCAGCCATTGGCTCAAGATGGGAACAGGTGACCTGACCTGATCCATTAAGTGCCCTCCTAGCTGTTCAGCCTTGTAAATTGAGGAGAAAATTAGTTTGTGGCTTTTTGTCTACTTTATATTTCTTTGTTTGATTTTTTGCCTTATTGTAACTGTGGTGATTTAAGGATATGAATCCAAAGCTGTGAGTAAGCATGTGTCCTACCTCTTCCATCATACTGTAAAGAAAAGTTCTCTGAAAAGGAATCTGGAGGTAAGAGACTATTCCTGTGAAGAGTTTGAAAAACCAGGGAGGTAGAGACTTCAGTGTGAAACAAAGGTGCAGTTCCAGAGAGCAAAAAGAGGATATGGCTTTCATAAAGAAAGGTCCCATCAAAGTTCCCGGTACAGTCCGTTTATGCAAATACAGGATTCAAACTTAGGTCTGGTTGGTTGACTCAGTTGAGCTCTGTTTGGTCAGTACAACTGAGCCCTGATTGGCAGGGGCAGATGAGCTCTGGTTGGTTGGTTCAGGTGAGCTCTGAAAGTTCCAAAGTTAGAGAGTGGTTGTGGGTTTTGGGGATTTCATAGTACATGTGTGAGCTCCAGTCAGCACGTGGTAGCTTGGCTCTATTTTAAATTTAGGCTCGTCAGCCACTGGGATCCTTCTTGAAAGACTCTGGCTCTTTTAGGTTCACATTTGTTCACAAGTTAAAGAAAATGATAGTGACCAATTAAGAAAACTAGGATGATTCTCTGACTCTCTCTCTCTCTCTCTCTCAATTTGATTGTTGTGGGACTTTTTCACTTTCAAGCACATGCATCTGACAAAATTAACAAACTATGGCAATTTGGGACAATAAAAACACTTACTTCAGTACAATGCTTTCTCAAAAATGTGATTGGTCCTGATTCTTGACCCAATAGAATACTCTTCCTCCTTCATCATAGACTGTCACTCTGGAATAAGGGAAATGAGTGTGGAAGTGAGTGAGGGCACAAAGAAAAAGCTTTAAAAGGTAACTGTTTACTCTTTCTCCTAATCCCAGACATTTTCCCCAGCATAGTCACCGTATGTCCTGATTTCACCTGTTGTCCCTGAGTAATTCCAAATAGCATCGCTTTCACTCTGAAACATGTCCAAATTTAAGACTCTGTACTTCCCAGGGTAACTAGCATGCAGAAAATTGTGAGTGGAGTAGCGCTAGGTATTTGTTATAAACATATACATTTTCCCCAGCATAGTACAATGTCCTATTTGCTGTTGTCCCTAGTATTCTTAATAGATTGCTTTACTCTAAAATGTCTAAATTTAAGACTCTGTACTTCCCAGGGTAACTAGATCATGCAGGAAATTGTGAGTGTAGTAGCGCTCAGGTATTTGTTGAATAAACATATACATGAATAAACCTCTATTAGATAAGACACTGGCCCCTGACAACCCTGTGAGACCATTGCTAAATTTGTGTGGCTAGTCCACACGGCCCTTCTTAATCTCTTGGGTACAGTCCCCTTTCCTGTACTGCACTTTTAAAAAAATTCTTTCTCTACAAAGCTGTCTGAGTCCCAGTGTTAAACCCATGAGAATGTTAGATTGTGTTTCCTCCATGGTCTGTGTACCACATTGACTCCCCCCAATAACCCTTTATGGTGTAGACATTTTAGCCTCAATTTTTTGCAGACAACACACAGAGTAACTACGTAATGTGTCCAGTGATAACACAGCTGATAAATGGAAAAGCAAGGATTCAAATCCACATCAGTCTGAGTCCAGAACCCAAGTACTTGAACATTGTCCTCTGCCATCCTCTCTCATGTTGTAGTGATGGCACGATTAAGGCATGGATACCTAGGGGTAGACAGTCTGAGGTGATCCTCCCCCTTGACAGCAAGGCTTTTCATAGCTTGATCTTTCCTCGAAGGCAATGTGATGAATTCAGAGGTGTAAAAGCAAAAGCATCAAGTTAGCCTTCCTGCAAAGATATACAAGGAACCTGGTTTTCTCATGCAAACACGGGAGCTTTTTCAAGCAGCAGTTAACAAATTCGACAATTCTTGTGCTCAATTCTATGTTACAATAGCTGTCTGAAGCATATGCATAGCCATTCTGTGTTGCACAGTTGTGTCCAATACAGACGGACTCCAACTCAGGATGGTACGACTTAAAATTATTTGACTTTATGATAGGTTTAACTGGACTTAACTCCATTGTAAGTTGGAGAGCATATGTTTACCTTGTTGCAAATTGGTGAGAAAAAGGGTGGGAAGCAGGAAGTGGGGAAAATTTTCAGGTTAGGGTTCTACAGTCATTACCTGATGATCCACATTTAGCTCTGTGATGGCCAATTTTATTTCTTGTCTTGTCTTTCCAACCAGTGGGGGAGATATTTTTTCCCCAATAAGCAAGGATAGAGATTTAGTTAACCCTACTTGATTGGGTATATAACCCGTACTTGGTTGGGTTTGTGGTCAAATTTTATTCTGATTGTTTCTGTGAAGGTGATTTTGGGTAATATTAACATTTAAATCAACGGAACTGAGCAAGACACACTGCCCTCCATAATGGCCTGAATAGAACAAAAAGTACTGACTTCCCCCAAGCAAGAGTAAATTCTGCAGCAGACAGCCTTCACACTGGGACTGCAACTTCGTTTGTCCCATGGGTCTTCGACCTCATGGACTTTAGCCTTAAAGTGTAACGTCAGCTTGTACCTACTCCAGGTTGCCAGCCCATCCTGCAGATTTAGGACTTGCCAGCCTCCATAATCACATGAATCTGTTTCTTAAAATAAATCTCTCTCGATAGATAGATGGATAAATAATCTATTGGTTTTATTTCTCTGGAAATCCCTAATACAAGCTTTCTGCACCAAAACATTGCTGCAGAGACCTGAGTGTTGTTTACATCTGTAAAATATCCAGTTATATATCAGACATTTTCATGATTCCATTAATCAATACCTTTGCCTTTAATTAGTGACTACACAGTAATGTCAGTATTTTTTCCTGGCTCTTTAGAGATATTTCTTCACCATTTGATATGACTGTGGACAAAAACATATTCAGTTCAATGGTAAAGTCGAGGACTTAATCACAATTTTATTACTGAAAATCACAATCTCTTGAATATTGGTAGAGTCCACGTGGCACATATTAAGCAGAAGATTGAATGAACTTACCCCACTTCTGACCTTGCCAGTTTATTTCACTCCCTTTCATTACCACCTATATAGCCAACACTCATATTGGTTGATGTCAATTAAACCAGGAGTTGCTGGTAGTAATAAAGAGGCACCACTGAGTGAATGGTGAGCTGTGCCAGGCATTGTTCTAAGTGCTTTACAGGGGAACACTTCAATTACCTTTCAGAAGATCTCTTGAGTAGAGTAAATCAAATAGGCAGAATATTATCAAGGTAATAATCAAACATTTCTACACATTTAAGATGCCAAAGCCAAGATATTCTTATTAGGTATGAACATGCATTGATTAAATTTTAAGAATGTTTTTAAAACTCACTGGCCTGTACAGTTTCATGGGAATTTTAAGCCATGATACTAAATGAGACATTTTTATCCTTTGTAAAGATGAATTAGGCATGAAATTTTATTTGTCTGCTTTTCCTCTTTTCACTTTCAGTATGTTTTTTCTTTCTGACATTTCATCCTTTTGTTCTTAGTAATTAAGGTCATATCTGCCTGTGTACATGGACAGAATAAAGGTGTAAAGCCATTGATCAGTGATTTTCAAAGGATGTAGATGCATAAAGGAAGACAATCATTTAACTTCAGACTTTTACTTCCCCTATAAATGCAACTGCTACAACAAAGCCCTAGTACTGCCAGTTTTGTAGATAATAGATGAATTCAGGGACCTAAATCTCAATCTTTGCTTATTTGGAAAAAAATCTACCCCTGATTGAAAAGACAAGTAAACCCAGTGACTGGAAGAATACCCCATCATTAAATAATTGAGAAACATGGGGCCAAACTACTGCGGATGAGCAACTGCCGTTTTTCCCATCTCGTTTCTGTATGAATATTCACTTTAGTAATTACATGTCTTTCACCTCCTACCATGCACTTCTCATCTGCTCCAACTCAGTTTAACACTTACAGGGTGCATACCAAGTCTTTAATGAAAAGGACAGCTACCAGATGCAACTGACTACGAGTTATTGTTTAACCCCAGGTCACCTGACAACCTTCATGCTTTCCTTTGAGCTGCACTAGTTTGCAAATGAAGAAGTTGCTGAATCTGTCATAGATGGATACCATCTTTATCAAATGTGCAAATGACAACACAGAAAGGAGAGGAAATGTGTTGATTGATAGGATCATTATCAGGATTCAGAGACCTGATAATGAGCAAATCTGAGCATATCTGCAACCAGGATGGTTTCCCATCTATGAAATTTGGGTCTGAAGGATCTTAGAAGAGTCAGCTGCAGAAGACTTGGAAGTATAGGGGCAGGCACACAACGGCTGACTTCAAATTCTAGAGGATGGATTAACTACCCTCTCTAGGTCTCCAGCACACAATCCCAGGACTATTGGATAGAAATTACAGGGAGGCAGGTTTGGGCACAATGTAAGCAGCATATCACTGCAAGGGGCTGAGCCACTCTACTGGACAATAGCCTCAGGCAGGAGTTAAGGTACTGGTGACTAACATGGTTACCCCCAAGGCTCAAATCCTCTGGCTACACTAAGCCCTGTGACTGTGTCACCTCATTGGCACTTGATCCAAGTTGACCCACCTTCTTTCTGTTTTGCTTTTGAAACTTTAAGCTATAGCAGAGAAAACAGCTTCCACTTCATGTAACCCAAGTGATTATTTAAGAATGTGAGCCCTTAGAAAGGGGGAGGTGAGATAATACTTGAGGTTGGAAATAGGTATGAATGGTATAATCCATCTTTGTAGGAAGATATGTACATTAATAGATCACAAGTCTGGATGACTAATTCTTCTAATTGGTGGGATTATAGGTGATTACTTTTTATCAATGTGATTAAAGTAGACTGGGCATGGTGGCTCATGCCTACAATCCCAGCAGTTTGGGAGGCTGAGGCAGGCAGATAGCTTGGGCCCAGGTATTCAAGACTAGCCTGGGAAACATAGTGAGACCTCATCTCTACTAATAATCATAAAGATTAGCTGGGTGTGGTGGCATGTGCCTTTAGTCCCAGTTACTAGGGAGGCTGAGGTGGGAGGATTGCTTGAGCCCAGGAGGTCACGGCTGCAGTAAATTATGATTGTACCACTGTACTCCAACTTGGATGACAGAGCGAGACCCTGTCTCATAAAAATAAAATAAAATAATAAATTTTAAAAAGGGATAAAAGTATTGTTTAAGGGCAGGAATTAAAATGTATGCATTTATACATATTCCTTATTGTATTAACTAGGGCTGCCATAACAAAATACTATAGACTAGGTGACTTAACAGAAATATACTTGCTCACAATTCTAGATTCTAGAAATCTTAAGTTGATGTCCAGCAGGTCAAATTCTGGTGAGGGCTCTCTTCCTAGCTTGTAGACAGCCACCTTCTTGCTGTGTCCTTGCATGTTACAGACTGGTCTCTCTCTCTCTCTCTCCTTTATAAAGCCACAGTCCTACTTGATGAGGCCCTGACTGTTATTACTTCATAACCTAAATTACCTCTGAAACAACCTATCTCCTGATACAATCACACTAGGAATTAGAGCTTCAACATATGAATCAGGTGGTCACAGATGACAAAATTCAGTCCATAGCATTTATGCTCACCGTGAACACCAGAAATGTTTAGTTCACGAACAGCAAATTCTGTTCAGTAGCAAAACCGTATCAGAAGTTCAGTGTTACAGGTCATTAGAAAATGTGATGTGCTTAATATGGTGTTTGTTAGCAAGTGCCTCCTGTTGCTTTCTCCATCCAACTTCAAGTCTTGGATATTAAGCTCGAAAAAAACTTTCCAGAAAGCAAGAGAGCCCAACTTGAATTCCAGCCCTTATTCACCTTGAACAGATCACATCAGATCCTGTGTTTTCGTTTCTTCATTCTGAGATATGGAGGTTAGTCCACATGACCTTCTCTCTCAAGGTTCTCTAACTCTGTGATTCCAACTCTAAAGAAAAAGAACCTAGAATCCCCAAGTCAGGACCCACTGGACCTAGAGAGAATTGAGTATTTCCCCCCATGAATAATCTGCTAAAAGTTTTCCTTCAACCATTGTTTGGCTGAAATGGTAGCATTGTGTACTTTTCATTGCTTAGAATATCACCAAAATGAACCACAAGAGTCACATGATAACGATTATATTTACTATTTTATTGCTATATTGGAGTGAAAATAATCTGTAAGAAGCTTCCAAAGGGTGCAACTTCATGAAGATTATGAAACCGTTGAGGCACCCATTGTAGAAGGTTAAAATTGGCTTATCCTGTATGAGGTGCAAGGACTACACATACAACTGTCATCAATGGCAAGATTATTGACGGCATCTGCCATTTGGAATTTACATGCCAATGGGAAGTTTAAAAAGGAACTTAAGGAAACATTCAGTACCCCCAAACTCTTAGCCAGGCAATATAGGTGAGAAGAGATCAGAAGATGCCTGAAATCTCTACAAACATGTAGATTTACCAAAAAACAAGCCTAAAACCAAGAACTGTCAGGCAATGTTGAAATCTTCTCTGGAGAGGAGATCCCCCATTTTATGATGTTTGAACACACTCTTTCTCCTGCTGGATAGCTGGGGGGGGGGGAAAAAGAAACAAAAAATTACAAAAGTATTTTCTAAACTAAGTTCAGCTTCTTCCAAAAGAACTCTTTGTAACATTGAAGGCTGCCATACATGCTTTAAATTTAGAATGCCAAGGCATTAACCACGAAACTCACAGTGGAGTGTGTGCATGCACGTTAACCACTTGAATGTTCATTAGAAACTACATCATCTGTAGGGTTTGTTTTTCCAAATGCTTCCATTTTTTTCAGATTATTCAAGACAGAGGAGTAAGTGAAGCACCTTCTTCAGATTTATCTATCACTATACATTTAAGAAATTATATACTTTCAGAAAATTTTAACTAATGTTGCAACTCTCGGATAAAACTGACATAAAAAAAAAAAAAAGAGCCCTTAGGCTTTTGTGAATATGATTAGAGTTTCTCCATCAGGCTCTAACTCTAGAGGGCAGAACCGATCCCTTGAATCTGAGACCTTTGAGTATACCAAGATCTAAGTTTGTTATCTCACCTTAACTTGTCATCAGATATCGAAGGCCAAACTGCAGAGTCTACAGGGTTCTTTAGGATAATACTATGGACTCAAATTTCTAAATGTAGAAAAATACCAAATACCCAAAAGTAGACAAAAATTAAGTGTTTTTTAGTGCTACATCCAATATCCCAAGATTGGTTTTAATTTTTTAAATTTTCCAACAGGAAACTAGTTTTTTATTCCCCCATCACTACTAGGCCCATCATGTGAGAACCAGAAGAAAACTATTTCATAGTTTTACCCATTGCATTAAATACCATGGTGCTCTAATTATTGCTTACTTTGTATCAAAAATTTACTAGAAGATAGGTTTATTTAGTGAACCCATTAACTTTCTATATTGTTTGTTTCCACTGGAACCCCCCCCCCCCCCAGGACTTACTTTCCTTTTAGGGAAGAGTATTTTTTCTTCAGTGTTAGTTTTCTTCAGTTTTGACCTGTCAAACTTCTCCACTTCTGACAAGTCTGGTTTATCACTCATCTTGACTAGAAGAAAGCCTGAAAAGAAAAAACAGTAAAAAAAAAAAAAAACTCTTCCCTGGCAGAACTATCTTCCAACTAAAGGGTCACAAGCAAAAATTTTCACATTTTCTAACAATGTATATTCTACCTGCTTATTTTCCACAGAAACAGCAATGGATCTTAGATAATCCCAGCACTTTGAGAGGCCGAGGCAGATGGATCAGTGGAGGTCAGCAGTTCAAGACTAGCCTGGCCAACATGGTGAAACAAAAAATACAAAAATTAGCTGGGCATGAGGCGCATGCCTGTAATCCCAGTTACTTGGGAGGCTGAGGCAGGAAACTGCCTCAACCCGGGAGGCAGAGGTTGTAGTGAGCCGAGATGGTAACACTGCACTCTAGCCTAGACAACAGAGTGAGACTCTGCCTAAAAAAAAAAAAAAAAAAAAAAGAAGAAAAGAAAAAGAAAAGTTACATTTTTGTGAGAATAATTTCAACTCCACATCATTAGCCATTTCTGATAGTCAGTAAATGCCATTGGATCAGAATGCGCTAGAAACCAAGATGCTCTAGAAACCCAGAGCCAATATGTCTAACTCTTAAAATCACAGCAAGGGTAAAATGGGAGGTGATAGAAGCACAAGATCAGACAGGGGTAGAAGAAAAAATAAAGACTGGCTTTAACCTGTTAATGATTTTGTAAAAGGAGATAACACTATTTGAGCATCTTCACATTCTACTAAATTACTTTTTGTTTTTGGCATCTTTCTTGAGAGATGGAGAGCAGCACACAAAAAAAGAGTGGCATAAGTTGTACTAATTTCTATTTTAAATCCCCAAAGATGACAGTCCATCAAGACACTACAATACACGTCTCATAATAGCTCCTTGTGGCATTGGTTTGTACACGTTGTAAGAAGGAACAGCTAACTAGGATCAGACCCAGGACTACAGCAAAATGGAATAAACCAAACAGAAGTGTGTCTTCTTTCACCATCTTTTCTCTGCAGAGAGAGGGGCAAGGAGGTGAGGCTCAGAGGTGCGTGGCTGTGAACCTGACGGAATGCCTGGTGCCCTGTGAGCGTCCCGAGTTTGTCTAGAAGAGACAAGAGGATATCCCGGAGAAATCGCAGGCAGAGCTCTGTGCGTGAGCCCGGCCCCACCCTGGGGGGTAAGACACTTCGTTTAGTGCCTGGGGGTAGAGTGGAGAGGCCCCCAAAGCAGCCAGAAGTGCCGACGTGCCTCCATTCGTCGAGGTTACCCTAAAGTCCTACTCTGCCGAGCGATCAGACTCCAGGCTCGGAGCTGGGAAATGGAACTAACAAATAAATAATAGCAGGGCTGGGCGCAGAGGCCAGTCTGTCAGGAACAGGTGGCAGACTCTTTCAAGTAACTATTAGCGTCGTTGGGCGCCCAGCCCAACGGCCAAGGGAGGGGAGGGAACGAGGGCCCAGCCCCAGAGGGCCCATCCTGGCGGCCCCCAAACTCCTCACCCTTTAAGCCTGCGACCCGCAGCTACCGCGGACGGGCCGCTTCAGGGGTCGCCCCCCCTCCCCACCGCGGGGCCTTGTTTTCAGGGGACCGGCCCCTGGGAGGGCTCGGCACCGCGCGCAGAGGGCGGCGCCCCGGGGAAGACAAAAAGCGCGGACTCGCCCGGCCCGGCAGACGCGAAGCGCCAGCCCCAACCCCGGCCGCTCTGGCTCCCGAAGGCGCGGCATCCCCTACCTCGCGACCCCCACGCCTTCCGGTCCCCACGGTCTCTGGCTCCGCCAGCCGCACGTCCTTACCTGAAGGGTTGAAGACTCGGGAAGGCCGTCCGCGGGGCTGAGACCGAGGCTGGCTCCAGACCAGGTTAGCGTTCCCGCGCAGAGCCTCGCAGTGCTAAGCCCCGTAGCAGCCCCGCCCCATCCCTCTTTCATTGGCCGAGGGTTTCAGGGCTCGCCTCCTTCCCCTCTTCCGCTTGGGCCTCCAGAGCCTGCGCCCACCGTCTCCTCTACCATCAGGGGCTTGTTGGCGTCAGAGCAGACCCCGCCTACCCAGACCCCATCTCCCAGGCCTCTCCCACTGCTTTTAGTCCTGAGGGTCCACATTCCCTTCATCCCAACAGAGGCCTCTCCAGTAATCAGATGCATCTTGCCCAGTGAGCTTAGAACACCTGGAACACGGAGGTCCAAGCTGAATGACCGGTATTTAGGTTCTCTCGGCTTTTTATAGCGAGTGGGGCCTAAGGATGCTATGACAACCTAACAGTAGGTTGGGAGTGGGGCTCGGTGTTTTCTGCTCTAATCTTTGGCCAGGTCGTCGCGTAGGGGTTCTCATGGTGAGGATGGGTGGTTCAGGGCCATTCAACTGGTCATTTCTGTGACATAGTACTCTCCTATGAAATGTAAAAGTCACATTTGCAACTTTCTCGGCCACTGAACACGGTAACAGTTCATAATCACAGAACAACTGAGACTATTCACCTTTATATCCCCAATCCCTAGCACTTTGGCCTACATTGACACATGGGTTGTGCAGCTGTCTATAGATTGATGTAATAAATCTGTGACAAAGGAATTTTTGGACATAGCACCACCCACTGTCTGCTGGAAGAGAAAATTGAGGACTGGTATTTACTTGAAAGGACTAAGTGTTCAACATCATCTTCTGGATACTCACCCAGAAACTTAGCTGTTAATGTAGATGGAGGTAGAACTATGTCTTAGCTTGCATCCCATGCACAGTGACATAGATTTATATAAATCAGAAATGATTCCACAAGGATTTCTCAAGCCTTCCCCACTTCATTCCCCTTTTCTTTGCTCTCTTGTAGCACTTTCTATTAATTTGAGAATTGTATATGTTTGTTGGAGAAACTTTTAAAATACGAAGGCATACTCATTCAACAAACAATATTCACTGACTACCTACAATGTCCCTGGCATTAAATATAATAAACACCAGTGTTTCAACTACTCAGATTTCAATGTTGTTAACATTTAGGTATATTTATGTTGTCTTTCTTTTAAGGAATGAAAACTTTACAGAAAAAAAAATTGAGGTTTCCCTGACTTCTACTCCATTTCCATTCCCCCTCCCACTTCCCCTAGGAGTAGTCCTATCCTGAATGTGACGTGTAGCTTCCAGTGTATTTTTAAAATTTTAAGTTCAGGTGTACATGTGCAGGTTTGTTACATAGGTAAACAGTGTTATGGGCGTTGTTGTACAGATTATTTCATCACCCAGATATTCAGCCTAGTACCCATTAGACATTTTCCCATCCTCTCCATCTTCCCACCCTCTTACCCTTCTACAGGTCCCACTGTGTGTTGTTTCCCTCTGTATCCATGTGTTCTCATAATTTAGCTCCCACTTACAAGTGAGAACATGCGGTATTTAGTTTTCTGTTCCTGCATTAGTTTGCTAAGGATAATGGCTTCCACCTCCATCCATGTCCCTGCAAAGGACATGATCTCTTTCTTTTTATGGCTGCATAGTATTCCATACTGTATATATACCACATTTTCGTTTATCCAGTCTATCATTAATGGGCATTTAGATTGATTCCCTGTCTTTACTATTGTGAATAGTGTTCCAGTGAACATACGTGCATGTGTCTTTATAACAGAACAATTTCTGTTGTATTTGGTATATACCTAGTAATGGGATTGCTGGGTCAAATGGTATTTCTGCCTTTAGGTCTTTGAGGAATTGTCACACTGTCTTTCACAATGGCTGAACCAATTTATACTTCCAGCAACAGTGTACAAGCATACCTTTTTCTCCACAACCTTGACAGCATCTGTTATTTTTTTGACTTTTTAATAATAGCCATTCTGACTGGTGTGAGATGGTATGTCCTTGTGCTTTTGATTTGCATTTCTCTAATGATCAGTGATATTGAGCTTTTTTTTATATGATTGTTGGCCACATGTATGTCTTCTATTGAAAAGTATGTGTTAGGCCTCAGAAATAAAGACACATATCTACAACCATCTGATCTTTAACAAACCTACAAAAACAAGCAATGGGGAAAGGATTCCCTGTTTAATAAATGGTGTTGGGAAAACTGACTAGCCATATGCAGAAAGCTGAAACTGGATCCCTTCTTTACACCTTATACAATAATTTACTCCAGATGGATTAAAGATTTAAACATAAGACATAACACCATAAAAACCCTAGAGGCCTGGTGCGGTGGCTTACGCTTGTAATCCCAGAACTTTGGGAGGCTGAGGTGGGTGGATCAGGAGGTCAGGAGGTCAGGAGTTCAAGACCAGCCTGGCCCACACAGTCAAACCCCAACTCTACTAAAAATACAAAAATTAGCTGGGCGTGGTGGCAGGCACCTGTAATCCCAGCTACTTGGGAGGCTGAGGCAGAAGAATCTTTTGAACCTGGGAGGTAGAGGTTGCAGTGAGCCGAGATGTCGCCACTGCACTCTACCCTGGGTGACAGAGCGAGATTCCGTCTCAAAACAAAAAACAAACAAACAAACAAGCAAACAAAAACCTTAGAAGAAAACCTAGGCAATACCATTCAGGACATAGGCATGGGCAAGGAATTCATGACTAAAACACCAAAAGCAATGGCAACAAAAGCCAAAATAGACAAAAGGGATCTAATTAAACTAAAGAGCTTCTGCACAGCAAAAGAAACTATCAGTAGAGTGGACTGGCAACCAACAGAATGGGAAAAATATTTTGCAATCTACCCATCTGACAAAGGGCTAGTATCCAGAATCTACAAAGAACTAAAACAGATTTACAAGAACAAAACAACCCCATCGAAAAGTGGGCAGAGGGTATGAACAGATGCCTTTCAAAAGAAGACATATATGCAGCCAACAAACATATGAAAAAGCTCATCATCACTGGTTATTAGAGAAAGGCAAATCAAAACTGTATTGAGATACCATCTCATGCCAGTTAGAATGGAGATCATTAAAAAATCAGGAGACAACAGATGCTGGAGAGAATGTGGAGGAATAGGAATGCTTTTACACTGTTGGTGGGAGTGTAAGTTAGTTCAACCATTGTGGAAGATAATGTGGCAATTCCTCAAGGATCTAGAACTAGAAATACCATTTGACCCAGCAATCCCATTACTGGGTATATACCCAGAGGATTATAAATCATTCTATTATAAAGACACATGCACACATGTATTTATTGTAGCACTGTTCACAATAGCAAAGACTTGGAACCAACCCAAATGCCCATCAATGATAGGCTGGATAAAGAAAATGTGACACATATACACCATGGAATACTGTGCAGCCATAAAAGGAAGAGTTCATGTCCTTTGCAGGGACATTCATGAATCTGGAAAACATCGTTCTCAGCAAACTGACACAAGAACAGAAAACCAAACACCACATGTTCTCACTAATAAGTGCGTGTTGAACAATGAGAACACATGGACATAAGGAGGGGAACATCACACAGGGGGGCCTGGGGGGTGGGGGTTAGGGAGGAATAGCAGGGGCTGGGGAGATGGGGGAGGGGGTAGCATTAGGAGAAATACCTAATGTAGATGACGGGTCGAGGATGCAACAAACCACCATCATGGCCCGTGTATACCTATGTAACAAACCTGCGTGATCTGCACATGTACCCCAGAACTTAAAGTATAATTTAAAAAAATAGACCACTAGCCAGACTAATAAAGAAGAAGAGAGAAGACTCAAATAGACACAATAAAAAATGATTAAGGGGATATCACCACTCATCCCACAGAAATACAAACTACCATCGGAGAATACTATAAACACCTCTACACAAATAAACTAGAAAATCTAGAAGAAATGGATTAATTCCTGGACACATAACACCCTCCCAACAGTAAACCAGGAAGAAGTCAAATCCCTGAGTAAGACCAAGAACAAGTTCTGAATTGAGGCAGTAATTAACAGCCTACCAACCACAAAAAGCCCAGGACCAGACGGATTCAAAGCCGAATTCTACAAGAGGTACAAAGAGGAGATGGTACCATTCCTTCTGAAACTATTTCAAACAATTGAAAAAGGGGACTCCTCCCTAACTCATTTTATGAGACCAGCATCATCTTGATAACAAATCCTGGCAGAGACATGGCAAAAAAAGAAAATTCAGGCCAGTATCCCTGATGAACATTGATGTGAAAATCCTCAGTAAAATACTGGCAAACCAAATCCAGCAGCACATCAAAAAGCTTATGCACCATGATAAAGCTCGACTTCAGCTCTGGGATGCAAGGCTGGTTCAACATACACAAATCAACAAACTTAATCCATCACATAAACAGAACCAATGGAAAAAAAAAACCACATGATTACCTCAATAGATGCAGAAAAGCCTTTTGATAAAGTTCAACAGCGCTTCCTGCTAAAAACACTCAATAAACTAGGTATTTATGGAACATATCTCAAAAAATTAAGAGCTATTTATGACAAACCCGGAGCTAATGTCATACTGAAGGGGCAAAAGCTGGAGCATTCCCTTTACAAACTGGCACAAGACAAGAATACCCTCTCTCACCACTCCTATTCAACATGGAATTTATGGCCAGGGCAATCAGGCAAGAGAAAGAAATAAAGGGTATTGAAATAGGAAGAGGGGAAGTTATATTATCTCTGTTTTCAGATGACATAATTGTATATTTAGAAAACCCCATCGTCTCAGCCCAGAAACTCCTTAAGCTGATAAGCAACTTCAGCAAAGTCTCAGGATACAAAACCAATGTGCAAAAATCACAAGCATTCCTGTACACCAATAATATACAAACAGAGGGGCCAAATCATGAGCAAACTCCCATTCACAATTGCTTCAAAAGAGAATAAAATACCTAGGAATACAACTTACAAGGGATGTGAAAAACCTTTTCAAGGAAATAAGAGAGTACACAAACAAATGGAAAGACATTTCATGCTCGATGGATAGGGAGGATCAATATCGTGAAAATGGCCATACTGCCCAAAGTAATTTATAGAGTCAGTGCTACTCCCATCAAGCTATCATTGACTTTCTTCACAGAAACAGAAAACCAAATACTACATTTTCTCATTCATAAGTGGGAGTTGAACAGTGAGAACATATGGGCACAGGGAGGGGAACATCACACACTGGGGCCTGTCGGGGGTGGTGGGCAAGGGGAGGGATAGTGTTAGGAGAAATACCTAATGTAGATGATGGGTTGAGGAGGGCAGGAAACCACCATGGCACATGTATAGCTATACAACCAACCTGCACATTCTGCACATATATCCCAGAACTTAAAGTATTTTTCTTAAAAAGGAATACAATCCTGTCATTGGTGGCAACATAGATGAGCTCCGAGGACATTATGTGAAGTGAAATGTTAAGTGAAATAAGCCAGGCATAGAAAGACAAAATATCACATGTCCTCACTCATGCTGGAGATAAACAAGTTGATCTCAAGGAGGCAGAGAGTAGAACTGTGTTTACCAGAGGCTGGGAAAGGTGCTGCAGAGGGGCGAATTAAGAGAGATTGGTTAATGTGTGTAAAAATACAGTTAGAGGGAAGGAATAAGCTCTAGTGTTCAATAGCACAACAGAGTGACCACAGTATCCAATTTATTGTGTATTTCAAAATAGCTAGAAGAGAAGATTTGGAATGTTCCCCCCACACAAAGAAATGACAAATTTTTGAGAAGATGGATATCCCAATTACCCTGATTTGATCATTGCATATAACATCTATCAAAATATCAGATGTACCCCCAGAAACATATACAATTATTACGCATCAATAAAACTAACAAACTGTAAAAAAAAACAAAACAAAAAAAAACCTGCAAACAACCAGAATGTCCCTCAAAGTTATCATGAATAAATTATGGTATATTTATAAAATGGTAAACTGTACAACAATGAAAATGGATCAACCACAGCTATCTGCAATATCGATGAGTCTCACAAGCAATGCGGAGTGAAACAAGATCGTCACAATTCCAAGTTTAAAAAGCATTTAATGTTCAAACATCTGTAAACCAAAACTGTTGTTTAGGGACACTTATAAGGAAGAAAACCTATAAACAAAAGCAAAGAAATGATTATCACAAAAGTCAGCATGGGGGCTACCCCTAAGATGGAGGGAGGGATGTCATCAGTGGTGGGGTGAGAGAAGCAGTTTATTAAAAAGTTCCATTTCTTGCCCTGGCTGGTTATTACATGGGTGATGGCTTTATAATTATTCTTTAAACTGGAAGTTTCTCTTCTGAATGTATCTTTCTTAAAGAAATAGAAAGCAAGTTCACTAGTTGGAAATAATGAGGGAGGGGTATTAAAATATTTGAGGAAAGGAAAATGATATGAAAGAACAAGAGACATTGGAGAGTGAACAGACTAGAGAAATATGGTATTTTAATCTTACTCTTTTTACGAAAGCTTTTTATATTGTTTCTGATTTTTATGCTTTTTCTTTCATATGCAACATTATTTTATATATAATTTTAATATACTATACTATATGTAGTTATCCCAGTAAAATTATAACGCTATTTAATGTTTTAAAATAAATTGTAAAAGCAAAATTAAGTCTAAATAAACCATATAATGATTTGTTATAAAACATTAGTTATTACTCAACTTGAGCTTTAAAAAACTGATTGTATTTAGACAAAAATATATATCATGCATATATTGTATTGCATGATGACTTTTTATTCTTTTTGTTTTGACTTTTTATACCAAGTAGCTTTAGTGTTTATAATTGTATATTTTAACAATTAGTAATAATTGTATATTTTATGTCTTTAAACAGATGTAGGTATTTATTACCTCCTTATTTTATTGATCTCGACTCCTAAAAGTCATTTTTAATATAAGAAAATATAGCCACATTAACATCACCAAACTAAATATTGACATTTACAATTACTTGAAAACTACTATACCCTTAAATTTTGCTCAGAAGATTTAAGTGGAAAAATTTGACAGGTCTGTATAATTTTGCAATATTGCCTAGGATTTTATATGAACCAATTTGTAAAACTCAATTATTTAGATTATAACATGCTTTAGTTGTAACTCCATGTTTATATTATAATTAATTGCATAGCTTCAAGTTTCAACAAACATAACATAAATTCAAAGTTTTTATAAAGGCAAATATAGTAAATTTAAGCAATTATTACCAATTTAGCTTTAAAATACGCTCTGAGGGGAAAATACACAAACTTTTTCCTTTGCTCTCACCTCACGACAATCAACACAGAAGATTTCCATTTCCAAATGTGTGGGGTTTTCCCACACACTAAATGAGCAATCAGTTCTGCAGCAAACACAAGCTGGGTGTTCTTCAATTCAATTCTGACACAATCTACCTGGAGATACTGACATATTCCACAAGCTGAGGACTAGGTCTCACAAGACTCTTCCCAGGCCCTTCAGATACCAGTCGCAAATCCAGGTCTCTAGAACTTCTGACCAATGGGCTTCAAGTTTGGGTTCACATGACCCCCCTCTTGGGTTTGAATAATTTGCCAGAAAGACTCACAGAACTCAGGGAAATGCCTAAGATTGAGCAGTTTATTTTAAAGATATATCAAAGGATACAGATGAAGAGATGCATAGGGTGAGGTACTGAGGAAGGGGCTCAGAGCTTCCATGCCCTCCCTCGGGCACCACCCTCCAGGAACCTCTACATATTCAGCTATCTGTAAGGTATCCAAACCCAGTCCCTTGGGTTTTTTATGGAAGCTTCATTACACAGACATGATTGATTAAATCATTGGCCACTGGTGATCAACTCAACCAGCCACCCCTTTCCCCTTCCTGGAGGTCAGGAATAAGGCTTTTATGTCCCAACCCTCTAATGATGCCTTGGTCTTTCTGGTGACCAGTTCCCATCCTGAAGCAACCATGGGCTGCCAGCCATCAATCAATCATCAGCATACAAAAAGATATCACTTTGGAAATTCTAAGGATTTTAGGAGTTGTATGCCAGGGAACAGGATGGAAGAGCAAGGATATATTTCCTGTTTTTATTTTATTTTTTTTAGTTTTTATTTTTTCTATAATTTTGGGATTTTTAAATTTTTTTGTTTTTTATTTTACTTTAAGTTCTGGGGTATATGTGCAAATCTTGCAGGATTGTTACATAGGTATACACATGCCATGGTGGTTTGCTGCCTCCATTCCCCCGTCACCTACATTAGGTATTTCTCCTAATGTTATCCCTGCCCAACCTGCCCACCCCCTGCTATCCCTCCCCCTAGCCCCCCACTCCCCACAGTATTAAATATACAATGTGAGTTTTCATTTTATAATATTCTGTAGTAACTATGCCATTGTCATAGAGATAAAGCAGTCTTTTTAAAAAGAATTTCAATCTACAAACATTGAATCTGGGAATACTGAAATTCGATGTATGCAATTCTCAGATAGTTCAAGGAAAAATATCCTGTGTATGTACAGACAGAGGGCACACTTGAATAATAAAACAAATGGGGAGAAACGTTAATAATAGGTGAATTTGGGTAAAGGGCACATGGGTGTTCTTTAAGCTTTATTTATGCTTGCAACATTTTTATATGCTTGAAATTATTTCTAAAATAAGAAGTTAAAATGAAGAAAGGGACATGGATGGACACAGTGACATAAATGGAAATCAACCATGTACTTGGGAGATAAATGCATCTTTTTCCTTTTATTACGCAGACCCTGTGTTTGTACTTAGTTGACTCCACAAGTCGAGTACTGTCCCAACATATCCAGATCTGCAGATGTGGAAATTCATCTTCAGCTCTCCTGGACCAGCCATTTTCTGCCAACCTTGGTGGCAAATGCTCTCTGTCATCATACCTCCAACAACTGTGTCTTTAATTTCTGTGGCGTTCAGTGAGAAGTTCTCACTGCTAGATCTACAACCAGATAAGACAAATAAAGAACAAATTTGGTTCGGTAAGGAGATGCAAGTGGAGGGCATTATTAAAATATCTGTAGGGGATAACTATAACACATGTCGTCTTGGAAATCCTTAAAAATCCCAGATGAAGTTTCTTCACCTCTCTGATCCTCAGTATCCTTACATGCAAAATGATTGTCATGAAGGATAACATGAGAAAAAGTACAGAAAGTGCTTAGCACCTGGTATATAAGTTGCTCCATAAGTTATATTAGTGATTTTTTTAAATGAGATAATTGGAATAAAGGCAAGATAACAACTAAATTGTTGTAAATGCTGTAATTGGTCTAATGAGCTGGGTCATCTGCAGAATGCATTTTAGACTGCTTGTTTGGAAGGCAGCAAAACAGAGTTTTCATGGGCTTCGGAGTTTGACATCCCTGTTCTGAAGTCCCAGTGCCTCCACTTACAAGTTGTGAAGCCTTACACAGGTTACTTAACGTTCCTGAAAATTAGTTTCCCTATCTGCAAAATGGGATACACTGTCTGTCTCAACAGGGTTGCTGAGAAGCTTAAATGAGATAACAGAAAGTTCCTGGCACAAAGGAGGCAGGCAGCCAAAGGCAGTTATTATTGTTTCAGCTGAAAGCTTTATCTCCAAACGTTCAAGCTTTTAAGGTTTATTTATTGAAATTACAAAATGTGGTCTCATTAAAGCCATCAGTTGGATCACACTCACACACATGAGGCCAGAGATGGGATGTCCCGTATCCAACTGGAGCCACGCTGCAAATAATGCCCCCATCCCTGCACAGAGTCCCTCGCTTTGTTCCAGTAGCCCAGCCCTGGCACCTTTACACAATCCATTTCCTGTCATTACTTTTGTCAGAGCTCTGAGATCTATTCTTGGTCTTATGTGATTCTACCCCTACCAAGTCCAGCAGCAAATACCTAATTTGGTGATGAAGCCAATTTAAACACTGAACAGGAGTCTTCTGGGAGGCAAGAGTCAGATGTCATGGGACAGGGAGCAGAAGCAAAAGTCTGAAGGAAACCTAAGAGCTACTGCCAGCATCACCCCTGAGTGTGCAAGGTGAGCAACCTGCCTTCTCCATACATCCACACTTTCCACCCTCCACCACCACTACCCCACTGTTCCATTCACAGGCCATGATCCTGAGATGGAAGGTGATTCATCTCCAAATTTGTATTGTTTACTCCAAGGGACTCTAGATCTTGGTGATGTAAATAAGAGGGGCAGAAAAGAGAAAGTGAAGTATCTTGGCAGGCTGAAGATGAAGCCAACAGCAGCCAAAGGGTATCAGACTATTTACTTGTTTCTAAGCATCAGAAGTCAAGAACAAGCCCCACAGGAGCCTCCTAGACACACTGTACATAAAGGAAGTAATACCTGCTCTCTAAGCCAGAGAAAAATGGAGCAGTTTTCCAGCCACTGCCTTCATGGTCATTCACTTTGGACAACCCTGCATGCCGTTTCCATGGAGTTGCTCCTTCTCTGGGGCCAGTGATGCCAAATCCAGCAAAGGAGAAGTCCCCTGAAGAGCTCACAGAAGGGCAACCTAGCAACCTGTCCTTGAGCCAGGAAATGAAAGAGCTGTATCGGTGACAGACAGCTGTGGTTTCAGGGTTAGGTTAAATGGGGATTTATTTCTCACACTTCTTTTTCAAGCGTGACTTGAAGAAGGAAGACGTTATGACAAACCCATTTGAAAATCTACAGAACTGTGGACTCAGAAGAATGGACGGAGGCCAGATTCTTTGCATACAATTCCAGGAAGGACCTCGGGTAGGAACCTGTGCTCTGGAGTTACATGTCATGACAGACATGCCATGGACAAATACACCAACAGCAGGCCCATTTACTTACAGCCTTCGACATCACGGGTGGTGTTTAGAACAGTGGTTCACGAATCTCCCTACACCTCAGAATCAACTACAGAACTGGTTAAAACTACAAATCACGCTCTTCACCCCTAGTCCTAGTACATCAAAATCCCCAGGGGGGAAGGCACAGGAATCTGCATTTATTACAAGCTCTCCAAAATGACTCTGAGGCAGCCCACCTTGTACTCATACTTTGATTAATAGCATGAGTTCTGGATTCAGAGACTACGTCCAAACTTTGGCTTCACCTTGTAACTTCAGACAAATCATTTTACCTCTCTGAGCCTTGCCTCCTTTGGGTTTGCAAAGGGCTGTAGAAATCATGTTGCTTTTACAAAACAGGCAGCTTGTTGTGTTTAAAAAAAAAAAAAAGTATTAACAAAAAACGAAAGAAAGAAACTGCCAAGAAGAGTTTCCACTTCTGTACAATGGGCACCATAAAGGCTGCCTCCATTTGCCCTCAGCCCTCTCCCCACTACCTCCTCACCTTCTCCCTCATCACTATCATCACATTGAGACTGCTGTTGAGATGGTTTGAGACTACTTGTGCAAAAATGCTCTCCAGGCAGCGCTGCAGGGCAAAGAATTAGCATCTAGAGAGCAACAGAGGGGTGCCAAGTTGGATGCTTAACTCAGGGCAAGATACAGGGCAAGACTCGTAACCTCTCTCTTTGGCTCAGTTTCTTCATCTGTGAAATGGAAATAACGGTCCTTGCTCACTAATTCTATGCAATCCCAAGTTGGTCCTCCCATCCTGGCTTTGGTTTTTCCCCACTAACCCTTAATCTGACAGAATAGAGGAGTGTTGGCAAGGGGCAGTCTTTGAAGTCAGACGTGTTGACATGGGTGTGAGCTCTTAGCTCTGCACTTCCTAACTATGCTGCCTGGGTGCTTCAGTCCTTTCCTGTTAAATGGGCACATTGCTACCTCCTTCACACGGCTGCTGAGAAGAAGATGTCCTTGCAGGCGCATCTGCACATAGAAAGCACACAGGGAAACGCTATTTCCCCACTTCCCCCTATACAAAGGTGAGGAACTCTCATTGTTCACTTGGTTTCTGTCCCACCTCGTGTTTAAGGCATCCGGTCTCAAAGCCCGGATAAGCGCCAAGGTGGAAGGGGATGGGGAGAAGGGGAAGCGACGGGGTAGCAGCAAACTCACGGGTGAAAGGGAAATGGGCCGGGTCCGTGCGTCCGACCTGCACTTGACGCTGCGGCGGCTCCCGCGCCTGTCTGCAGCAGCCCCCGCCCGCCGGTTCCCAGCTCCCTGCTCTGGCCAGCAGTAGCTTCGGGCAGGAGGCTGCGCGAGGAGGCCTTCCCTTCGCCCCACTGATTGGCCGCGCCGCCCGGCTCGTCACGCTCTCACGCTCTTTGTTTCAATGGGCAGAGACTGAAAGCAACCGCGGCTGCCCGGAGGCCCGAACTGGAGGGTGGGCGCAGCCGTGGCTGCCTTGGGAACCGCGCTGCCTCGACTCGGCTACCCCTTGCTGGGCGGTCGTGCGAAGTACTCGCTGGGTCGGGCAGCCCTGGGTCGTTTAGCGGCCGAGGAGGCGCCAGCGATCCTGTTCCCTGCAGAGCTACGGGGACCGGAAGGCGTTGAAACAGAGCTGTCGACGCGAGAGCACACGCTGCCCACCAGTGAAGCGCAGGTAAAGAAAGAGCGCGCATTGCCCTGCGCGAAGAGGGGTCGGGGAAGCGCCGCCCCCTGTTTGGAGGATCGGTAACTGCGAGGCAGGGGGATGGAGCACTCCCATGGCCTGGTTGCGCTGAGGAAGGAGTTGTGGTTCACCTGGGTAGGATTTAGGATTTGCCTGGATTGAGGTGGGCGGCGGTGTTGTTGGGGGTGGGGGAGTGGTGTTTGGGGGAGGTGGCAAGGGGCGGGAGGGGACGATCCGTAGCTGTCTTGAACCCCTTGTGCATCTCCTCATCTCTTCCTGGGAAGGAATATGGGGGGTGGGAGATTGTCCAATTTCTAGTCTCTCTCCCTGTCAGATCATCAAAGCCGAATCCGTACTTGAATTCTGTGCGGCTGATTGCAGAGCTGGTAGGCGGACGGTTTTTCCGAGGAAATGTAAGGGGGTGGGGGGGGAGCAGGAGACACTTTGGCTTCTGTTCAGAAGATGGGAGAGGGAATTTCCGCCTGGTGACAGTGGAGGCAGTGGAGGGGGAGGTATCAGGTTTTCGGATGAGGCTGCTTCCAATCCTTCGTTTTCTTCCTTTGTGGCCCAGTCTTGAGGCCCTGAGGACTGGGATCTGCGACCTCCAGTGAACAAAAGTCGGCCGTACCCCAGAGGCTAAGTTTCTCGTGGCAGGCACCTGTTGAGAGGCTGCAAGTAAAATCAAGGCGAACGCTAGTTTCCGAGCTCATGTAAGAATCTGAGAAATAACAGGGGGAAACGTTGACAAGGGGGTGTGATTGACACCTGAGGCTATGAGGTTAATGGGTTATTATTACCTCGTTGGGGGAGGTAATAAAGGGGAGGGGCAGTTGGTTTTTGGCGTCTTGACAACTTTTCATGCATTATTTCACCGAGAACTAAACATTGTCAGCTCTAATATATCTATAGCGCAAGTTGCATCAAGGACAGTAATTATTTTCGTTTAATAATTTTCTATTTAATCCCTTTACTATATGGTTATTTCGGTCTCTTATATTCCTAGGTTTTCCTTTATAAGGGTTAGTCAGATCAACATTTTATCTCCAACAATGTCTATTAGCTTTTTCATTCTCATTATACCTAGAGAACTTCATGGAATAAACCAGATTGTGTGTGTGTGTGTGTGTGTGTGTATATAAATTACTTTTCCATTCTCATTATACCTAGAGAACTTCATGGAATAAACCAGATTTGTGTGTGTGTGTGTGTGTGTATAAATTACTCAACATTCAAGTAGTCTTGAAAAAAAGATGGGTAGGAGTCACCTTGTATCCCTTCATCAGTCACCAGTGTTCTCTTAACATAATGGAAGAAGCAAGAGATATTCCCACCTACAACTCAGGATTCCTGTGTCCTATGGGTTCAGATGTGTCCCTCCCCCTCCAACACCACCAAATACATCTAATGAACTCCTGACTTCTTGCCCCTCTTCTACGTGAAGATGGGTTCTTTACTGGGGTACTCAAGTGAAATTACATTCATTAGGGTGGGCTCTAACCCAAAATGGATAGCTTGCATTGTGCCTATCAAAAGGGGAAATTCAAACACAGAGGTATGCGAACAGGGGAAAAAAATGTGAAGCAGCGTATGGAGAAGAGGGCCATCTACAAGCCAAGGAAAGATCCCTGGAAGAGATCCTTCCCTCTTACTGCTCAGAAGGAACCAACCCAGCTGACAGTTTGATTTGGACTTCCAGCCTCCAGAACTGTGAACAATTAATTTCTGCTGTTTAAGCCACCAGGTCTGTGGTATATTGTCAGGATAGCAGAGCAAACTAATAGGGATTCTGTTGCTAAGCAGTGGAGTGATCTGATAGCCAACACCTGAAAGAGTGGGAGCGGCTTTGGAACTAGGTTATGGTTAGAGGCTGGAAGCATTTTGACGTGCATGACACAAGCAGCATAGAGTGCCTTTAGGAGACAGCTGGGGGAAATATGGATGCCAAATGCAATTCAAGTGAGGGTTAAGAAAATAATTATTTGATGCAAAGAAAGGATCTCTGACTTAGAGAATACATATATCATGGTCATCAATATGTTGCTAGAACTATGACTGTTAACGGTGCTTGTGGTGAGTTTTTAGATGGAAACGGGGAAGATGTTATTGGAAGCTTAAGGAAAGGTGATCCTAGTCTTACCGTGGCCAAAAATTGGGCTGTATTGTGTTCTTGGGCTTTATTGTGTTTCTTGAGGAAAGTAGAAATTGTAAGTGTTGAACTTGCACATGCAGTTGACTTCTAGTGTTTGGGCTCAGAGCACAATACCCCAGAATGAAGGACCAGTAGTAGTCTCAGATGTAAAGGACTTTCTCTGATGTTCTGGGTCCTCCTGTTTCTCAGTCCCATTCTGCCCTAGGAGCTAACTGTACAGAGCATAATCCCTCTTCCCCAAGGAGGGTCCTAGAAACCAGAAGCCCTTTTTTCTAAAGATAGTCACAAAACCTAAAAATAGTTTTCTAATTTTTCCTCTGCCTTTTTTGTGTAAAAGTGGCCATAAAGAAATGACCTACCCTACCTTGTTTGACTGCAAGTCACAAGACCCCCATTACAGAGAGGGTCCTGCCCCATACCCAGGAGGAAGAAATGTGTGTTCAGAGAGACCAAGCACAGTCTAGACAGATAGGCCCTGCCAGATTGGCATTACATCATAGCCTTTTTGTCCCATCATATTTCTACAGGGCTACCCACACTTTGTTGAACCTAAGCATACAAACAATTTCCCCTGTATATTTCTGCTTTTGTTCCGAAGGCTGCCATGTATATATGTTAAATAAATTTGTATGCCTTTTCTCCTGTTAATCTGCCTTTCGTGAGTTGATTTCTCAGCAAACCTTCACACAGTTTGGTATAGCGAGCAGGGTCACCAAAGCCACTCCACTCTTCTGGAACCTCCAGTTAAGGGAATGCAGGAACCTGACAAGCTGGCAAAAGGGTAAGAATTTCTTACCAATCAGACTCTCAGTTTCTCTCTCTGTACAACCCAGTCAGGCAAATGGTACAAAACAAATCTCTCTGTTTGCCTCCTCTACAAGGTATTATGCCTGGGAGAAAAAGACTTTTGTGTGACTAGTCTGGCTGTAGCAACTCTGTTACACCTTACACTACTTTGTGGTGTGAATATTCATATTTTTCTGATCCCTTTCCTGCCAGAAGCAGTATATTCCTTCGTCTTTGTCTTTCTGTGCTGTTCATAGAGTGTTATGGGATAAAGTTCCCTCTTGTCTTGATCTGTGTTCTTGAGAACTTTATCTGTGAGCAAGAGGAAGCACTCCCTCTTGCTCTCCACCATCCAGGACAAGTGATTTTTGGGTCATGGCGGCAGGTGTCTGGTCTAACAAATCTCTTCACTGGGAAGCGAAGAGATCTTATTTTGTTTAGAATGTGCCAAGCTCTCGGCAGAGTTTGTCATTAGAAGTCCCATCCTTAAGGGGCTTTTGTCATCTCAAACTTTATTGGCTAGGGCAAGGATCACCAACCCATAATCCAGGGACCGGCACAGGTCCGTGGCCTGTTAAGAATCGGGCCATGCAGCAGGAGGTGTGCATCAGTGAGCAACAGAAGCTTCATCTATATTTATAGCCACTCCCCCATTACTGACATTACTACCTGAACTCCGCCTCCTGTTAGGTCAGCAGCATTAGAGTCTCATAGGAGAGGCTCTATGGTGAACTGCACATGCGAGGGATCTTCGGTTGCACACTCTTATGGAAATCTAATTCCTGATGATATGTCACCCTCTCCCATCACTCTCAGATGGGATAATCTAGTTGCAAGAAAACAAGCTCAGGGCTTCCACTGATTCTACATTATGGTTAGTTGTATAATTATTTCAATATATATTACAATGTGATAATAATAGAAATAAAGCACACAATTAATGTAATGTGCTTGAATCATCCCAATACCATCCCCATAATGCCAATC
Organism: Ateles fusciceps; assembly: GCA_036589455.1. Lineage (NCBI taxonomy): Eukaryota > Metazoa > Chordata > Mammalia > Primates > Atelidae > Ateles > Ateles fusciceps. Next base: position 95,172 of record JAZHEH010003420.1, read on the forward strand.
CATGGAAAAATTGTCTTCCAAGAAACTGCCAGAAAGGTTAGGGACCACTGGTCTACCTAGTGAGTGCTGGCAAACTGCAATCCTGGGGGTCATTTGTTATCTTAGCCTATGTAGGAGAACAGGAGTAATCTTTGGGATTACTTCTTCTTTGAGAAGACTATTGCATCCAGTCGCTATTGGAATTCAGTACACTATTGAGAATTCTAATTGTCAATGGCCAAAAGATTGATCCTTTAAATTAGCCTCCTAAATTTTGTTAAAAGAATTTTACAGATTTCTTATTCTAACCAATTGATAGAAAGGTTAAATGTGTAAAAAGATACATAATAGTGTGACAGCTAGCCTTAAAACTCTTCTTGGCAAAAGAAACAAAAATCTGACCTGAACAAAGTTAAACTCCTATGTCTGCTCAAACTGCCCCTGTGGGAATAACAACAAAGGCCACTCCACCTTTCGGCCTTTGAGTTCAAATTCTGTACTTTCACCCTGACGCCATGGGTTACATTCCTGGTCAGGAAACCATCCCCTCTTGGTTTAATGTTTGTGTGACTTTTGGGGAGTACTTATTTCTCATGGACCCTTTTCCCTTCCTTGAATAAGTTTTGATTTCCTGTCTTCTTCCATTTGCAATGGGAGCTTGTGAGGCCCTTTGGCCATTGTGTGTAGATAGCTGAGAATCTGAGACCCTAGAAAATTTGGCGGTACAAATATGTGGTTTTATCTTCTAGGGGTGGAAGAATGCCTGGAATGCATAGCTTGCCATAGTTGGGGGGTAGGCAGGGTTGACCACAGCCTGCTGTCAGCACAACTGTGCCTGAAATATGAGCAGCGTGGAGAGTTGGAGACTCAGACAAAAACAGGTGGAGGAAAGACTCTTCAAGGGGTCAGATGCACTTCCCTAGCCCCTGTTTTGTCCCACATCACAGTCCAAGTTCTTTCTGCAGAGGGAGCCCAGCTGAGCCTGGGGTCCAGGCTGCTTCTGGGAACCTGAGAGCCCCCAGGACACAGCAGTGCCTTGGGGACTTTAGAAGGAAGCAAGTGGCCAAGGGTATGGAAGTCATGTGAAACCCTCGAGCTTGACCACTTGATGACTGTGCACAGTCAAGAATTTCACCATGAGGAGGCATAGAAAGGGACCTAATTAATGTCCAGAGAAGCCACCCCACAGGAAGGATTTTTTTTCCCAGAAGGCTAGTATGATTTAATATTAGAAAATGTATAAACGTGATTTACATGTATAAATCAAGAAATTTTTTTAAAAATGTAAATCTCAAAGATTGCTAAAATGGCATGTGTGAATATTTGGTATCCCTTACGTTACCTAAAATGCCTAGAAAAGAAAAGATGCTACTGACCTCAAACAAAAGCCCAACACCATGTTTGAGGATGAAATGCTACTGTCATTCCTATAAGGGTCAGGAAGGTGACAAAAAGCTTTCTATCAGTGGTATGATTTCAAAGTCTTGATGAATATTGGGCATTAGACTTTTAAAAAGGCTTAATCACTGAAAAGGGGGCTAAGTGTTTTCAACTGATCTGATTGTCTTGCAAATGATTACATATCTAGAACAGTTCTTCTCAGGACAACTTTACACTTCTAAAAACTAGGAGGAACCCCAAAATCTTTTCTGTAATTTACATATGCCAATACTTACTTCAAAATTATTAGAGCAGAAATTTTGATGAATTTATTTTAAAATCCACTTTAAAGTAATGCTTAAAAACCCATCACATAATGTTAATATAAATTACAAACACATATGAAAATATTTTTCTAAAGCAATAGAGTGGCGATCGACTTTGTTTTAGATAATTGAAAATCCTCTAAACCTCTTACCTAGGAAAAGTCAGCTGGATTCGCTTCTGGATGTGATCTGTTGACACATCACACACAATGAAAGTCAGGGAAATCCTCACCGTACACTCCAGAGAGCATGAGAGCAAAAAAGGAAAAAATGAGTAACACGAAAAAATGCCCATAAACGAGAACCTAGAAAAATAGCTAATAAAGATGACTAGGAAACTAAATAAATGCTCCACAGCTGTGGAAAATCCACCACATTCTCTTGGAGCAAACTGTGCTGTATATATATGAGAGCTGACAATGTTTGGTTCACAAAAAGAATGCATGAAAAATGGGCAGGACACCATAGGCCACATACGACCTGCCCCCACCCCCCGGCTCCAAATTGGGAGGGTGCCACCCACCCCCATACCCTCCAGCGGGTCCCCCCATTCCCCTTGGCAGGCTACAGGTCCTTCAGGCCAAGTGCCCTAGCTCTGAAAAGAGCCTTTGGGATTTCCGTGGTGCTAGACATTCCTGAGGCACTTGCTCCTGGTGTAGTGGAGGGTGCTCTGCACGTGGTCCTGGCTCCTGTGAGGGCTTCCGTGCTGCCTCATAATACAGCAGATAAGATCAAACAGGAAGAGGACAAGTGTAATGATAACCCAAGAGATGTCCTGACTTTGTAACAACCCTCTCTAGAGAGAACTAACACTCTCTAGTGATAGGTAAGTCACTAAAATCGCTGCCCTTCATGATGTGCCCACATCAGCTGCATTGGGGGATCACACTTCAACATGATTTTGGGTGGGTAAAAACAAATCATATCCAAACCATAGCATCCTGGGTCACCTCCTTACGCTTTTGGCCAGTGACTGTGGCTCAGAGACTGTAATTCCGTCATTGGCTTAGCCAGTGGAAACAGGAGGGTGAACAAAAGTTCTCTGAAAAGGAATTTGGAGGACAGGATACCTTGTTGTGCCAGTGAACACTTGGCAATGCTGGGAGAGGCTGCCTTGGGTGTGAAACCAATTGCATTGAAGGGAGTGGTAGGGTTTAATAGTGAATGTTCCCTCCGAACTTCCTAATAAAGCACATTTATGCAAACAAAGGATTGAAATTGCCAAGTTCTGATTGGCTGGCACAGCTGAGCCCTGATCTGGTCAATGCCGCTGAGCCCTGATTGGTTGATAAGACCCTAGCTCTGATTGAATGGTCTGGTGTCCTCTGGCAAAGCCTCAAAGTCAAAAGAGTGCTTGTCCAGTTATGTTACATGGACTCAGGGAGAAAAGGGCATATTTAAGCCTCCATGTTCAAACACTATCTGTAAGCTTTGGGGAAAGTATAAGAACAAGCCAGACATGAATTATGAAGCTAGGGGATGAGCTTTGAGATCCTACTACCATAGGGAAATTTTTGCAAAGGCTGAAGGACAGAAGCTTGTATATCACTGCAAGGATATGCCCTCAAACAGAGTGGTCATAGATGATGACAAATGCCAGACCTGTAATGAAGGTTCAGCAGGAGTTTCTGATGCAAGTCATTAGAATGAATGTCACTGTCTGCAGAAAGTGTCCTGAAAGCAGCAACTTCTGTCTGTGCTGGAAATAACTCATCTTCTATAAACTGCTCCAGAGCAGAGAAGGGTGTAGCTGGAGTTGTAAATATTGTTCACAACTGGTCACCATGCTTCCTCCAGGTCTCCTACTACTACCAAATCTGTATCAGCAACAGTAACAGCTCCAAGGACAGTATGTGGGGGCAATGCAAGTACCTGCTGTGCATGACATCAGAAAATTTCAACTATAGCAGTTGAATCAGTTAATGCAGGTGCATCATTAAAAACCATCTCTAGTCCAACAGCAGCAGCGTCGCCAAATGTAATAATTAAGGCAAACCCTACTAGGATGCCAGCTTCTACTGCAAACGGAGACAAAATCATCATCCAGGCCTGCCAAACTCATTACCATCCTAGCTACACATTTCAGTCTGCACACTGAAAATAGCAGACAAAGCCAAGTCTGACTAAATCATTAACATTGTTGGAAATCCCCTGGCTGTGAGAGCACTTACCACTGTTTCAATAGTGCATGGTACACCTGTAATGATATTATCACTGCCTACTTAACAGGCATCTGGCCAGACTCTTCCTGGAGTTATCAGTGCAGTCATAAAAGGTTAAATCAGAAGCAGTGGAAAACCAGTAGAAACATGATGTGGAAACTGCAGCTGGTAGAGAAGAACCAGCAGGATGAAATAAGACAGTCACCCAAGTAGTGGTTGTCAGTGAGCCTTCTGCTATTGTCCTTCAAGTAACTAACTATAAGAACAGAAGGACTAGTGACATGTGAGAAATAAAATGACAGCCCCACCATGGACTTTGGACTATGAGTGATAGTACTGACATAAGCACTTGCAAGGGAAGTCATCAAAAAAGCCAAAGAAGACTTTAAAACATTTTAATACATATAAGAAAACGATCAAACCTCTTGAAATAAATTCCCTATCCCATGTATCAGTGGAAATGAACTAAACGCATTGAGATGCTGACAGAAATCTCCCTTTTACAGTAGGAAAACTGAACCCGTCAATAAGAAAAAGGATTGAAAGGGACCAGGCAGCACACTACTATCTCAAGTTATGGTAAGATTTGGAACACTGACATTCTGCAAGAGGTCATACAGTTTTCAGTGGGGGAGGGATTGGGATGGGTGATCTCACTGTTACATATGGCAACTTTTGATGCATTTTATATGCATATTAGCAATTATTACTGTGTTCTCACACTACTCACTTAACTTGTGCTATGTGAAGACTCTGCTAATACAGGTATTTTTTTAAAATCTCTACAAATACTTTATTTTTAGTAATTAAATTCGAATGATCTTACCACAAGATTCAAAATTAAAGTGGGCTTATGGATATTGCTTTGTTAATTTGGTGATGATTGGGACTTTCAAAGATGTTTTATTTAGGTTTCCTGTTAGAAAATCTAGAATGCACCATGATTTTAAGCTCCTTGTTAATTCTGTCAGTAATTAGTTGTCAAAAATGAAAATATTCATGAGTGACCAGAGATACAAATACAGAAAACCCAGTGAAAAACTGAAAGAGAAAATAAATGAACAGCAGAATTCTGTAGGAGTTCTATGCCAGTGCTACCTTATCTGATTTTCCTTATCATTCACCAAGAAGAACAGCGGAACTTCACAACCAAGGGGCTGCAGTTGGTGATGGTAACCTAGCGAATGACCTCAGTATCGTTAGGATCCAGTTCCATCATCTCAAAGCTGAGGTTGGGGTAATGCACTTCTCCATGTAGGTCCAGGCTGTCTATCTAAGGGTTTTACACATACTTAATTGCTAGAATTTCTTCTGCCACCCAGTTGTTCAGACCGTTTCTATAGGAGAGTTCAAACTTGATCAGAAGGTTTTTTTCTTCATCAATTTCCAATTTTATAGGCCACAAAGATAATGGGGGAGTTACCAACTTTTGTACTATGCATTTCCACCCAATACACGTATTTTAGAATGTGAATTGAATAATGGATCCAAAAATTTCAGAAACAGGAAAAGAAAGAAAAAGAAAAGAAAAGAAAAAGAAAAAGAAAAAATCTACTTCAAATGAAAAAATATATATCATATACACCTTAAGTTCATGTAAACCAAAGGCCTGAGACTAATTTTCAGAGTTTTTTTCTTGAAATGAGCTAATGGCTTGTTTGTGTAAAGCTTTTCCATTAAAACAAAAAAAAAATTTAAAAATCTTCTGCGTCACACAGTATCGTTGCAGAATTCACATGTAACATTTTATATGGTAGTTAAAGTCAATTAGCTCCCTAATTGTGGACAAATTAACAGATCATTCCTGTCCTTTTGCTATAACATATCTGTGCCACCCATGTAGCCCTGGCATCTGTGCAGACACATCAGCTTCAGTTATATTGTCACTTGGAAGTTCTAGGCTCAGCATGAGTTTTTGTCAGGTAGCTGAGAGTTTTCTTTCTTTTCTTTTTACTTAGTTGAATTTTAAGAGGGAAAGTACCAGTGTTCAGATTTGAACTACCATAGTTTGTATTTTCAACAAACTATTTGAAGTATATTGTGTTTCACTTGGCTCTTGTTTCGACGTGTATCCAAGTAGGATTCTTGAAATATAGAAATGAAATTTGTAAATAAATGAATGGCTGGTAAGTTTCCAAACTTAAGGAGAGAAATGATTCACTAAACTTAGGAAGCACACCTGGACACATCATAGTAAAGCTACAGAATAATGATAAACAAAGATTATAATAGCATAAAATAGATACATTCATTGCCTATAAAGGAATACAAAATAGACAACAGACATCTATACATCCACAAATGGAGGCCAATAACAAGTGCTAGAGAAATAGCTGACATGTTAGAGTTGGATTTCTAGCCGAACATCATTTAAGAAGTAAGCTGTGACAGACATGCAGGTGGACTGCCCAAACTGCCTTCAATGACATATTTGTCACTTCAGCTGCTGGGACAGCAATCAGCTGCCAGTCATCAGCCATCAGTTCCTTCAGGTATGATCTGAGCTTCAGGAACTGCCTTGCCCAAGGTCATGCACTTGCAGAGATGGACCATATTCAAGGACTGATCCAGGAGGAGGCGTAAATGACTGGTTTGCTCTGCCCAAGTTGGAATAACTCTGATTGGCCATTTTACCTTCAAAGCTTCCCCTTGGGATCCGAAGAAGTTTTGGTTGGGCCTGCAATGTGGATGCCCTTCACTCTGTGCCCACTCCTGCCTCCCTCCCTTCCATTCATCAGGGGTTAATTCTAAGTACATGTCATGCACACTAAAATCCATCTCAGAGTCTACTTCCAGATAGATCCCAATCTGAAAAAGACATTTCTAAATAGAAAAGTAGCAGCATTTACACCAGTGGACTTCACCTTCAAAGAATGCAGGAAGAACATATTTTAGGCAGATGGTAAGTGATCACAGAAATATAATGTGATATGCAAGAAGGAATGATAATGGGCTACATTAACAAGCATGAGTAACAAAAAGTTAGTGAATGACTGTGTAGAACCGTTCTCATACTGACAAAGCTTATTTTGGTGACTAAAGAAACTAGATAAGACTAAATAAAGCTATTATGCATCACTCAGATGATGGGAAAATCCAATGACAACACCTCACGCCCCTGGAAACATATTTGAATGACAAGGAGCCAACTCTTAAAAATGGATCACAGGTGGCTAACTGGGCCTAAATTCAAATGGAGCCAAGCAGCCATTTGCTGACTAGAGGTCACACATGTACTCTGAGTTCCCAGAAAACTCACACCTCTGTTCAACTTTGAGGCTTCCAGAGCACACCAGAACGAGCCAAGTCAGAGGTAGGGTCTATCAACCAATCAGGGCTCAGTGGCATTGACCAATCAGAGCTCAACTGTGCAGGCCAGTCAGTGCTTTCAATCCTTTGCATAAATGGGCTTTATTAGGAAGTTCAGAGGGAACGTTCACTGTTAAATACTACCACTTCCTTCAATGCAATTGGTTTCAAACCCAAGACAGCCTCTCCCAGCATTGCCAAGTGTTCACTGGCACAAGTGCTCTGTCCTCCAAATTCCTTTTCAGAGAACTTTTGTTCACACTCCTGTCTCCACTGGCTCAGCCAATGATGGAATTACAGTCTCTGAGCCACAGTCACTGTCCAAAAGTGTAAGGAGATGACCCAGGATGCTGTGGTTTGGATACGATTTGTTTGTCCCCACCTAAAATCATGTTGAAGTGTGATCCCCAATGCAGCTGATGTAGGCAGATCATGAGGGGCAGATCCCTCATGATTGGCTTGGTGCCATTCTTCTGGTAGTGACTTAGCTCTCACTCTGGAGAGACTGGATTCATTCTCTCAGGAATGCATTAGTGTCCTCCCCTCTAGAGAGGGTTGTTACAAAGCCAGGACACCTCTTGGGTTATCATTACACTTGTCCTCTTCCTGTTTGATCTTATCTGCTATATTACGAAGCAGCATAGAAGCCCTCACAGGAGCCAGGGGCCCTGCCCCTGTGCTTCCCAGCCTGCAGAACCATTTGCTAAATAAACTGCTTTTCCTTATAAATTACCCAGCCTCAAGCATTCTGTTATAGTGACACAAAATGGTCAAGACATAGGATGAACCAAGAAGATCCTATCTGGGCTGTTCCAGCTGGGGCATAGAGGAGGAGATTGATGTGTTTGTTTGTGTGGTGTTTGTTTGTTTGCATGTTTTAATGATGGCGATTTGAGAATATTAATTCACGGAATGTATGGATATGCCCCTTGCCTCCTGCATCCAATCAAGAGCAGGATTTGATTTCTACAATTTCAAGTAGGATTTGTGTACCCCAATTTGTAGAAAGGACTGTTCAGAAGTTTATGTGTGTGTGTCTACCTCACTGGTTTTCTTATCATATTATATACTTTTAGGTAAAAAAGACTTTATTTCCCATCATAATCTGGGACCATTTTACTAACTTCGTTGTATGACCAGGAGGATTTGCTTCACCTGAGCGGTCTGACCTTGCCATGACTGGCCATTTTGAATGACACATCATTGGCATGCTGCATTACTTCCATTACACTTAATACTCAAGTTCTTAAGTCCTGCCTTCGGTTCAATTGCTACAACTTATTCTGAGGTAGACATATTTAAGAAATGTTTTGTAAGTAATATAAGTCATTTGAATGTTGAAATGTTTCCATTTTACTGATATATTTTTACTTTCTAGGGAGGTTGCATTGAGAATTAATTTTGTAAAGAATTCAGGGATTTGAATAATACAGTAGCTGTTATGTCTATTTGCCAATTTTAACATTTAGGGCATTTTGTTAAAAAGCATCTAAGTGTTGTTAAGAATGAAGTTTTAATCTTGGTAAATGTTGAATGTTCCTATATTGTTTTTAATCAAAGCTCCTTCCTTTTGTGTTGTCTGCTTGGAGACTGTGGTTTGGTCATTGTTTCTTATCCCCATTCACTGAAGGGGTTGATCGAGAACTGAAGACAGCCACGTCCTTTTATGCTCAGGAGCCCTCGGCTGCTATGCCAGAGAGTTCCTGCTCAAGCCAGGGTGGCTTAGCCCAGGATGAAAGTAGATTCTGAGATGGGTGAGAAATGAGTACACGTAGCCATAGTCATTCCTCTGGCATAATGGACTTGGGCTCTGGAGATCAGGCTCTCTTCAAGAAGCACAAGCTGAAATTGCCTCTTTGGGAGTTTTCAGTGATACCCTTCAAAGTGATCATGGTGTAGCAAGGATCAGCTGGGGGGGGATGGGGGACAGATGAGCTTTCTGTCCTGTGGGGCATCTATCTGTGTAACTTTCTCTCAGGGAGACAAGGAGGCAGGATGTTTAGGTCAGCCAATGCCCACTGTGACTGTTTGATAGGATGCCAAGCAACAGGACCATCCAATCACCTTGCAGGCTGGGCTGCTTGTCACTTCATCCAATCAGACCTCAAGTTGGCCTGTGACATCAGCCATGCAGCGACTACAAAAGGCCCTCACACTGGTGATCAACAGTCATTGTCTGTACCTCCCATCCACTGGCAGCTGCTTCCAAGATGGCTGAGCCCTTCCTCTGAGATGACTTCCAACGAAGGCCTGAGCACTAAGGAGCCCAAAGTGGCTGATGCCATGACAGCTCACAAGCAGAAGAAGCACAGTGCCATTGCCACAACCACCAGGGGGACAGCTTTGCCGCCTATTACCCTCAGGCACTGAAGCAGGTTCACCGAGGGCCTCAGCCTTTCCTGAGAGGCAGTGGATGTCATAGATTTGTTCGTTCATGACATCTTGGAGTGCATAGCCACCAAGGCCAGCCACCTGGCCCACTACACCAACCACATGACCATCGCCTCCCGCAAGATGCAGACCACCATTCTCCTGATGCTCGCAGCAGAGATGGGCAAGCATGCCCAAGTCCAGGGCCTCCAAGGCTGTGCTCCGCTATGCCAGGAGCAAGTGAGCTGCCTCAGCAGCACCTGAGCACTGAAACCCAAAGGCTCATTTCAGAGCCACCACACTTGGCTTAAAAGACGTGTAGCCCACCAAGGGAGGGGCCTGCTGGAGGGTGGGAATGCGTGGTGCCCTTCCAATTTGGGGGCTGTGTGTGGGGGAGGATAACAGGTGGCCTGTAGCGTCCTGACGATTTTTCATGCATTCTTTCCCCCAAGAATTAAACATTATCAACTCTGCTTCAGTCTATATATGTGGTGCAGTTTTTCCATGGAAAATAATTCATTCCATTTAGTGATTTTTCATTTAATCTCTTTACTACATACATGGTCATTTCTGTCAGTTACATTTCTAAATTACCCTTTAGTAGGATCAGTCATGTCACAATTGTTTTCATAATAAAGTCATTCAACTTGTTCTCTATCAGTCCTCCACACTTATACAGTATAATTATCCAGAGGGTTTTTTTTTTTTTTTTTGCATTGAATGCAAAATATAAAGTAACAAAAGCACATATGAGAATCACGAAATTCCCAATCGAACTTTTCAACTTATCTTAGGGTAATAGTTTATATTTATCAGGAAGACAGAAACACAGAAATAGGTAAATCAAGTTTTCAAGAAACAATTTCTGTTCAAAGCAACCATTTCTTTTACATGCATTTAGAGTCTCAAATTACTATTCTGTTCATTCACGTTTGTCCAGTTCTTGACTTTTCAAGCCTGTGATCTTTCATTGTTTAGAATTAAAATGTAAGGTGTGCAATTATGCATGGATGATGGGACAGTCCAATGATAACAGCCCGAGTCCCAGTCTTAGCTAGCTGAGCCAATGAGAGACCTGCAGCCTCTAAACCACAGCCATTGGCCCAAAATGTAGGACAGTTGCTGGGGCTAAAGCATTAAGATCTTCCTTGTGCAATTCAGCCTTGAGTTTGATGATATACAGATTCAATTATTTGACTATGACTGTTAACTTGCTTGTTTTTAATCATGGTGATTTAAGGACATGAATCCAGAGCTGGGAACAAGACATGCGTCTTGCCTCTTGCATCAAATCAAAACAGGAGAAAGGTAGGCAATTAAGAAAATTAGGGCTCATCATCAATGGCCATTAGAGAAATGCAAATCAAAACCACGAGATATTATCTCAGGCCAGTAAGAATGGCGATCATTAAAAAATCTGGAGACAACAGATGCTGGAGAAGATGTGGAGAAATAGGGACATTTTTACACTGTTGGTGGGAGTGTAAATTAGTTCAACCATTATGGAAGACAATGTGGCGATTCCTCAAGGATCTAGAAATAGAAATACCATTTGAACCAGCAATCCCATTACTGGATATATACCCAAAGGATTATAAATCATTCTATTATAAAGACACATGCACATGTATGTTCATTGTGGCACTGTTTACAATAGCAAAGACTTGGAACCAACCCAAATGCCCATCGATGATAGATTGGATAAGAAAATGTGGCACATATACACTATGGAATATTATGCAGCCATAAAAAAGGATGAGTTCATGTCCTTTGCAGGGACATGGATGAAACTGGAAAACATCATTCTCAGCAAACTGACACAAGAACAGAAAACCAAGCACCACATGTTCTCACTCATAAGTGGGTGTTGAACAATGAGAACACATGGACACAGCGAGGGGAACATCACACACTGGGGCCTGTTGGGGGTGGGGAGGCTGGGGAGGGATAGCAGTGGGTGGGGGATTGGGGAGGGATTACATTAGGAGAAATACCTAATGTAGGCGACGGAGGGATGGAGGCAACAAACCACCATGGCATGTGTATACCTATGTAACAATCCTGCACGATGTGCACATGTACCCCAGAACTTAAAGTATGATTTAAAAAAAAAGGAAAAGAAGAAAACAAAAAAAGAAAATTAGGATGACTGCTTTTTGCTCAAGCAACTAGAATGTTATTATTTATTTTAATGTTTACTAATTTCCGTTGTGTTTTCTTCTTGTCCCTAATACTTTTGATTGATTTATTATTATATACATGTATTGCTTTATCTCAAAGCAATTGGAGATTCTCTATTTTTTAAAAATTGATTTCTAGTTTTTACCTCTGTGGAAAGGAAATATACTCTGTGAATCTATTCTTGAAATGTGTTGATTTGCTCCAAAGCCCAATATTTCATCAGTTTTCTTAAATGTTCTGCTCACTGTTTAAAAATAAATTTAAATAACCCTTATTTAGTAATAATTTATATTTATCAGGAAGACAGAAACACAGAAATAGGAAAACCAAGTTTTCAAGAAACAACTTCTGTTTCAAGCAACAATTTCTGTCTCAATCAACCATTTCTTTTTACGTGCTTTTAGAATCTCAAATGACTATTCTGTTTCATTCACATTTGTCCAATTCTTGTGTTTTCAAGCTTGTAATCTTTCATTGTTTAGAATTAAAATGTAAGGCTTAGAATTAAAATATAAGGATGTAGGAAGCTGTAAATGATGTTTTGAAAAAAAGTTATCTTTAAAATAATTTGTAAGAGAGCAACTTTATTAGAGTGAATAGTTGGAAATCCACAGAGACACAGCCTTTGGTGTAAAAGAAAGATGTGTTCCAAAGAACAAAGGAAGAATTCAAGTCTCATAGAAAAATTTCCTTCCTAGGTTCCCCTGTCTTGTAGGTTTGTGCAAAATGAAGGATTCTAACTCATTTAGTTTTGATGGCTGATAGAACTGAGCCCTGATTAGTTGAGACAATTGAGCCCTGATTGGTTGAGGCTGGTGAGCCCTAATTCGTTGGTTCAAGTAAGCCCTGGAAGTCTAACAGTTTAGTCTGTTATTAGTTTCTTACCTTTGTGTGTGTTTGTCCCTGTGTGTGTGTGTGTTTGATGAGAGCACATGAAGTCTATTCTCTTAGCAAATTTTTAATATACAATACAATATTATTAACTATAGTTCTACTGTGGTAGAAATGGCTAAACTTATTTATCCTGCAAAACTACAAATTTGCACTCTTTAATCTACATCTCCCCATTTCCTGCCACCCTCCTCCACCCCTGCTAACCACGCTTCTACTCTATTTCTGTGTGTTTGACATTTTTTCCTAGATTTTACATATAAGTGATATCTCACAGTATTTTTCTTTCTGTGATTGGCTTAATTCACTTAGCAGGTTTATCCTCCAGGTTCATCCATATCATCATAATGGAATTATACCCTTCTTTTCTAAGGTGGAATAATATCTTAATCTGTGTGTATATATATCTATGTCTATATACAGATACAGATATCAAATCATCCATCTATGAACACTTAGGTTGCTATTGTGAATAAAGCTGCAATGAACATGGCAGTACAGATATGTCCTGAAAAGATATACAAAGCCACGCAGGTAATTTGAATGGGTAAAGTGGACCAGACCTATTTTACTCCCTTCTAGGATTGGCAACATGTTGGAGTACAAGTGAAACATTTATAAAGATTTGAGTAATGATTTTATTAGCTCTGTTTGTATGATGAATGATTCTCCTGCACTGCTTCCCCACCTCTAACCACAAAATATCACCAGCATCCATTGGAATGCACATATTATCCTAATCACTGGGTTGTGACCAGTCTAGGTGCTCCAATAATCGTATTTCCTTTCTTTGACTTCAGAAGAGAAACCAGTAGCCCATGTGATTTTTGGGAAAAGGGGTTTGAACAGAAATTTGGAGATGAAGAGTGGGCTATGGGTTAAATGTGTAATATAATGCAGTATGTCCCAAAGTGTGGTATACATGCCTTTTCAGGTAGATGACATGGTTTTAAGTGTTACACAGATTTTTGAAGAATTTTTTTTTTTTTTCAGGCCTCAGAACAAGGCTGCTTTATTGGACGCTATTCTGACATCACTTTCCAGACTATCTCGCGGTCTTGGGAACAGACATGAGAGGCAGGGGAGGGGGAATCTTCCTGGGACTGTGGGCAGTGGCTGGTGGAATGGAGGGGTGGGAGGCAGCTCAATTGCGGGTGCTCCTGCGACTGGTGGATGTGGTCCGGATGGAATAAGCCTTCAGGGGCCCAGGACCCGCACTGCTGGAGAAGCTCAGGGCATTGCTGCCCATGGTTCCCCCGAAGCTCAGCCCAATGCCACCACCACTGCCACTGCCACTGCCACTGCCACTGCCTCCAGTGGAATTCACCACAGAGATATTCACGGCTCCCACGCCATCTCCGGCCAACCGGCTCTCCTCGCCTTCCAGCAGCTTGCGGGTAGGTGGCGATCTCGATGTCCAGTGCCAGCTTGACACTCATCAGCTCCTGGTACTCACGCAGCTGCCGTGCCATGTCCTGCTTGGCCCGCTGCAGGGCAGCCTCCAGCTCCTCCTGCTTGGCACGAGCATCCTTGAGTGCCAGCTCCCCGCGCTCCTCAGCCTCAGCAATGGCAGCCTCCAACTTGGCACGCTGGTTCTTGATAGCGTCGATCTCAGCCTGTAGCCTCTGGATGGCCCGGTTCATCTCTGCAATCTCGTTCCGGGTATTCCGGAGGTCGTCCCCATGCTTCCCGGCCTGAGCCTGGAGGGTCTCAAACTTGGTCTGGTACCAGGCCTCAGCCTCAGCCTGGCTGCATTTGGCCATCTCCTCATACTGAGCCTTGGCCTCAGCGATGATGCCGTCCAGGTCCAAGGAGCGACTGTTGTCCATGGACAGCACCACAGACGTGTCCGAGATCTGGTACTGCAGCTCTGTCAACTCCGTCTCATGGAGGGTCCTAAGGAAGTTGATCTCATCATTCAGGGCGACCACCTTGGCCTCCAGCTCCACCTTGCTCATGTAGGCAGCATCCACATCCTTCTTCAGCACCACAAACTCGTTCTCAGCAGCCGTGCGGCGGTTAATTTCATCTTCATACTTATTCTTGAAGTCCTCCACCACATCCTTCATGCTTCGCAGCTCTGCCTCCAGGCGGCCCCATCCACCTGCAGCGCCTCAAGCTGCCCCCTAAGGCCAGCAATCTGGGCCTCAAAGATGTCTGGGGAGGCGGCTGCTCTTGGCTGACTTCTGCTCCTGCAGCAGCGCCCACTTGGTCTTCAGCAGCTTGTTCTGCTGCTCCAGAAAACGCACCTTGTCGATGAAGGAGGCGAACTTGTTGTTGAGGGTCTTAATCTGCTCGCGCTCCTCCTGGCGCACCCGCTGGAGGGAGGGGTCGGTGTCCAGCCACAGCGGGGCCAGCAGATTCTGGTTGATGGTGACCTCGCGGATGCCGGCGCCCACCGGGCCCCCACAGGCGGAGCGCATGGCCACGCGCGGCCGCCAGGCGCCCAGGCCGTACAGGCTGCTGCTGCCGAAGCCGCCGGGGCGCACTGAGCTCAGGCGCACCTGGGCGCTGCGGCCGGAGAAGCCGGCGGAGCGCGAGCTGAACAGCGGGGAGCTGAAGTGGAGGGACATGGTGGCTGGGCCGGGCTGGACCTAGCGGCGAGAGAGGAGGAGCGCGCACTCGCTCAAGAATTTTTTTTTTGTATAAATATAAGGGATACAATTGCAGTTTTGTTACATGGATATATTGCACAGTGGTGAAGTCTGAGCCTTCAGTGTAACCATCACCTAGATGGTGTACATTGTACCCATTAAGCAATTTCTGATCCCTCACCCTCCTCCCACCCTTCCAAATCTCCAATGTTTA
The DNA here is from genome assembly GCA_036589455.1 of Ateles fusciceps. Classification (NCBI taxonomy): domain Eukaryota; kingdom Metazoa; phylum Chordata; class Mammalia; order Primates; family Atelidae; genus Ateles; species Ateles fusciceps. The sequence continues at coordinate 110,578 of JAZHEH010003420.1, forward strand.
TTATTTCACACTCTGTGTCCATGGAGGTACACAGATGTTTAAAAACAGTTTATTGTGGCACTGTTCACAATGGCAAAGACTTGGAACCAACCCAAATGCCCATCAATGATAGACTGGATAAAGAAAATGTGGCACATATACACCATGGAATACTATGCAGCCATAAAAAAGGATAAGTTCATGTCCTTTGCAGGGACATGGATGAAGCTGGAAACCATCATTCTCAGCAAACTAACACAAGAACAGAAAACCAAACACCACATGCTCTCACTGACAGCGGGGAGTTGGACAATGAGATCTCATGAACACAGGGAGGGGAACATCACATACTTGGACCTGTCAAGGGGTTGGGGTGGGGGGGAGGGATAGCATTATAAAAAATACCTAATGTAGATAACGGGTCGATGGGTGTGGCAAACCACCACGGCACATGTATACCTGTGTAACAAACCTGCATATTCTGCACATGTACCCCAGAACTTAAAGTATTTTAAAAAGTATCCTAAATTTGGGTTAAATAATAAATAAAAAAGACATTTCATGTATAGTAGTGTAAAAAAGTGTCATGCAGTTTAGTGTGAATTGAGAATATGTAAATAACATGTTATCTGAGAATCCATAGATATTATTGCTTGCAAAATACAAAAACATTATTTAAAATCAGTTAATTAAAATAGCTTTATTAAATAAATAATTGTATAGTTGATATGCACATATGACAAAAAAGGATCAAACCGTTAGTGGAATGATTAGTTAACATGCTGTCAAAATGCCTAGGAATCAGACAAACCTGGTTCAAACCTCACCCACCACTTACTAGCCATGTGACTTTAAGCAAAAAATAAGAATAATAACAGTACCTGCTTCACTGGGTTGTTGTTAAGCTTAAGTGAGGGGCATTACAGTGTAGTGATGGGGTGCACAAAATCTAAAGCCAGATGCCCTGGTTTCAAATCCATGCTCTACCACTTACCAGCTAAGTGATGTTAAGCAACTTAAGCTTCATGTGCCTTAATTTCCCCCATCTGTAAGTGGGCTTATTATGAGGGTTGTATGAGTTAATACCTTTGGAGTGCTTAGGAATATTCTAGTATATATTAAGTGTTCCTTGGAAGCAATCCTAGTGTAAGCATTATAGGTTTGTTAGATTAAAAATAAGCATATAGGCTGAAAAGTGGCTGACCCCTATAATCCCAGTATTTTGGGAGGTCAAGGTGGGAGGATTGCTTGAGCCCAGGAGTTCAAGGTTGGCCTGGGCAACATAGCAAGACCCTGTCTTTTAAAAGTAGCCAGATGTGGTAGTGCAGACTTGTAGTCATGGCTACTCAGGAAACTGAGGCAGGGTGACTGCTTGAGCACAGGAGTTTGAGGCTCCAGTAAGCCATGATTGTGCCACTGTACTCCAGCCTGGGTGATAGAGTGAGACCCTGTCTCAAGAAAGGAATAAAAATGAAAAATAAATGTCTATACAATTCCCAAAATTTAGTAAGTTCTCATGAAATGTAACCCATTGATGTTGCTTTGTATTTCCAACACTGGAAAGAAATAAGTATGCAATCAGCATTTGATTAAGAGGCAGCATTTAATTGCTCAGCATACACAGAGAGCTGGCAAATTCCAGCACCTCTCTGCAGTAAGAACTAAAAACAGGCCTCATGGAAGCTGAGTCTCCTTGAAGGACTGTCAGGAGTGGGGTTAGAGAGAATCTCCAAGTTATTTTTCTGTATCCTGCTAAGATAAGTGTGGGCCATTTCAGTTTACAGATGAGGAAACTAGGTCTCAGAGAAATTAAGCAAACTGCCAAGGGACATGTCCTTTGTAGGGTCATGGATGAATCTGAAAACCATCATTCTCAGCAAACTGACACAAGAACAGAAAATCAAACATTGCATGTTCTCACTCATAAGTAGGTGTTGAACAATGAGAACACGTGGACACAGGGATGGGAGAATCACACACTGGGGTCTGTTTGGGGGGGGCTAGGGGAGGGACAGTGGGGAGTGGGAAGGTTGGGGAGGCGGTTGTGTCTAAAGACATGCCCATAGCTACACAGATAGGAGAACTTCCAGCCCATTCAGATAAAAACTACACAAACTTCCAACCCACGCAGATAAAGAAATAGGGCCTGATATAGAAATGCCTTTGTCCTTTATATAATCAACAGGCTCCCGGGAAAATATTTCTTCTTTTTTTTGGGCATGAACATGGTGAGTTCCAGTAAACACTTTCCTTTCCTTTTTGAACTGTGGAACCTGGCCTCTACGAATCATCACTTCAATTGCTGATAGGTCCTGGGCCAAACTGAGTAGCTCCTGTGAATCATTACTTCAACTCCTAATTGGTCCCAGGCCGAGATTCCAGGCCAAACTGAATCATGCTTTCTCCAAGACAGCACACAGACTAAACACATTCCTTCCCCTGCCCAATCCATAAAAACCCAGACCCCAGTCTCATAGTGAACAACTTATATGCTCCCCCATCTCCACTATGGAGAACTTATTTCTTTCACCTACTAAACTTTCACTCCTACCTGACTCTTGGGCCACACTCCTTAATTTTCTTAGATGTGAGACACAAAACTTCAGAAACTATTTCAAACAACAAAAGACTACTACATATTTTAATACAATGACAAGACTACAACATATTTTGGTGCATTGGCTGGGAAAGAAAAGGGATTCATCTAAAGGGTAAGTAAGAGTGGACATTTAACTCTTTACTTTCATCTTGGAGGCTTGTCCTCAGTTTTTTTCTCTCAAGAAAAGTCAGCCAGTGCCTCTCTCTCAATAAAAACAAAACAAAACAAAACACTGGGTTCCTGTCAGCCAGTTAAAAAACTGATAGGGTGGCTTCCAGTCTTAAGACTCAGGGACAGACTTGTTGGAGAGAACTTTTTGTCAATCCCCATTGCTCTCAGCTGTTGGAAATGTTGGCTGTGTTCCAATCCAGTTTCCTTTCACACAGGGCTTAGCTGTCACATAGGGGTGGAGAGGAGGTCCTGTGGCAACTGAAGGTTTCTAGCCAAGGCTACAGCTTGGTGTTACCTGAAGGCCTCTGGACTAACTCCAGTCCTTGATACCCGATCAGGTGTTAGCGCCAGGACTTCCAGACTTTTCTATTGCATTTTACTCCTTTCTTTTCTCGACTATCATGTCTCCTATCCCTTCTTTGTATACAATGATGTGGGTGTTTTCACAACCTGGGGATATAGTCTTGTTGGGTAAAGTCAGCCAGTGCCTAGTAATCAGAAACGCAATTCAATGAATTATCGTCTCTGTGGTTTCCTTGAAATGAGGAAATTCCAAGACCTGGATCTGGAGACCTATTCATCTCCCAATGATAATATTTAATGGGGTTAGATGAGGGGTTATTTCTCCCAGGACTATTATCCCCCCCCCCTTCATTTAAACTTTTTCTTTTCCCATGTGAATAGCCAACATTGTTCAACAGAACTAGACAGTCTTTCTATGAAACAAGTTAATTTTCTTCTACTGAGAGACATACTGCAGAGACAGCCTATCAAGCCCCAGACATCTCTTTTTAACTTTTGCCTAAAAAGAATTGAGTTAGAATTTTTACCTAACATTTCAGACCTTACAGCTCCACCCAGAGGAATGGGATTTTTCTCCTTGGGGAGCTTTGTAAACCCTTTGCCCCAAACCTCAAGTTCCCCAATTCTTTTCTCTCTACGTCCTTCTGTCATTGATCACGCCCATGCCCTATTTGTAGTTAAGAAAATTCTACTTTCAATAGCCGGGAGGAAGCCATCCTGGCAACACAGATTTTAGCCTTTATACTGTCCTTGTCAAAGAAACGCCAGCTATTCAATCCTTGTGTTCTCTTGAGGCAACCTGTTCTACATCCAACTGCATTGTAATTTAAACAAAAAAAAAAAAAAAAAGGATTTTACATTTAGAAGTCAATTGGTTCCATTCTCTGGAACTCCAGTGTTTCACTGGGACCATAACAAGGGAAGCCAGAGATAGTATTAAGATACTCTCTCCATTAAAGACTCTTGCCCAAATCCAACTACAACATAATCTCTCCCAGGCCCCTGGGGTACCCTGGAAGCCTTTTGGGCTGAGTGAGTCTAGAAAACCAGCACGGCAGAAAACTAGGTCCTTACACAGATCAACATGACTAGTGCTGCCAGTTAGGTCCTCCAGATACATGGGTGAAGATCACACTTGCATCCATGGGTGGAACCTATGTTGGTTATTGAGACCCAGAGGACAAGGGAGGGGAAGAGGAGAAGGAAGATGCCCTTTCTCTCTTTCTCTCCACCCTAAGTCACTCGGGAAGGGAAAGAGAAGACTACAGGATGTCTTTGTCTCCCTTATCTTGCTAGATGTATAACAAACCTTCTACAGTCTACGCTCCTCTCGAGTACATTCTGAAGCACTGGAATTCCTTTGACCCTGAGACTCAGAAGAAAAAACAAATTATATTCTATTATGCAAGGGCATGGTCATCTTACAAGACAGACAGGAGACCTGGGCGCCTCAGAAAACTAGATCTATCCAACTAGATCTTTTCTACAGACCGGAGGACAAATGATCCAAGTTTCCCTATATACAAACTTTATTTGCCCTGCAAGACAACCCAAATCTTTATAAGCATAGTAAAATTAACCCTGTCCTCTTAACAGCCATATCAGACAAGCCTACAATATATAATTCCCCAAAGTCAGAGAGACAAATACAACTTCTAGGTACCCTCCCTGACCCCCTTTTCCAGGGCCCCCAGTAGCCATATCATCAGCTCCTCCAGTTGTGCCACCCAGAAACCCCTAAATTCACTGTTATCTCTACAAGAAATGCCCAGCAGACATAGTACTACTAAGGTTCAAGTTTCCTTCTCATTACAGGACCTTAGACAAATAGAAGGGGACCAAGACAGGTTCTCTGATAACCATGATAGATATATAAAGGCTTTCCAAAATCCAACACAAGTGTTTAATCTTACATGGAGAGACAGTATACTACTCCTAAGCCAAACCCTAACTACTACCGAGAAACAGACAACCCTACAGACAACAGAAACATTCAGAGATGAACAACATGTCTCCTATAACAAGTCCAAAAATAATCCAGTCAAAAGGATAAAGAAGTGAAAAAGAGACAGGATCCCAATTCCCGATAGGAAGAGAAACAGTGCCCCTTGAAAACCCTAATTAAAGCCCTAGTGATTCCATAAATAAATGAAAGGAAAAAAGACACTTTCTAATGTACATATTAAAAGACACAAAAAACCAGAACCAAACATCATAATTACACTAAATTGTCTATGTTAAATCAAAAACCAGATAAAAATCCCTCAGCCTTTATGGAAAGGCTGAGAAAAGCTTTAATAAAACACATCTCCCTGTCTACAAATTCAGTGAAGAACAGATTTATTACTCAGAACAACCCCTGATATCATAAAGAAGTTACAGAAACAGACCCTGTCAAAAAATCTCTCTGATTTTTCTCACTCTTAAGTTAAAACTTTATAGTATATAAATTTCACTCTCCTCTGTGCCCCAACCAAAGAGGTCTCAAAAAACACTGAAACTCTTTTTCATTTCTTAACTGAAAGACAATATAGGGTTTCAAAATCTAAAATTCAACTCTGTCCAACTTCAGTAAAATACCTAGGTCTAGTCTTATCAGAAAGGACCAGAACACCAGGTGAGAAAAAAATTAAGCCCATTTCCTCCTTTCCCCTTTCCCAAAACTTAAAACAATTCAGGGGATTCTTAGACATTACTGGATTTTACAAACTATGGGTATGTGGGTATTGTGAAAGTAACTCACCCTTTATACCACCTCATAAAAAAATAAACCTTCAGACATATCTAAAACTCACTCCCTAAAACTCAAAAAAACTTAACCAGTTAAAAAAGCCTTACTTAAAACATCAGCCCTCAGTCTTCCAATAGGGAGGATATTTAATCTCTATGTATCAGAAAGTAACGTTTTAACTAAAACCAAAATCCAGCTCAACAACCAGTAGACTATTTAAACAACAGACTTGACTTGACTAAAAGATGGCCAACTTGCCTCCAAACAGTTATAACGGTGACTTACTGGTGCCAGAAGCCACCAACTTAAGAATAACTTACACAACACACAATATAACAGGACTTAAAAAGAAGTCTCTCTAACAATCACCTTCTCAAATATCAAACTTTATTACAAGAAGAAATCCACAGTCCAATTGAAAACTTGCCCTTGCCTAAACCGAGCCACTTTCTCCCAGAAGAAACTAGAGAACCTGAACATAATTGTGAACAGGTAATGGTACAAACTGATAGAGAAATGATAAGAAGTACTGTTTATATTATCTGTAAAGTTTTAATTAATAAGAAATATTTTCTTAAAAAACACTCAACTTAATTAAAAGTGGATATCCAAACTATAATATATTCAAAAGGCCTTTATGTTTTTTCTTCATAAATCTTGTTTTTCTGGAAAAGGTTTTTTTCTCAGTTGACTGAATGACTTTTCTCCACTCTGTCTTGCCACTCTTGGTACATACATGAAAGGCCCTAGATAACTTCTGATGGCCTAAGCCTCCTTGAGAAAACAGAAAAGTTACCACAGATCCCATTTTGAGAAAAATCTCTATTTTCCTCGTAGAAACCCTAGAATTAGAGACAGACAGATCCCTCTGAAAATCCGTTTTTGCCTTCCAACTATGCCCCAGAAGCTACATACTCTCCTAGCCCTACTCTTAAAAAGACTCCACCCCTGAGTAGCTGCTACACTGGAAAGATGACGGAGCAAGAGCAAAGAAAAATCCCTTTGGTTCCAGAAAATCTCCTGAAAAAGAGGAAGGCTTATCAAGCTCTCAAAGCCACTCAGACAAAGCAGGCACTTTTGGCAAAGAAGGAGCAGAGGAAAGGGAAGGGCCCAGGTTTAAGCAATTAGAATCATTCCTACATGATTCCTGGCAGCAGACACGTGACAAGGTGCGTGTTAGACGACTAGAAGTGAAGCCTCACGCCTTGGATTTGCCAGATAAACATTCTTTGGCCTTTGTCGTACGCATTGAAAGGATTGATGGTGTGAGTTTACTGGTGCAGAGAACCATTGCAAGACTTCGCCTAAAGAAAATTTTTAGTGGTGTCTTTGTAAAAGTCACCCCCCAGAACCTAAAAATGCTGCGTATAGTGGAACCTTATGTGACCTGGGGATTTCCAAATCTGAAGTCTGTCCAGGAACTCATTTTGAAACGTGAACAAGCCAGGGTCAAGAATAAGACCATCCCTCTGACAGACAACACTGTGATTGAGGAGCACCTGGGGAAATTTGGTGTCATTTGCTTGGAAGACCTCATTCATGCAGTTGCCTTCCCGGGGAAGCATTTCCAGGAGATTCTCATGGTTCTTGCGCCCTTTCCATCTCTCAGTGGCGTGTCATGCTACCAAAAATAGAGTGGGCTTCCTCAAGGAGATGGGCACACCTGGCTATCGGGGTGAACGCATCAATCAGCTCATCCGCCAGCTGAACTAGAACCAGGTGCCAAACTGCAATACATTTTTATCAATGAAGTGAAAGTATGTGTTTTTGGGTTTGGAAAATTTGTATCAAGTATCTTCAGAGATTATTTCCTGCTTTATCTTTAAAAACTGGAAAGGAAGGGTCAAAGAAAAGACAGTAGCTGGCCAGGCGCGGTGGCTCATGCCTGTAATTCCAGTACTTTGGGAGGCTGAGGAGGGCGGGTCACCTAAGGTCAGGAGTTCGAGACCAGCCTGACCAACATGGCGAAACCCTGTCTCTACTGAAAATACAAAAATTAGCAGGGCGTGGTGGCCCATGCCTGTAATCCCAGCTACTCGGGAGGCTGAGGCAGGAGAATCGCTTGAACCTGGGAGGCAGATGTTGCAGTGAGCCAAGATCACGCCATTGCACTCTAGCCTAGTCAACAAGAGCGAAACTCTGTCTCAAAACAAAAAAGAAAAGAAAAAAAACAGTAGCTTATGTTCATGGCAAGCACCTCTCATCACAGTCCAGTTCCAAGGAAAAATTCCAGCGTTGTCTACATTGGCTGCTGCCTCGTCTGAAATCAGTACATTCCGTGGAGGAAGGAGTCCTGCTTTGCTGCATCTCTTATCCTAGGGTTTAATGTTGGTAATTGAGTAACTCTAGTATTTGTACAAGGCTCCCTAAGACTCCTGCAGCAGTGGACAAGCCCAGGGACGTAATTGAATCTGGAGATTCCTGGGGCTTTATGAGAAAGACTTGAAATATACATAGGAGGAAAGGTCAAAAATAAATGTTTACTTGTTTCTGCAAAGAAAAATAAAAAAATAAAAAAAAGACTCCACCCTGAGTTCTGTCTTTTGAGCAGAGTGACAGTGTCCATTGTCAGCTCTGCATAGCAGAAGCTGAAGTTTAACAGTTGTCACAGACCAGTGGACAGTATTGGTTTCAGATTAGTGTAAGGGTAAGTGAATCAGGCCCAGGAATTTGGGAAAGTTATGTGAATTCAGGGTTCCATGGAACCAGTGGCTTTGCTTCAGATGGCAGAGTAAGGGATAAATTTTCCCCCTCAGGGATAGCTGTCATTCTGTCATGTAAAGCCATGATGCTGCTGGAGCTAGGCTGGCTGCATTCCTGAATTCACCTTTTCTATTTGAAAAGTGAGGTTTATTGAATTTTTCTTACCTTATTAGTCGAGTCTAAGTTGACTCACTCCAAAGTGGAAATATCAGTCAGGATAGTCACAAGGCCTCCTTGAGTCAGGTGTTCAATTTTGACAAGAGCCCAGTAGCAAGCTAATAGCTACTTTTCAAAAGAAGCATGTGAGGTAGCTTTATCAGGGGGAACAGTGAGTTCAAATCTCCAAGAGGTAAGAGGTTGCCTCTCTTTCCCAGATGGTCAGATTGGAAAAATAATCAGTCACAGAGATTTGTAGCTTAAAGGGGTCATTAGGGTTGTAAGGACCCAGACATAGAGAGCATGTCACAGCTTGATGAAAAGATTCCAATTCAGCCTTTTGGCTGGGCCCCACTCAAAGGATGCTGATTTGGAGGGTAGCTAATATGAAGGACCAAGTAGAATGCCCAAGAGAGACACATACTGTCTTTAATACCCACAGAATCAAAGAAGGTTTTCTCTTTGATCCCTGGGGACCTAAGAGAAAACAGTCAAGAGGAGCTCAACATTTAGACATGGCAACTCAATGTTTTTTGGTTTCTTGGATGAGGCCCTGGAACAGCAAAACAATATTAGATAAAAACTATAAAAATCTGAATAAAGTATGGACTTTATTTCAAAATAATGTATCAATATTGGTTCATTAATTGTGACAAATATATCATACTAGAGTAAGATGTTAAAATAGGGAAAACTGGGGTGCAGTCTATGGGAACTCTCTGTGCTATCTTCGGAATGTTTCTGAAAATATAAAACTTTTAAAATAAAAAGCTTATATTTTATTCTAACATACTTCATAATCTTTGCTAACAGTGATCCCTCTGCCTGAAATGTCCTTCCTATTATATTTGTCTATTAAAAATTCTACTTATCCTTCAGGGTCTCTCCATGAAGCTTTCTTTGATCTACAGTCAGACATTCAGACATTTTTGATTCCCCTCTTCTCAACCTCCAAAGCACTTTGCTTGTACCTTTCACATGCTAGTCATTACATTCTGCCTTCTACTATATTTTATGTGAGTCTCTTAGCTCTCCTATTGGCTTATAAGTTTCTGGACAGAAGAAGGGAGTGGATCTTTAATTCTGCAAACATTTATTTAATTTCTAGTACATGCCAAGCACTCTGTTAGGGCCTGAAGGCTACAAAGATGAGTGGGATTCTCCCTCCTCTTTAGGAACTCACAATCTGAAGGGGAAGAAAGAATGCATACTATTATACTATAAATCACACTCTGATAAGTGCTGTAGGAAACTAAGGTATTATGTGCCTTTCATGTACCGGGCAGTTTATATGCTTTCCTTTATTTAATCCTCACAACAACCTGCATGATAAGCATTACAATTCTGTTTATAAATGAGGAAGTTAAGTCTATGAGAGGCTAAATAACTTGCAGAATATTAGGGATTCAAACCCAGGTGTACTGATGTCCAAAGCCTATACCCTTTCCATTTTACCGTGATTTAACACAATGTCTGATATCTAGTAGGTGTTCAATAAATATCTGTTGAAAATTACTAAAACACTGGTATTCACTAGCCTCTAATTATACATATGAAATATACACAGTACCTGGAACAATTTAAATAAATGTAAACAAGAAGGTTACATTTTAGTCCCTACTTATTAATTCTCCACTGTAATTCTCAACTGATCCTTCACTATCCAATCTGGCCTTTTAATTTTTAATAACTTACCTTAAAGCCTAATAGCCTCCTTCATATAAATAACTCTGAATTGCTGAAGAGCTGTGATCACTTACATCATCAAATAATGGTTTTCCACAACTGTTCCCTTCAACAAAGCTCTGAAGGCTTGGTGAAGGCAACTGAAGAGCTATAAGCAGAAGTTAAGCATCCTTTCCTTTATTTTTATTCATTGGACACTCATCCAACAAATATTTATTTAATACCTCATGTATGACATATACTCTACTAACTGTCAGGAAAACAAAATTTGATTAACGGCATGCTTATCAAGCTGTTATCTGTAGCTAGTTTCTTTAGGCCTTAAAACTCTGGAGTAACAACTTCATTAGTCATTGAGGAAATGCAAATTAAATCTATGACTAGATACCACTACACATTCAATAAAATGCCTAAAATCAAAGACTGACAAAACCACGTGTTGGCAAGGAAGTGGAAAAACTGGAACTCTCATACACTGCACAAGGGAGTGAAAATTGGAAAAACCACTTTGAGTAACTGTTTGGCAGTATCTACTAAAGCTAAGAATGCACATATCCAGTGACCCAGCAATTCCATTCCTGAGTATATACCTAAAAGAAATGAGTGGATTTGCACACCAAAAGGCATGTGCAAGAAAGTTTATAGTCATATATATTCATGGTAACCCCAAAATGGAAACAATTCAACAATAGAATGGATAAATTAATGGTAGCATGTTCACACAATAAAATAGCAATAAGAATAACCAACTGCCATTCAGGGAGCAACACAAATCTCACAAAAATAACAGTAAGTGAAAGAAATCAAACACAAAAGAGTACATGGTATTTATTCCATTTACGGAAAGTCCAAAAACAGCCAAAACCAATCAACACTGTTAGAAATTAGGATTGTGTTGTCTATGGCCATACCACCCTGAACCACCCTGGAATGTGCCCAATCTCTATCTGATCTCAGAAGTTAAGCAGGGTCGGGCCTGGTTAGTACTTGGATGGAAGAAATGAGGATTGTGGCAACTATTAGATGAAGTAGTTAAGGCGCATGGGCACATTGGGAACTTCTAGGGTGCTGGTACTGTTCTTTTTCTTGATTTGGTGTTGATTACACAGGTATGTTCACTTCGTAAAAATGCAATTTGTATGTATGTCATACTTCGATAAAAAATAAAGCTTATAAACAGAACTCTGCAGCATATTCTATTCTTTTAGTAGTGTCTCCTAAACTTACCTGATTATAAGAATTGCTTGGTGCCCTTGTTTAAAATGTAAATTTCTAGTCTTGATCCCAGACCTGCTGAATCAGAATCTATGTGCATGGGGGAGTGCAGAGAATCATCATTGAAAAAGCAATCTTCTAAGTATATCCTTGGTATGAGGCAAGTTTTATAAACCTTGCTCTATAACATTCAAGAATGCTTTGGTTTGCTGAAACTTTCTCATTTGCTTCCCCAGTGCTGAGTTTTGATGTCTAATTACCCAGTACTTTGTAGGGATAAACTATCCAGAAGGTCCTTTAGGGAGCCTTAATTTCAATCTTCTTCTTTTAGAGTAGGAACAGAGACCCATGTTAATTTTTAACTTACCCAAGATTGTAATAAAAATGTCAAAAAGACATGAGGTGTGGCAAGAAGATACCTGAATATGGTTTTGTATTCAAAGTGATAAAAGATCCAATTTATGAAGAATGCACGTGACCCTGAAAATACCTATGGCAGAGACAGTAATGTCTTTCTCCAGTATATAAAGAAAGATCGGGGACTGGGGAGAGATTTTCAAATGCCTTGGGAAAGAAGTAATCAGAATGACCTATGAAACCAGGTGGTTAACATTAGTATGATAAAGGATTGGAAGCACTGATTGAGATAAATTCATACCATCAACCCAGTTCACACTAAACCAAAAATTAAAGATGCCCATAAAATTGATAGGATTTATGTGAAAGAAATAACAAAAGTTTTGCAAAGTGCACTGAAAGTTGTCATCATTTCCAATTATGATGTGGCAAGAATGTAAATTAAATTCTTACAAGATTGGGAACTTGGAAGCGGTTTATGTAAGCTGAGAAAATTCCTGCTTTTAGAGGAATTAGAAATAAGAGGAATGATTGATGGCATGTAAACCCTGTTTACCTCTGACCATGTCAGAGCAGGATGTGTGTGTCGGGGGGAAGGGTATTAATGTATGTTGAGGGGGTTGTTATGTAAAGAGTATTCTTAGAGAAAAAATAAAGCAAAAGACTGAAGAGAAAATAGATCTAGTCTTCTGTAGAAGCAGGTAATGAGAGATACTGGATGGCTACAGGTAAAGAAGGAAAGCATGAGTATGGCTCAAATAACATATTATCTACAGATCTCCTAGAGCTGTCTTCAAACTTTAGTGGGTATGAGCATCATCAAGACTCTTAGGAGTTTGTGAAAAATATTCTTATGCCCCTCCCCCAGGGATCCTGGTTTAGCAAGTCAATGCAGGGCACAGGAAACTGTATTTTAACAAAAACACTCCTCATACCCCCACCCCCGCACATGTATATCATGCCAAGGAGTTTCTGTTGCACACTAAAGTTCTCAAACTATTAATACTAAATCGTGCTATAGCCTGGGGAGGATGGTGAAACTATGACTAGTGAGAAATTTCCAATTGCCCCTGTATCCACTTCCCCCATATTCAAAGTCCTGGGAAGGAGCTAAACACCTAGGTCATGTGGCTGAACTTAGGTCATGTGCCTGTATCCTATCTGTTGGGAGCAGGCAGTAGGAATGTTTGGCTCCTCTTGGCCTCTGTAGTGAGAGGCAGGGCCTTTTTTTCCATCAAGATGTATGCAATGGACAAGTCCCTCAAATTGGAAAGGGGTTCATATATTATGCAACCATAAAAAGATATGCAGATATTTAACACAAGGAAACAATGTGAAAACTTAAACAAATTGTTGAAGAGAAGAAGATTCCCTAGGTTTGGTGGCCATTTTGGGATCAGTAAATATCCGTATTTTGAGATCAGTGGACCAACGATTGATATGAATTTAACGCTCAAAGACTCTGAGACTCAGAGAGGTTAGCGTGACTTGCTGAAGGTCACTTACTAGAAAGTAGCAGAATAAGATTAGTCAAACTCTATGGACGAAGGAGGATTTCAGCTGGACCACAAAGTAAAAGGAAAATTTGAAAACAGCAGAGAAGAATATGGTATTGGGGTGAGGAAGGAAATCCAGGGTTGGGGCACCTTATGAGTACAAGAATGAGGTAGGACTAACAAGGTGCATTCAGGGAAAACTGAACAGCTCAGTTTAGCTTGACTGGAAGACTTGTACAGTGAAGAAGCAGGGGGAGATAAAAATAGACAGGAGCCAGATCCTAGAGAGCCTTGGATGAATGTTTTAGGAAGAATAAACTGGTCAAAGTGTATCAGATTGCTTGAAATCTGGATGCAGGGGAACAACTAGAGTGGAAAAAAAAGGAAACAAACCCATATAGTGTATTGAAGCCAAAGCTCTAGAGTCAGAAGGTCCTTGGGCATGTTACTTAAACTCTCTTTGTCTCATTTTTGCAAATCTGTAAGATAGAGTTAATAGCAATATCTACCTCAGAAGGTTGTGGTGAGAATTAACAAATTAATAATGGATTTGAAGGCTAATGAGTGTATTAGTCAGGGTGGTAGCAAAAACACAATGGCACATTCATATTAGACAATTTAGGAAAATTTAATAAAAGGACTATTATGAAAGATGTGGGTAGGTGTAGGAAAATCACAAGGGTGAGTAGAGGACCCCAGATGAATAATGGTGAGGTTATTACTACTACTAGTCCTGTAAGGAGGGAGGAGAGGAAGTGGGCAAAGTTAGTTGATGGAAGGGGGAGATATTGAGAGAGTGATCTATTAAGTACTGTGAATTTAGCCATCCCACAGAGACCCTGAAGGGAGTGAGCTAGTGAATAAACACCTCGACCTCATTCACCTTCCTCTCGCAGACTCTCCTGCCAAGACTTCTCAAAGGTGGAACACAGGAAGCCAGGCTATAAGAAAGACCATTAATGATGTCAATTTCCCAGGGCACAAAGCATGAGGAAAGATCTGGAGAAGGATGAAGAGCAAAAGTGGAAGAGCAATAGGTAAGTATCTGATAATCAATGTGGTGATTGAGATTTTAGGCCCTGCCTCGGCCCCAAGCCTTCTTAGCTTGCTGGGGTGGGTCATCATGCCCTTTAGAACTTAGGAGATTCTGGGGGAGAGTGGATGCTTATATTTCTGTTGGTGACTTCTATCTGTGAGTTTCTACTTCCATCATGTTCTTATTACCTTCTCATGCCTTCTGGGTATGTGAGTCCCCTTTTGCACAGTGTCAGCCTCCCACTCACTCCTTGTTTCTTCCACTTCCCCATTTACTACAAGTAACTGTGTGCGCACAGATTTTATAGAAGGACAAAGTAGAGGTGAGTCCTCTCATACTTGTGGATTTGTTGTTCATGAATCGACTGCAGATCAAAAATACTCAAAAAATTACCTTTGTACTCAACATGTACAGACTTTTCTTGTAAATTATTCCCTAAACAATACAGTATAAAAACTATTTACATTATAACTACACTGTATTGGGTATTGTAAATCATCTAGAGGTGAGCACTAAAGTATACAAGAGGATATGCATAGGTAATGTACTAATGTTATGCCATTTTATATCAGGGACTTGAGCATCAACAGATTTTGATATCCACAGAAGGACCTGAAACCAATCCTCCACAATGCCAAGGGATGACTGGACTTGCAATGAAATGGTAAACAACTTGAAATTACATAGTGGGCATCTCTAACCTTAAAAGTCCCTTAGGCATTATACTAGGGCTTGAGTTTCCCCCGATGTTGCTCAATTCTCATTCTTTCTTTTTTAATCTTCTCCATATTTTTTCTCTTCTAGATTACAAATCCCCAGACCAAACCATTACTGCTAATTTCTCAAGCAGAGCAGTTTAGCTCTAGGTTTATTCCAAGCATGCCCCAAGGACAATCTTTGAGCAATCAAAATGACCCATTAAGGTGTTTAACTAAAACAAACACAGATTCTTCGCCTAGAGAGGGAAATGAATAGTTATTTAGCTCTTAAACTGACACTTTTATTTTCTACCCATTAGTTTGTGTTGCTTTTCAGGCATGAATTGATGAGCACCTGGTCTGATAGAGTTCTAAAAGGATTGAAAATAAAGGGACACATGTGAGGTACATTAGATGAGAAAAAAAACAAACCAACAAACCGTGATGACTATCTAGATGTGGATGAGAGCCCAAGAGAAGGAAGAGGGCCATCCGACAACAGGGTTTGCAGCCTGGGGTGATTGAGTCTTGATGCTTTAGGTTTAACTTTGCTGCAGCCTGCTGAGAGTTATGCCATCATTTTCTCCAACAAGTGATTAATTTGACCACCATGAAACATTATGCCAAATGTAGTATAAGTTGAAGTCAGATAGCTTGATGCCTCCAGCCTTGTTCTTTTTGCTTAGGATTGTCTTGGCTATGCAGGCTCTTTTTGGGTTCCATATGAAGTTTAAGGTGGGTTTATCAGTTCTGTGAAAGAGGTCAATGGTAGCCTGATGAACAGCAGCATTGAATCTATAAATTACTTTCGGCAAGTATTGCCATTTTCACAATATTTATTCTTCCTAACCATGAGCATGGAAAGTCTTTCCATCTGTTTGTGTCCTCTCTTACTTCCTTGAGCAGTGGTTTGTAGTTCTTGAAGAGGCCCTTCACGTCCTTTGTTAGTTGTATACCCTAGGTATTTTATTTTTTGTAGCAATTGTGAATGGAGAGCTTAGCTCATGATTTGGCTCTCTTGAAGTCTGTTATTGGTGTATAGGAATGCTTGTGATATTTGCACATTGATTTTGTCTATCCTGAGACTTTGCTGAAGTTGCTTATCATCTTAAGGAAATTTTGGGCTGAGAAGAGCACGGGGTCTTCTAAATATACAGTCAGGTTGTACTCCTGAATAGAGACAATTTTTACTCCTTCTTTTCCTTAATTGAATACCCCTTTATTTCTCTTTTCTTTCCTGATTGCTCTGGCTAAGAACTTCCAATACTATGTTGAAGGAGAATGGTGAGAGAGGGCACCCTTGTGTGGTGCCAAGTTTTGCAAAGGGAATGCTTCCAGTTTTTGCTCAATTCAGTATCATATTGGCTGTGGGTTTGTCATAAAATAGCTCTCATTATTTTGAGGATACATTCCATCAGTACCTAAGCTATTCAAGAGTTTTTGGCCTAAAGCGCTGTTCAGTTATGTCAGAGGCCTTCTCTGCATCCATTGAGATAATCATGCTGGTTTTTTTCTTTAGTTCTGTTTATGTGATGGACTACGTTGATAGATTTACATATATTGAAGCAGCCTTGTATTCCCGGGATGAAGCCTACTCATCGTGATGGATAGCTTTTTGATGTGCTGTTGCATTCGGTTTGCCAGTATTTTATTGAAGATTTTTGCATTGATGTTCATCATGGCTATTGGCCTAAAATTTTCTTTTTAGTTGTGTCTCTGCCAGATTTTGGTATCAGGATGATGTTGGTCTCATAAAATCAATTAGGGAGGATTCCCCTCCTTTAGTATTGTTTGGAATAGATTCAGAAGGAATGGTGTCAGCTCCTCTTTGTATCTCTGGTAGTGAACCCGTTTGGGCCTGGACTTTTTTTGGTTGGTAGGCTATTAATAGCTGCCTCAACTTCAAACCTTGTTATTGATCCATTCAGGGATTTAACTTCTTCCTGGTTTAGTCTTCGGAGGGTGTAAGTGTCAGGAATTTATCTGTTTTTTTCTGGATTTACTGGTTTATGTGCATAGAATTGTTTGTAGTAATCTCTGATGGTAGTTTGTATTTCTATGGATCGGTGGTGATATCCCCTTTATCATTTTTTGTTGCAACGATTCGATTCTCTCTCTCTTTTGTTTTTATTAGTCTAGCTAGCAGTCTATTTTGTTGATCTTTTCAAAAAAACAGCTTTTGGATTTATTGATTTTTTGAAGGGGTTTTTTGTGTCTCTATCTCTTCAGTTCTGCTCTGATTTTAATTATTTCTTGTCTTCTGCTAGCTTTTAATTTTGTTTGATCTTGCTCCTCTAGCTTTTTTTAATTGTGATGATAGGGTGTTGATTTTAGCATCTTTCCTTGCTTCTCATGTGGGCATTTAGTGCTATAAATTTCCCTCTAGACACTGCTTTAAATGTGGCCCAAGATTCTGGCACACTGTGTCTTCATTCTCATTGGGTTCGAAGAACATCTTTATTTCTGCCTTCCTTTCATTATTTATCCAGTAGTCATTGAGGAGCAGGTTATTCAGTTTCCATGTAGTCGTGTGGTTTTGAGTGAGTTTCTTAATCCGTGAGTTCTAATTTGATTGCACTCTTGGTCTGCCCGAGACTGGTTGTTATGATTTCTGTTCTTTTGCATTTGCTCAGGAGTGATTTACTTCCAATTATGTGGTCAATTTTAGAGCAAGTGTAATGTGGTGCTGAGAAGAATGTATGTTCCTGTGGATTTGGGGTGGAGAGTTCTGTAGATGTGTATTAGGTTCACTTGTTCCAGATCTGCCTTTGGAGTCCTGGATATCCTTGCTAATTTTCTGTCTTGTTAATCTGTCTGTAATATTCGACAGTGGGGTGTAAATTTCCCACTATTATTGTGTGGGAGTCTAAGTCTCTTCCCTAAGTCGTTAAGAACTTACTTTATATATCTGGGGCTCCTGCATCGAGTGCATATATATGTAGGATAGTTAGCTCCTCTCTGTTGTACTGATCCTTTTACCATCATGTAATGCCCTTCTTTGCCTCTTTTGATCTTTGTTGGTTTAAAGTCCATTTTATCAGAGATTAGGATTGCAATCCCT
Organism: Ateles fusciceps; assembly: GCA_036589455.1. NCBI lineage: Eukaryota > Metazoa > Chordata > Mammalia > Primates > Atelidae > Ateles > Ateles fusciceps. The sequence goes on from JAZHEH010003420.1 coordinate 128,769, forward strand.
GCTTTTTTTGCTCTCCATTTGCTTGGTAAATCTTCCTCCATCCCTTTATTTTGAGTCTGCGTGTGTCTTGTATGTGAGATGGGTCTTCTGAATACAGCACACTGATGGGTCTTGACTTTTATCCAATGTGTCAGTCTGTGTCTTTTGATTGGGGCATTTAGCCCATTTTACATTTAAGGTTAATATTGTTATGTGTAGAAGTTTAATCCTGCCATTTTGATACAAGGTGGTTGTTTTGCCCATTAGTTGATGCAGTTCTTAATTGTGTTGATGGTCTTTACCATTGATACATTTTGTAGTGGCTGGTACTAGTTGTTCCTTTCCATGTTTAGTGCCTTTTTCAGGAGCTCTTGTACGCAGGCCTGGTGGTGACGAAATCTCTCAGCAATTTGCTGTCTTTTATAAAAGATTTCATTTCTCCTTCACTTATGAAGCTTAGTTTGGCTGGATATGAAATTCTAGGTTGAAAGTTCTTTTTTTAAGGATGTTCAATATTGGCCCCCACTCTCTTCTGGCTTGTAGGGTTCTGCCAAGAGATCCGCTGTAAGTCTGATGGGCTTCCCTTTGTGGGTAAAACTGACCTTTCTCTCTGGGCTGCCCTTAGCATTTTTTCATTTATTTCAACCCTGGTGAATCTGGTGATCATGTGCCTTGGGGTTGCTCTTTCTTGAGGAATATCTTTATGGTGTTCTCTGTATTTCCTGTATTTGAATGTTGTCCTGCCTTGCTAGATTGTGGAAGTTCTCCTAGATACTTTCCTGAAGAGTGTTTTACAGCTTGGATTCATCTTCCTCGTCGCATTCAGGTACAACAATTAAATGTAGATTAGGTCTTTACACATAATCTCATATTTCTTGGAGACTTTGTTCTTTTCTTTTCACTTTTTTTCTCTAATCTTGCCTTCTTCTTTTATTTCATTGAGTTTATCTTCAGTCTCTTGATATCCTTTCTTCTGCTTGATTGATTCAGCTATTGAAAGTTGTGTATGCTTCATAAAGTTCTCGTGCTGTGTTTTTCAGCTCCATCAAGTCATGTATGTTCTTCTCTAAGCTGACTATTCTAGACAGCATTTCATCTAACCTTTTTCAAGGCTTTAGTTTCTTTGGGTTGGGTTAGAAGCATGTCCCTTTAGCTCAGAGAAGTTTGTTATTACCCACCTTCCTGAAGCCTGCTTCTGACAGTTCATCAAACTCATTCTCCATCCAGTTTTGTTCCCTTGCTGGTGAGGAGTTGTGATCCCTTGGAGGAGAAGAGGCATTCTGGTTTTTAGTAATTTCGTCCTTTTTGTACTGATTTCTTCCCATCTTCACGGATTTATCTACCTTTGGTCTTTGAAGTTGGTGACTTTTGGATGAGGTCTCTGAGTGGATGTCCTTTCTGTTGATGTTGAAGCCATTTCTTTCTGTTTTTTCAGTTTTCCTTCTAACAGTCAGGCCCCTCTGCTGCAGGACTGCTACAGGTCCAGTCCAGACCCTGCTTACCTGGGAATAACGCACAGGGGCTGCAGAACAGCAAGGATTGCTGCCTGTTCCTTCCTCTGGTAGCTTTGTACCAGAAGGGTAGCCACCAGATGTCAGCCAGAGCTCTCCTGTATAAGGTGCCTCTTTGGAGATATGAGGGTCAGGGAGCTGCTTGAGGAGGAGCCTGTCCCTTATCTCAGAGCTCAAGTGCTGAGTTCTGAGCTCTGTTGCTCCCTTGAGAACTGCTGGGCAGGGACGTTTAAGTCTGGTCCAGTGGAACTCACACCCGCCCCTTTTCCCAGGTGCTCTATCCCAGGAAGGTGGGGCTTTATTTGTAATTCCCTGACAGGATGCTGCCTTTTTTCAGAGATTCCCTGCACAGCAAGGAGGGAGTCTAGCCACAGTCTGCCTGTAGAGGCGTTGCTGAGCTGCCACGGGCTCTGCCCAGCTGCTGTTTAAACTTCCTTGTGATTTTGTTCACACAGGTAAGGTTAGAACTGCCTTCCTAATGGCAGACTGCCTTGGTAATGGCGGACTGCCTCTGTAATGGTGGACTGCCTCGGTAATGGCAGATGCGCTTCCCCCCCCTGAGCTCAAACATCCCAGGTCAAACTGCTGTGCTGACTGCATAACTCTCAAGCCAGTGGGTTTCAGTTTGCTGGTCTTTGTGGGGGTGGGACTCACAGAGCCAGATCGCTTGGCTCCTCGGCCTTCAGCCCTCTTTTTTCTTCAGGGGGATGGGTTGTTCTGTCTCACAGGCATTCCAGGTACCAGTTAAAACGGCCACCCAGATTTGTGCTGGAAACCGGAAGTGCCAGCTAAGCAGTTGCCCAGGTTTGTGCTGGAAACCCACGGCGCTTGTAAGCGCGGCAGGAATCTCCTGGTCTGTGGGCTGTAAAGACCATGGGAGAAGTGCAGTATTTGGAAACAGAGTGCCAGAGGGGCCAGAAAAGTCCCTGATGTCCTCCGTTGGGTAGGGTGGGTCCTTTGGCCCATTGCATTTCCCAGGTGAGGTAGCAACCCACCCTGCCTCTGTTTGCCCTCCTTGGGCTACACCCCACTGTCCAACCAGTCCCATTGAGATGAACCTGGTACCTCGGTTGGAAATGGGGAGATCACTCGCCTCCTGTGTCACTCTAGCTGGGAACTGCGCTCTGGAGCTGTTCCTATTCAGCCATCTTGGTGGCAGTCATAATTGCCTATTTTGGACATTTCCTATCAATAGAATTATTTTATGACTGGCTTCCTTTGCTTATTTTAATGTTTTCAAAGTTGATTTAGTGTTGTAGCATGTATCAGAATTTCATTCTTTCTTGGCTGAATAATATTCCATTGTATGGATACACAGTAGACTTTCTTATCTGGAGGGAATACGTCCAAGCCTCCCAAGTGGATGCCTAAAACCTCAATAGTACCGAACCCAATTGCCATCAGTCAGAACATTTTTCTATTGATGTCTTCTACCCACAAATTTAATACCTTTTCCACCTTAACTAAGCACTTAACAGGCACTGTGGCCATAACTTTTGCAGTTTGAGGTATAACAGCAAAACTAGCACAAATTTCTTTTTCCTTCTTCACAATTTCAGAGATAGAAGATTCATTCTTCTCATAAATCTTAGCAATCTCAGCATATAACTTTTTTCTTTCTGTATCAAGTCAATGATACCTTTTACCTTTTCAGTTAAAAAGAGGCACTTGATGGCTTCTCTTTGGTATATCTAAATCAGCATCACTACTCTTGCATTTTGGAGCCATTGTTAGTAAAATAAGGATGAATTGAACATAAGCACTGTGATGCCTGAGGATACAACTACTAAGTGACAAGCAGGCAGGTAACATATAGTGTGGAGACGCTAGACAAAGTGATGATTCACAACCCAGGCAGTACAGAATGGGATGACACTAGATTTCATTACACTCAGAATGGCATGCAATTTAAAATGTATGAATTGCTTATTTCTAGAATTTTCCATTTAATATATTCAGACTGACGTTTACACAGGTAACCTGCAGCCATAGAGAGCAAAATCACACAATAGGGGGCACTGCTTACCACATTTTGTTTATCCATTCACCAATTGATAGACATGTTGTTTTCATCTTTTGGCTATTGTTAATAAAGCTGCTATTAATCTCCATGTACAACTCTTTTGTGTGTACATGTTTTCATTTCTCTTGGCTGTATATCAAGGAATGGAATTACTGGATCATTCATTTTGAGAAATTGCCAAACTGTTTTCCAAAGCAGTTGTTCCATTTATAATTCCATGAGCAGTTATGAAGGTTCCCCTTCTCTTCACATTGAGTGTGAGCACTTGTTATTGTCTGTATTTTAGTCATCCTCAATAGCCATCCTCAACCACGGGGAGTGAAGTGGTATCTCATTATTGCTTGATTTGCATTTATCTGTTGACAAACGTGTTGAACATCTTTATATGCTCATTAGCTTTTTGTATACTTTGGAGAAATGTCTATTCAGCTCTTTAACCATTTTTAATTGGGTAAGTCTTCTTTTTATTGTTCAGTTATAAGAGTTTTTATATATTTTGTATACGAGTCCTTTATGAAATCAATGATTTGGCAGACATTTTCTCCTATTCTGTAGGCTGTATTTTCTTGATGATGTACCTTAAAACACATAAGTCTTATATTTTGATGTCCTATATTTTTTTCTTTTGTTGCTTGTGCTTTTGTGTTATATCTAAGAAACTATTTTCTAATCCAACATCACAAATATTTACTCGGATGTTTTTTTTCTAAAGGTTTTTAAGTTTTAGCCCTTACATTTAGGTCTATGACTCAGTCTAAGTTAATTTTTATTATGTGGTGTGAGAAAGAATCCCCCAACTAGTTGCTGTGAGCCAACTTACACTATCTCTCAGCTTCAGACTCTCTTCCTGGTAGCCAGCCAGCTTTTTTTCTTGGGTAGATTCCTATAGCACACAAAGGGCTTTTTCTCACTACTAACACGAAATCTCTTTTTCATAGCTTTGTCAAAATATGACTCAACTAAAACCTGATGACCTTGGGTTTTTTGTTTTGTTTTCAAAGGAATAGAAAGAAAAATCCCTGGAGCTGATTGGTGCTGCGGTGCATCCTTCCAACTTGGAGGAGAAATGGTAATAACACAGCTTACTGCTGCCACCTGCCGTCAAGCATGGTTCAGACAATAACTGGTGGCCCCAGAAGTTAGTTGCCAGGCTTAGCAAAACTTAAATAATTGAGGAATTGGGTAGGCAGTAGGAGTGAGCAAAAGGTGCTGGTTAGGAACTATGTTGAATTGGCTAGCACCATCCCAAATAAAGTAAGCAATAGTGCCTTACCTTTAAAGAATTATCACAGCAAGGGAACACTGATCCAGTAAGGACAGATCTTGAGGTTTTTTTTTTGTTTTTTTTTTAAGATAATCCAAAATCTAGATTTTTAAAAAGTCAGCTTTCCCAATTTTTAACTGACAATTTAAAAATATTTAAGGATAATCAGATCAAGCAAAGCAAGTCTCTGGGATAACAGTTTGCAACGTCTCTTTCTCCTGCAACAGTCCCAAGGACTGTTTTAATAAATATGGGATTCAAAATTAAAAGCTACTTGTTCTGATGAAGTTCAAATGACATTAGTGATGGCCCAGCATCTTCAGGCTGTCTTGACTTAGCAATCTGAAGACCCAGGTTTCCTTTGGGGCAGGGACCAAGTCTTCTGCACCTTTGTATCCCCATCAGTGAGTGTATTTCCCAGGAGAAGCTGGTGCTCAATCAACACAAGATAAATGAACAGGTTTGTGCTTTGGTCCTGCCACAGTACAGCTATATGAAATTCGGGTAAATCAGTTAGCTTCTTTGGGTGTCCATTTCATCACCTATAAAATGAGAATTATGAGTCTCTTACTTTGGTGAAAGTGGTCTTTTTTCACAGGTGACTGAATAATGGAATGTTTACATTCTCCAAGAGGTTCTTGAGCATACACTGGGTTAACTGCAGCCCAGAGCCTCAGATTTCAAGAAACCCAATGCCATGCTAAAAAGAACTCTTATGAAAATCAGCCTCAGAATAATTTGACACAGACTGAAAGTTGAAGTGTTTCAAATTGAACATAAATTAGGGTAAATTGGAGGATTAAGGCTAGTCACAACTTTGCCTTCATTCACTATTCAAAACCCTCTGCCTAATTAATTTTATAAAATGTGAACATTTTTGATCTTTAAAATGCCATAAATTGTGGCAATTGTGAGGGGGCAAGTGTCAAGATGGAAAGATGAGTGAGTTGTAAACCAGATGCAATGTCCCCACTCATGTTGCTGTGGAGCCTTGTTAAAATACAAGTTCCCAGGCACCAAGCCTCAAAATTATAATTTAGTAGGTCAGAGTGGATAGAATTTGTTTTATCCGTATTTCACAAGGCCCCCAGGTGATTCATATGATCAGGTAAGTTTGAAAAACTCTGAAGAGGACTTGATTTCTCATCTTGAGTCTAGGCTAGTAACATAAATTTGTAGAAGTTCTCTGAGTTTCCTTGTCTGTAATAAAATGAGAATCTGAATTATTAGATTTAGCTTTGATTACCATGTTTTAAGGTTCCTTTAAGATCTAAAAAATCTATATACTGTGTTCATAAATCATATATCTGAAAAAAAAGACTAGCATACTCATTCCCTCATCCTTTTTTATTCCTACTATTTCAGAAGCCTCACATCTCTAAAAAACGAAACCCATTTTGATCAGTGTCATGTTCTTGAAGACCTCTATTTAGACTTTTAATATTTTTTTCAGAAAGACTGTACATTCAGAAAGTATAGTCCTAACTCCAGACATAAACTGGCAAGATTAAAGAAAATGACATTTATTAGACAACTTTAAACTTGTGTCTTATTACTAAACCATAGACAATAAAGAACATTACTGGTTACATTAAAAATATTTTATTTTGTAAATATATTCCATAATGTGGAACTTTTGATGGTGACAGAAGTGTCAGTATATTAAATATAAACATTTTAAACATCTCACAATGTTAAGACCGTGTTTTGACGTGTTTTTATTATTTTCTTTTAATATACCATGAGCTTGTGAAATAACAGTGATGAGTTAGGCATCTTTGGAACTCCAAGGGTCTCTGTATCTAATTAGATACTGGAAACTTTCTTCCTCTTATCCAAAGCTAATTGTTTCACTCATGCTCTTATCCCATTACTTCTAGGACGCTTATCCAAGATTTATTGCAGTGTCTCCTTTTAGGATCTCACCTATATAACTTTTTCTTCTTGATCTTCTTCAAGCAATCCTCGTTCTCCTGCAGTCCCCTAACTGGGGTTTTCCCAAGGATTCAGTTATAGCCAGTGCTCACAAACTCAGGTTCTCACAGGGCCAGACAGTAGACATAAATGACAGCATCTGCTGGTGGTTTCTACTCATATGTCTCACCATCATTTAATACATCTACAAAGAAACTCAGCAACTTCTTTTTTTTTTTAAACGGAGTTTAGCTCTTGTTACCCAGGCTGGAGTGCAATGGCCCGATCTCCGCTCACCACAACCTCCACCTCCTGGGTTCAAGCAATTCTCCTGCCTCAGCCTCCCTAGTAGCTGAGACTACAGGCGTGCGCCACCATGCCCAGCTAATTTTTTGTATTTTTAGTAGAGACAGGGTTTCACCATGTTGACCAGAATGGTCTCTATCTCTTGACCTCGTGATCCACCCGCCTCGGCCTCCCAAAGTGCTGGGATTAAGGCGTGAGCCACCGCACCCGGCCGCCCAGCAACTTCTTTTGAAGCAGTTCTCACTCCACTCCTGCTTTATATATATATTTTTTGTCAATGACATAATAATTCTCCTAATCCATCAATCTAGGATGACTGAAGTGTCCTGACAGAATAGTCATAGTCAGAAAAAGGTTGAGCTAGTGACATCAGCATGATGGTGATACTGCCACAGATCTAGTCAGGATCCAGGATGAGGCAGGAAACAACCATCATAGTAATGGGCAATATCAGGTCCGCATAAGTCATGGCAGCAAAGCATGACTAAGTAGGATTTAGGTAAGTTATATTATACTAAAAAGGTGCCCCAAAGCCAGGGGAGGCTCAAGCACGTCTGTTCATAGCACCAAGAAAAGCTCCAAGGAAATAGTTGCTTCAACTAAGTTATCCAGTTATATTTCAATTAGGGCAGTTCAGGACTGCTGGCTGACCTAAATCCCAGAGAAGGACCCTTCAGTGAATGATTGTCACTCTTTTCTGATCATGAACTCCTTTGAGAATCTGATGAAAGCTGTAGAATATAAAAATACAGATATTAATATATTAATAAATTATTATTTGGAGTTGTAGACGTTTTATGAACCACTTGATCCTATTCACAGACCCCGAGCTAAAAACCTCTGCCACAGGCCTTAAAAGACCTTGGCTAAATAGAGCAATGCTGAATCTCCTTGGGAGTAGGGAGGGTTGAGGAAGGGATACTCCTTACTTAGATGACCGAGCTTACTATCGCAAGTTCCTATGTCTTCCATGTTCTCTCTCCTGCTAGATTCTGTTAAGCTGGACTGCCAAATATATTAAAGGAAACCCTCATGCCTGGTATTTTCAAGTTTTCTGTTTGGCGAATATTGTTAATTTGACCATAAATCTCATGATTTATGTACAAACTCTCAATTCTACTTCATATGGTCTATATGTCTATTGCTATGTCAGTACCATGCTATCTTGGTTACTGTAGCTTTGTAGTAAGCCTTGAAATCAAGAAGTATGAGTCCTACGATTTTGTTTTTCTTTCTTAGAAGTGTTTTAACTAATTTGGTCCCTTGTATTTCCATATAAATTTTAGGATCAGCTTGTCAATTTCTGTTTTAAAAAGGGGGCAGATGTGATTTTCACAGGGAATGTGTACAATCCGTAGATCCGTTGGGGGGAGTATTACCATCTTAGCAATATTAAACCTCCCAATCCATAAACATGGGATGTCTTTCCATTTATTTAGATCTTCCTCTAATTTCTTTCAATGATGTGTTGTTGCTTTCTGTGTACACATCTTGAACTTTGTTAAATTTATTTCTAAGTGTTTCATTCCTTTTCACACTGTTATAAATGGAATTGTTTTCTTTATTTTCCTCTTGGATTGTTCATTACTAATCTATGGAAGCACAATTTATTTTTATATTTTGGCTTTTATTCTAAAACCTTTCTGAACTCACTTGTTAGTTTTAATAGTTTTTAAAATAAATGTTATTGCTTATATTTGAGGTATAAAACATGATGTTATGGGATATGTATAGACAGAAAAACAGTTACTATAGTGAAGAAAATTAACATGCCTATTATCTCACGTAGTTACTCTTATGTTTGTGTGACAAGAGCAACTAAAATTTATTTATTTAACAAAAGCTCTAATACAATACAATTTTATTAACTATAGTTTTTATGTTGTATATTCACTCTCTCAAGTTGTTCCATCCTACATGTCTTCTACTTTGTATCCTTTGAATTATATCTCCCCACCCCTGGTAACCACTGTTTTATTCTCTATCACTATATATTTGACCTTTTAAAAAAGATTTCATATATAAGTGAGATCATGTAATATTTTTTCTTTCTATGTCTGGCTCTTTCACTTAGCATAATGTACTCCAGTACCATCCATATTGTGGCAAATGGCAGAGTCTCTTTTATGGCTGAATAGTACTCCATTGTGTATGTGTACCACATTTTCTTTACTCATTTATCTGTTGATAGACATTTAGGTTGTTTCCATGTTTTGGCTATTACAAAAGATGCTGCAATGAATATGAGAGTGTAGATATATTTCTGATGTGATGATTTCATCTGTCTTAAGTTAATACCCAGGAGTAGGATTGTTAGGTCATATGGTAGTTCTGTTTTTAATTTCTTTAGGAATCTCCATACCAATTCTCATATTGGCTGCACCAACCTATATTCTCACCAACAGTATAGAAGGGTTCTCCTTTCTTCACACTCTCACCAAGATTTATTATCTCATCTTTTTTATTATAACCATCCTAGTGAGTATGAGGTGATATCTCATAGTATTTTGGATTTGCAGTTCTTTGATGATTAGTGATGTTGAGCAATTTTTCATATACCTGTTGGCCATTTTAATGTTTTTTTATTATACTTTAAGTTCTGGGGTACATGTGCACATTGTGCAGGATCGTTACATAGGTATACACACGCCATGGTGGTTTGCTGCATCCCATCCCCCATCATTTACATTAGGTGTTTATGTTTTCTTATGAGAAATGTCTATTCTTCTTTGGAGAAATGTCTGTTTAGGTTCATTGCAAGATTTAGTCATTTTTTAACACGTTCCTTAGGATTTTCTATATTTAAGAACATGTAATCTGTAAATAAAGATAGTTTTACTTCTTCCTTTCCAATCTGGATACCTTTTACTTCATTTTCTTGCCTAATGGTCCTGGCTACAACCTCTAATACAATGTTAAATTGGAGACAAGAGTGGACATACTTGTCTTGTTCCTGATCCCAAGTGAAAAGAATCTAGTCTTTTATCCTTAAGTGTAATGCTAACTGTGGGTTTTTCATATATGTCCTTTAACAGATTGAGGAATTTCTTTTATGCTTCTAGTTTGTGATTTTTTTAATCAAGGAAAAGGTGTTGGATTTTGCCAACTACTTTTTCTGTGCCTACTGAAATGATTAATGCCACCTATAGACACCTCACTCCTGAGCTTTTTCTTTTATATTTTTATGTCAATTTATTGTTTTTGCCCATTGTTATCATTACCACAGGCAACTTCAGTGTTAAACAATTGCTACTGGTTGTTTTAGACAAATGCTCTGAGGAAAAGTCAGGTGAATTAAAGAGAAACTCTGTGACTGGGGGTTTCCAGGAAACTGCCAGACCAGTCAAATAATGACAATTCTCTGGGGGATGAGGCTTTGTAAGTGTTCCAATCCCATTCCGACCCCTCCAGTGACTGCAAGACTGCTGGTTTTCAGTGTGATTGTGAGTTACTGGTTTTCAAGGTTACCATAGAAGTGAGGAGAGAGATGGGAATAGAATTAGTTAAAATGCAAGAAACTCCCTGGTCTTACTGAGATTCAGATGATTTTCTCTAATAAATGCTCTGTGAATTGATGCAAGTTCTTGGTTAATTTCTAAGCGAGGCTGATGTTGACCACTGGCTCAGATTATAGCTATCATTTTTTAAAGTCTGCATTGCTTGTTCTAGTATGCTGCTTATTCTATCTTGTGGTAGCAGAGGGGGATAAAGAGAGAAGGGGACAGTGGGTGCACCTGAAGTGTATTTGTAACTGTTGGTATCATCACCAATACTAATACCATATAATGCACAAGTTGAAAGCAATGTCATATTTCCTGAAATTTGCTGTCTGATACCTTGTAATGACCAATAAGGCATTCAGCTCATAATTCAGAATGCTAAAGACAGATCAGCTCAAAAGAGAAATGTATTTGAAGGCCACTGGTTATATCTTCTAAACCTTGAAGCTTTTCATTATTTTTGAAGACAGTTTTTCCATGAACTTACTCATCCTCAGTAATTTCAGTATACCTCCAGGTGTCCTCCCCTAATCAGTGATATTATGTTAAAATTTGTTTTTATTTCAAAAAATACTCATGTGATATTTCTGTTCATGTTGGCCCTAGAAAACCTTCAAACAAATGCATCAGAAGTGTATAGACAACACAAAATACTAACAAAAAGATCATGACCTGCACTTTTCCTACAAACTGGAATGATTATGCAGTAAGAGCTATTTCAAAAGATGAAGTCTTTTATTACTTTATTTTACCTTTGACTGCAAACTTATCAGAAAAATAACTATTTCTACTTGCTCTTCATTTGGTCATATGTTGGCATGATTTCGGGGGGTAAGGGTCATGATTTTTTTCGAAAATAGCTTTTGAAACTTTAAAGCATTATACAAATTGTAGTATAGCAAATTCTTCTTATGAAAGAATTAAAGAACTCTTTGATGGGGATGGCATCTTTCTACCCTGTCTAGAATTAAAACACAGTGGCTAATTAATGTAAGAAATTTATATTTGTACTGTTTTTAATTTTCCAAGGTACTTAGTGGACTTTGTCTCAGTTTGTTGCTCCCAGTAACATAATAATGATGTCAGAGTAGGTAATATTAGCCTCATTTTATAAATGAAGAAATTGTGGCCAAGAAGTCAAATGATTTAGCAGAGTTCTCATATATCCTATATGACAGACTTAGCCAGCACCAATACCCATGCATGCTGACAACTGGTTCCATGCACTTTTCATGATGTCAACTGCCTCCTCCAAATAGTTAATAGAAACAAATTTCACCCATATTCTAACCTATCCCCTTTAATAAATTTAACTAACAATATCTATGAATCCCTCAGCATCCATTCCAGTCTCTGGCTTAATGTATTGTAGATTTGCTGTTTATCTACAGCATAGAATTTATACATAGTATTTCCTACTCTAGGAACTGAATGCTTGAGTGTTTAGATTATTGTACTGACAGAAGATTGAATATATTTTCTTTGATGGGGAAGTAAAACCTTATTTTTTTCAGCAAGTTTAAATTTTACAGTGAATTACAGGTCAATGAAAACACTTCCCATGTAAACAGAGCTGGTTCTTCTCTAAAGCACTCTTATGGTTTTCCAAAACAGCACTGCCCCAGCTTCCTCTTTGTAATAATTGATGTTATTTGATGTTGTTGATATCTTATATGCATTATGGCATTTAGATTTCCATCCACCAGATTATAAACTCAGGAGATCAGGTGCCATGCCTGTTTTTGTTCACCATCATACTCCTAGATCCTAGAGCAGAGCAAGGTACAGAATAGGTACTCAAATTTGTTGATTAGATGGATGAATTAATTACTTAAATGATGGGAAAAAACATGCTAGCTGGGTGCAGTGGCTCATACCTATAATCCAAGCACTTTGGGAAGCTGAGGCAGGCAGATCACCTGATGTCAGGAGTTCGAGACCAGACTGACTAACATAGTGAAACCCTGTCTCTACTAAAAATAGAAAAATTAGCCTGGCATGGTGGCATATGCCTGTAATCCCAGCTACTCAGGAGGCTGAGACAGGAGAATCACTTGAGTCCAGGAGGTGGAGGTTGCAGTGAGCCAAGATGACGCCATTGCACTCCAGCCTGGGCAACAAGAGTGAAACTCCATCTCAAAAACAAAACAAACAAACAAAATGCTCACTAAATTTGTAAATATAACCAAATTAGGATAGAACACTAGTGTCTTAAAATACACAGTAATAATTTTATGTGACCATGACAAATGGGAGAAATGACCGGAAATGAAACAAAACAAGCATTGACAAGGCAAGACAAGTAACTTTTCAGAAATGATTGTTAATACTATAAATGTGGTAAAAACATATTTATATTTCCTTCATACTTAGGCACCATATTTCCAGAGGAAGAGTGACAAAACTATGGGTGTTTGGTGGGGAAGAGAAAAATGAACTATCTAAAAACCATGTCCATATGAAGACTGGTTAAAGGACTTGCAGATGCTTAACCTAGGGAACAGAAAACTTGGTGTGTGAGAGCAACCCAGATATTTGGAGGTCTGTTATGTTGTAGAGGGATTGCATTGGTTAGTAGATGGTGTACAGATTGCCCCCATCCCACTCCTATCCCCCACAGCAGATATCACAACATTTTTCCCATTGTAATCTAGGCAGTACATATCAATTGATCTAAATTGGTAAATTAGGTGGAACTGTCAAAGATTAATTAAGCAAGAAACTTTTATACTGTATATAAAATTCAGGAAAACCATTTTTGTTTCCAAGGCAATAGGAAAATGAAATTTTATCTTAACTTCAACTTTAGTATCTAAATAAACTGACCTTTTATAGGCTTTGAGCACAATGCTTTCTTTAACAAAACTTGAACAAGTTTACTTTGTTTGTTTTATATTAGCCAATACAATTTTTAAAACAATTCAAAGCAGTATTGCCCCTAACTGTAGATCTTCAGGTAGCATTCTCCTGATTATACAGGCCATATAAGAGCATGCCCTTCTTGCTGACAAACTACTTCAGTTCTTATCTTGTACTCCTGTAGTTTTGCCTGCAAAAGTAGTTCACTCCCCCCATACCTAATGCTTTAACGCTTTTTATCGGTAGCTCTGGTAGAAATGGAAAAGCGGCTGTCTGGTGGAAACCACATAATTCCCTCATGTGATCTGGATTTACTAGCACTCAGAGAACTGAGGTTGGAGCCCTAATATTAGCCCTGGAAACTGTTTCCGCTCAGCCCATCAATATTGTTAGTGACACTGCTTACTCTGTTTATTTTACTGTAGAACGTTGAGACGGTCTCCATTAAATCTACTCTTGAGCCCACCCTATGTGCCCTTTTTCTTCAACTTCAGCAATTGCTAGATCAATATATGCATCCTATTTTTATCACACATATTCGAGCCCCACTGCTCAATGCCTGACCCACCAGCTATGGCAATGATCAAGCAGACACTACAAGTTATGACATCACTGCTTGACCAAGCCACCCAATCACATCAATTTTTCCACCAAAATTGGAGAAACTTAACTAAACAAGTTTCAGCTTACCTAAAGACTAGCTAAACAAATTATCCTGCAATGCCCAGATTGCCAGCTCACAGGCACATACCCTCCTTCAACAGGTGTTAACCCTCGAGGACTAGAGCCTAATCGGTTATGGCAAAGAGATGTTACACACGTCCCTGAATTTGGAAAACTAAGATATGTACATATATCTGTTGATACCAATTCTCACCTAATTAGTACACATGCTCTTCCTGGAGAGTCCACCTGATATGTTATTAAACATCTTCTTTTAACTTTTGCATTTATGGGATGGCCCACAAAAATTAAAACTGATAATGGCCTAGCTTATGCCAGCTCACAATTTCAATAATTTTGTCACACATGGAACATCCAACATTCCACAGGCATCCCATATAATCCCCAAGGACAGGCCATAGTAGAATGTGCCCACTCCACCCTTAAAAATATGCTCAGAAAACAAAAAAGGGGAATATGAGTAAGGAGCCTGTAACACTACTAGCACAAGCCTTATTTGCTCTTAATTTTTAAAATTGAAGTGATAAATTTCAATCAGCTATAGAAAAGCACTTTGCTAAAACCTCTCAAGACATAAAAACCCACAGTTTTATGGAAAGATGTGAATAGTAATGTATGGTGTAGTCCAAATGATTTGCTAACATGGGGGAAGAGGATATGCTTGTGTTCACATCCCCCTCAGGTCCTCTTTGGATTCCAGCACAATGCATCAAACCATACCATTGCATGGCTAGGACCCAACCTGGTACCAGAAATGAAGGAAATGACCCTGCAGGACCCACAGACCCATATGATGCAGCTTCCTTGGATGAAACAGGCCCCAGACATTACCTGGGGGATGCTGAAGAAAACAACTAAGGAGGCTGAGTTAATCCTGCTCCAAACACAAACACCATTGACTACAGATAATTTGTTCCTTTTTTATTCTCTCACTTTGCTTGCTACCTGTACCTGCTACACTCTATTGAGCCCATCTCTAAATCTGCCTTTTTTCCACCTGTTACTTAGTTCAGACACTCCCTTCCCAGCCTCTAACAAAGCAACTGCTTGGCTAGTAGGAATTGACATACCCCCAGTGGGGTCCCTCAGCAATGGCCCACATTAGACTGAGATGCCAAGTAACACTAAAGGTCACTCCTTGATTGGAGAAGAATGTTACTGATTATACTCATGTTTGTGTTATGTTGTTTACTAATTCTAGGACGCAAAGCCGGAACACGACTTATAACTGCTGCACCTAACAAACCTGCACACATCAGTATTCTTCAATCAACAAAACCTGATGCAAAAAGAAAACAAAAATGGGGCAGATGTAGGAGATTGATCAGGGTGGTAGGAGAAATTATAGGAAAGACACAAACCTTCTTGGAAGGCTGGGATGTTTTGCAAAGCTTTGGGGAAGAATGAGCTGAAGGCAGCTGTTCTTACCCTGGGACAAAGGGCGAGGAGTAGGGACAAAGCAATGTAGGGAAGTTTATCTAAATAGCTTGCTTACTCATGTCCTAAAAGTGACCTTTGATTATTCACATGCAGGACTGCTCTCTCCTTGGGAGGCTGACAATGTTTCTTACCCACAAACTGTGTTTGCTCAAAACCTTTGTCATTAAATTTGTACTAAACAAATGCAAGTGTCGCTGGCTTATCGAGGCTGCTGCTGCTCTCTCTGCCAGCAGTCCCTACCCATGCTGACAGGCAAGATACCTGTGTCTGCATACTCTGTTCATCCATCGCTCAGCCATAGTCTGCAGGACAAACTTGGCACAACACCTGTCCAGGCTTGCCTTTACTACCCGATCACTAGTCACCAGATTATTTTAAACATATCCAAGATACCACATTACTTAATCCACAAGCATTTCAGTATGTATCTCTGAAAAATAAGAATTATTTCTAAAGCATAACCACAATACCTTTATCACAAATGAAAGAAAATGAACAATTACTTAATATCATAAAATATACAGCCCAGTGTTCAAATTTTCCTTTTTTCTAAGCTTCTTTGATCCATGCATAAATATGGATTAGAACTCTTGAGGAAAGGAAATAACATTGCAATTGGTGAATGTGTCTCTTAGGTTGTTGTATAGTTAGTTGTTTTAATGATTTATAGAGTTTAATGGAGAGGCAATGTTCACTAGCTTTAAATGAGAACTCTAGGGAATTATTTAGGTTTCTTTCATCTATAGATTTGTCTATAGGCTCCACTTTGCAGGTTTTTTATTTTCCTTCTTTACAATTCTTTTAGTACAACTTTATTGAGATAGAATTCACATCTGTGCCATTGATGCTTTTAAATGTATAATTAAATGGGTTTTGGTATGCTCACAAAGTTATGCAACCATCACAACAATCAATTTTTAGAACATTTTCATTACCTCAAAA
Organism: Ateles fusciceps; assembly: GCA_036589455.1. NCBI lineage: Eukaryota > Metazoa > Chordata > Mammalia > Primates > Atelidae > Ateles > Ateles fusciceps. The sequence continues at coordinate 145,191 of JAZHEH010003420.1, forward strand.
AGAAACTCCATACTCTTTAGCTTTCAGTCCCCCATACACCTTTGTCGACCTGTCCCCTGTCCACTAATCTATTTCTCTTTTCTAGATATTTGCCAAATTCTGGACATTTCATATACATCGCTTCTCTTCACATACGACTGGCTTCTTTCACTTAGTGTAATGTTTTGATATATATATGTTATAGCATGTATAAGTAATTTTATCCCTTTTTAAGGCTGAATAACATTTCATTGTAATAGATATATTACAGTTTATTTAGCCATTTATCAGTTGATGGACATTTGATATTTTTCCACCTTTTCGGGCCATTATGAATGATGCTGCAATAAACAACCATGTAGAAGGCTTTGTGTAGATATATGTTTTTACTTCTTTCGTGTATATAACTGGGAGTGCAATTACTAGATCTTAGTGGCAACTCTATGCTTAACTTTTTAAAACACTGTCAGATGCTTTTCCAAAGTGCTCTGCAGCATTTTTACAGTCCCATCAGCAATGTATGAAATTCATACTCTCATTTCCTCCTCACATCCTCACCATCACTTGGTATTATGTAACTTTTTTTAATTATATCATCCTAATAAGTGTAAAGTGGTATCTCATTGTGGTTTTGATTTGCATTTCCCTGATAACAAATGATGCTGAGCATCATTTTATGTGCTTATTGGTCATTTGTGTGTCTGTGAAGAAAAGCCTATTCAGATCCTTTGCTCATTTTCCTTAATTGGGTTATCTTTTTATATTTGAGTTGTAAGATTTTTAAAAATATGTTGTAGATAAGTTCCTTATCAAGTATATAATTTCTGCAAATATTTTCCCTTATTTTGTGAGTTGTCTTTTTACATTTTTCACTGTTCTTTAAGCACAGAAGTTTGTCATTTTCATGAAGTCCAATTTATTTATTTTTTCTTTTTTGTTGCCCTTGCCTTGGCCGTGGCTAGCATATCAACAAATCAATTGCTTAACTCAAGACCAGACTTGCCATTGTTCTTCCTTCTTCAACAATTTTATAGCATAATCCAATTCTCTTCTAGTTAATTTTTGTATGTGCTGTGTAGGTGAGGGTTCGACTTTATTCTTCTGCATGTGGCTATCCTTTTATTCCAGCACACTTTGTTGAAAAACTATCCCTCCCCCATTAAGGCCGGCACCCTCTATGAAAATCAGTTACCATAACACATGGGTTTATTTCTGGATCTCAATTCATCCTCTACTATATACATGTTAGCCTTAATGCCAACACCACACTGTTTTGAATAATTAAGCTCTTCAACATTCAAAATGAAAAATATGATGACTTTGTTCTCTAATTAGTTTCAGACGATTCCAAGTTCTTGAGTTTCCATAAGAATATAGCAATACGTAATCTAAACACACACGCATTGCTTAAATCCACAGGAAAGGGATTGCACAGAGGCTGGTCACTTGCCATCATGGCATGGTAGCTACAAGTAGGAACCAGCAGGCTGGTTATGTAGTTGTAGTACTGAGACCTGCCACAGCACGGTGTCCACTCACTGTCCACAATAGACACCTGGTGCAGACATGCAGTTAGCAGGGCTCAGGTAATGGATGAATTTGTGCTGCATGGTAAGGGACCTAGAGATTAAGGGCTGAGGCCTCAAGAGACAAAGGACAGGGAATCAGAAAGGATACTCAAGAGGGGCTATGGGAATTAGTGTAGTGTTATTTCGGCTTAGGCACTATTTAGCTTTGGAGAAGATTTGAGAGTATCTAGTATAGTGGTGGGTTTGGGTTAGGGATGTAAGTCAGGTTGGCATGGGCCAAGCTCTGCCTAGGTAAGGGGCAGCAGAGCAGAAGGGACAGGGGCCTGTCAGAGACTGCCCAGGCAACCCATCGCTCAGATGAGGCTGATGCTATCTGTACCTTTTTCCTAGCAATAGGACAGCACTAGATGGAAAATTAAAGGGCCCCAGAAGCCTCTCACACCCAGTAAAGGAGCTCTTTGAGGCTTAACCACCTCACCCCCGAGCTTAGACTCCCTGCTCTCTGCCCACCCACTGCCTTCATCACCTCAAAATAATTGCTGTCCTTGGTCAGGTGTTGGAAGCCAGTTGGAGCCAACTTCACCAGAGTTTCCATGGTAACCTAAGAGGAATGACAGACAGTTTGTTAGTTAGCTAGCCTAGAGTAGGGGAGAGCCCCAGCATCTCCCACCCTTACCCTGCAAGGTAAGGTCTACCTCACCCCACTCCTGTCGGAGTCCTCCAGCTGGAATCCTAACCCATACCAGACCAGCCGCAAACCTCGGTTCCTTCTTCATTTCCAAGAGGGAAAAAGAATGTGAGAGCCCTCCTCACTTGCCTATGAGAGGTCTCACAACCCTGCTGCTAACCTCAATCTCTCATGCTGCAGCCTCTCAGCCCTTTCCTCTGGCTCTGTCCTCAGTGGAGCCTGGGAGAACGCTGGTCTTATCCTCTGTACCAAAGCCCTTCATAGATTGGAAGACAGTGATTCAGTCCCCACTCCTCAGCTTTCTTGCCTCCAGCTAAACAGTACTACTTCCTTCCCCCCTTCAGTGGAACTTTGTGAGAGCATGGGCTCAAAAGGAGTCAGGGGAAGGGGTTCAAGTCAGAAAAGAGGGAGGAAACACACACACACAAACCAAGGGACTGGAAAGACACAGGAGGTGGTAGACAGGGTACATGACCGAACGGCCCTTCCCCTAAGCAGGAAAGACACTGCCTTTGAAACAGCCGACTCTCTGCACACTGGACCCAATCCCCTGAGACAGAGGCAGGAGACTCAGGCACCCCACTGGAGTCTTCTCAACAAAGCACCTGGGAAGCTCCTGAGACCCCTAAGCAGCCTCCTGCGTCTGACGCTGACTCCCTTCCCCGCACCCGAGCTAGGACAGACCCTTGCTGGATTCCCCTCCTTGCCTGGATGAGGACAGAGCGACCCCAGCGACAGAGGCACAGGTGCAGTGCAGGGATGGGCAACATGCACTGCTCTACTCAGAAAAACAAGATGCAATCTTGGCCACACAAACACCACCGCATTGCTTTCTTGGATCTGAGGCCTCTAGGAGGCCATAGACTCATGCAGGCATGGCACGGGCAGCAGTGAAAAATGTTAGAAGGGACAGGAAGGGGTTGAGGCTGAGTCATGGGTTGCTGAGCACTAGTGATGTCACAGCCCGCGACTAGTGGATGTCACAGAGGCCATGCCAGGAGAGGGAAACAATTGATCTTTGGGCATGTGGGTGTGCACCTGGAAGATCAGCTGTGCTCTGGGCAGGTGGTCACTGGGGCTGCACCCTGGGCATCAGAAGAGCAGGAGTGGAAGTTGAGGCTGTGGATGAGCTGGGTGTGGAAGGAGGAGGGGAGCGCAGCCGAAGAAGAGCAGGAGGGAGGAGCACCTGACCCACGGTTTCCCCCAGGTCAGGGAGCAGGGCTTCAGGAGGATTCCAGGCTCTCAGCTCCCACGCCTCTCCCACACCACTCTCGAGCTCAAGTCATGAGTCCCAAGACACCCCTTTTCTTTTCTATTGGCAGCCTCCAGAAATGCAGTTTCTCTGGCCTGGCTTCTTGACTGGCCCCTTTTCTCCCACCCAGAAACCTCCTATACATCCCCAAGCGTGTCCGGAAGCTGCTCCTCTGCGAAGCCCTTCCCTGAGACCGCCCCGTACTGCAACCCCCACCCTGCGAGCCATTCTCTGGCATCGACATGCTTCTCTCTCACACACACTGGCTGCATGGCAGGTGTCCAAACTCTCAAGTGGGCAAAGGACTTGCACCTCCGTCGGCGGCGGTCGGGCCCCCACCTCCGAGGCGGCTTCGCGAAGTCAGGCCACATCCCCTACAGCCCGGTTTCCCAAGCTCCTTGATCTGAGTCACGGAGCAACACGTATGGCGCCAAGGTGCCACAAACATTGCTT